>JAJJWX010005348.1:1800000-2275000 GCA_023529315.1 Papaver bracteatum | reverse complement strand
CATGGACTAAACGGCCACTGCCTGAAAGGACTATGTCCAGGGGACCACCGCCCCCCCACAAGGTACATCTCGCGCCTATGGGCCACTATAACTATCCAAGAAGACACTCGAAACTGGAACGAAACCCACCCGTTGGACTATCGAGCTAGAAGTCCTACGATAGAGGACCGGGATTCTCTAAAAATCCAAGGTCAAGGGTGGCCAAGAGGGCCCACTTAGAGACTTGGGATCTCAGCAGGCGAAGGTTGGCCGGCGAAAGATAATCAACTAGTTCTGATCTGAGTAGGCTCATAATATGGAATACCTTAACCCTGGGAACTGGGGAACCCACCAGAGACTGTCCTATTTCGAAATCCTCCTAATAGTCTTTTTGGCCGAAGCTGACTAGTTGAAACGTAGAAGTAGCTGAGAGTTCCTTCGTAACCGGCTAGTTTCTTTTTCCGTAAACCCTTCTTCTGTTTATATAGATCGGAGCATCATCCTCATGAGTCTAACTAGCTGCTCATGGCCGAGATGCCTTATGTGGAACAAACAGAATTCATATGGTGTCCTACTATTTGGAAATACCGAGCAACTATCCGTAAGTTTCACCGCTCTATATATTAACTAGTGGAATAGGACCTCTCGGGAACTCCCATCTGATCGTAACTAAAGACAAAGCAATAGTAATTTAGCATGCGTAGAGTTGTCTCAAATGCTTCGTTCGTGAAAAGTGGATTATAACAAAAGAATGGGATAATATATCGGCCCATGTACGCCCTAGGAAAGCAAGTATCCTCTATACTAAAGGGAGCCACACCCTACGGTGGACCTTAGCTCGGCTATAAGTCTCAAGTGATCTGCTAACGAAGTGGAATAGAAACTAAAGTCTCGCTCTTGTAGTAACTCCGGTTAACCATTTCAATAAGCCCAATTTTAATGATGAAAAGATGCTCATATAGGGCGCGGTTCGATATCAAGATGGAAACATATGATTTCAAAGTGTCGGTCATCTGCAGAAAGGCTATTTGGAACAAGATAGAACGAAATTCTCCTTCAAGGCGAGATCTGAGACACATTCAATTGCACAAAAAGGAGAGTTCGAAAGGATGTCATTTGGCATGAAGCAAAGCTTGGATATGTTGTCTTTCAAGAGCTAGGGCCAAGAGCAGTGGTATTTGCTTTGTCTTCCGCAGCTACTGCAGAAGCAGCATGCCTGACCCCTTTTTTCATTCCTTCATTGCATACATTACTGGAGAAGACGACAAGCCCAACAAGGAAAGGCTCCTACCTATAAATCCGTTGCGCGTTAGCACGCGCATCCGTTTTCTTGGACCATAGAAATTGCTTGCTTACTTTTACTTATCACCGCAGGTCTAGCATAATCAGAAGACCAAAGAATCCAAAGATTACTCTTCATCTGACCTCTAGCCCTAGCATTATTAAGAAACTCTGTACTCATCCCCTCTCTCTACACATAAAATAGACATTAATAGGGAATCACTCCCGAAGGGTAATAAACTTGGGTTTCCGCCTTCAGAAGCGTATAGAAAATCTTGATGCTTAAGAGTCATCCGCCGACTTTATTCCGATGCATTAGGTTCGAGACTTACTGGAGGACTCAGCTAGGCTAGTTTGTTTGACTGATGCATGAATTGTGGGAACCTATTCTAGAGTCTGGAAAGTACCTTGACCCCTTTATTAGCTGAATGTGACTGATTGATTAGTATTTTTCTCGTCAGAAACCGGGACGTTCTTGATTGAAACGGGAAACCATCTGTGAAATCCTACTGCCCCTTTCTGAAACCTGGGATCATGTGACCTAACTGTGAATATTTTAATGACTGAAGAGGGCGAGGGTGCTCAGCCTGACAGGGAGTTTGGGGAAGGTCAATAAGCAATAAGTGACTAGTGAACATTATTAGGTTTCTTAAGTAAATTGATCCATACACATGATAGAGGAGGAATAGATTACAGTTGTTGGTCCGTGGCCGATATCAAGAAAGGCTCTTCAATCTTTTAAACAAATCGAGAACAAAATGGGAAAAAGAGAGATGAAGAGAAAGGAATAACCAATCGATGAAGGAACATGAAACCATTCTGTTTCAATAGAGGTACGGGAAACGGTTAGGGGTAAGAAGTAGGTGAAGTCGTTGAATTTTGCGAGATGTTCCAACCACTTCTAGATGTAATTCCAAGACCCGAACGAGAATGAATACCACACATAAGAGTCAAGACCGGGCTCCCTAATAGAATGTTTAGCCGATCCATTCCGGATCGATCGAATTGGTACAGAAGATTCATTTCTGGATCATTATGAGTGTTACGATGAGTTTGATTGGGAAGTACAATGGCAAAAAGAAGGGGATTCATTAGCCCGTTACTTAGTCCGAATCGGTGAAATGACAGAATCCATAAAAATTATTCAACAAGCTTTGGAAGGAATTCCGGGAGGGCCCTATGAAAATTTAGAAGCCCGACGCTTTGATAAAGCAGGGGATTCTGACTGGAATGATTTTGACTATAGATTTATTAATAAAAAAACCTCTCCTACTTTTGAATTATCAAAACAAGAACTTTATGTGAGATTAGAAGCCCCAAAGGGGGAATTGGGGATTTTTCTGATAGGGGATCATAGTGCTTTTCCTTGGAGATGGAAAATTCGTCCTCCGGGTTTTATCAATTTGCAAATTCTTCCTCAGTTAGTTAAAAGAATGAAATTGGCGGATATTATGACGATACTAGGTAGTATAGATATCATTATGGGAGAAGTTGATCGTTAATATGATAATTGATACGACAGAATTACAGGCTATCAATTCTTTTTCAGATTGGAATCCTTAAAGGGGGTCTATGGTCTTATATGGTTGCTTGTCCCTATTTTTACTCCTGTATTGGGAATCACGATAGGAATACTAGTTATTGTGTGGTTAGAAAGAAAAATATCTGCGGGGGTACAACAACGTATTGGACCCGAATACGCGGGTCCTTTGGGAATTCTTCAAGCTCTAGCAGACGGGACAAAATTACTTTTTAAAGAGGATCTTCTCCCATCTAGAGGAGATATTCTTTTATTCAGTCTCGGACCCTCTATAGCAGTCATATCCATTTTACTAAGTTATTCAGTAATTCCTTTTGGATATCGTCTTGTTTTAGCTGATCTCAGTATAGGTGTTTTTTTATGGATTTCTATTTCAAGTATTGCTCCTATTGGACTTCTTATGTCAGGATATGGGTCAAATAATAAATATTCTTTTTTGGGTGGTCTACGAGCTGCTGCTCAATCGATTAGTTATGAAATACCATTAACTCCATGTGTGTTATCAATATCTCTACGTGCGATTCGCTCGGTAGAAACTGTGTCGCTGTCATTATAATCAATACAACCGACGTTCGAGTTTCTGACGCCTATAAATACCGCACAAACTTCTCTTCTCTTCTCAATTCTTCTTCTCAAATCCACTGATTTTCTTAAACTTTTGTTCTAAACAATTATCTTTTGATTTTCTTAAACAAATATGGAGAGAACAAAAAGAAATAGAAAATCCAAAGGATATACTGGTACCCCAGCTTGTGGAATAAGTTTTGCCGTGGATACAAATTATGAGTTTGCTAATGTCATACAAGTAGCCGGTGAAGGTATGTTATCTAATCACATATCTGACCATGAGGAGCGATCTAGTTTGGTAAATCTAAGAGTTGGATGACTGAGTTAGTACGATTTTTCAATTACTTCCCCCCATTGTTCAAGAGAGAGTTTGAAGATATCCTTGGCGACATCTATATCAAATACAACCTAGAAACCACATGACTCAAGGAGTTCAAGTTATATTAGAACGATGGTGGAAGACTACAAATATGTTATTTTTCAAGGACTTTGAATGCGGTAAGTCAGTTATTTCTACTAATTTAATTTTTAGATTATGTGTTTTGTTTTATAAAAATCAACAAATTTTAATTATGAATAATTATTGTTAATAGGAGTTACACCGATAAATTTGTACATGCTAACTGGAATTCCATGTGATGGAAACTTACTTCCATTTAAAAAACTAAATTGGTTATCAGAAGATAGATGGAAACAAAGAATTCATTTATACTCAAATGAATTAGAAGGAAATCCTACATATAGACAAATAAAAGCGCATAGGTTGAAGGTGTCTGGGTTGAAAAGTTTTTTTCAACGTTATGCTAGGAAAATGAATGAAAACAGGGAAGCTGGTAATCAATATTTGATCCCTGATCATTATGAGGAGCTCGAATGTCTGTTTGTATTGTGGACACTAGGAAAATGCCTATTTTCAAATGCTAGCTCAGCGGTGTTAATTGGGTTTCTCGAAGCATTAGAATATTTAGAGCAAGCACCAACATATGATTGGGGGTCTGCGATTTGAATCCCTGCACATGAACATTATAGAGTTCATAACATTCGTCGTGACCAAACCATCTTCCGTTGTCTTCGTCGAATTTGGTACGAGCTCTAATTTTTAGTTCTTCATTTGACAACCTAGGATTATCCCCTTTTATCAACCACATAATTTGTTGATACTTTCTAACATTGTTATTGATGAAACAATAACGATTTTGAAGACACTCGTTTGTTCTTCTTGGATTTACATGACTTAACATCGTGAACCTTTGAAACACAGTGTCCCATAAGTTAAAAGTCTCTAAATTGAAATTTCTATAGCTTGCAACTGACATCCAACATCGAATTAGAGAAACATATTCCTCTGGAGTAAAATCCGCTTATGTTATGCGAGCACTAGGCATATAGAAATGAATTTGAATTTGAAGTTGGGTTGGAATGAGTGGAAGTTATATATTTATAAAGGGGGGAAATGGCAGACGTTGGATGCACATCTGATAAGCATTGATCATACCAGCGAACGACATCTTGACCATCGTTGGCGCTATAAAGACCAGCGAGCGATGAATACTCTATCGCTCGCTGGAAACTCTGTCGTGTATGCCTATATGTTATTCATGGCATCTGAGTTTGGCAGTTTGGCATACCCATAGTGGGTGCATATATGTCAAACCTCGGTGTTTGGCATATGCATAGGAATAGGCCTATATGGGATCCAGTGGCGGAGCCAAAAACTTATGGTTGTAGGGACAACTATATAGTGAAGGCAAAAAAAAAATTAAAAAAAATTTGGATGTTTTCTCCAATAACGATGAAACTTTGTTTTACTTTGAAGGGAATTTTTTTTAACTTGGGAAACTTTTAAACTTACCAAGTCAATTTATATATCAGTTAATGGAATTTAAACATATAATTAAGTTACCAATTGTAACCGTATAAGATATATAAGTCAATAATTGTCATTAGAGAAGATAAACTAATTAATTTTCCAATATTATCCATAAATAGTTATCAACTTTACTTTAAATAACCTGATTTTTTTTTATCCAGTGAAAATCTTGAGGGGACAAATACTGAATTCCACCATTTTTTTTTTTTGAAAAACCAACTAAGAAAGAGCAACTAAGCGAGAGGAAGATCCTCCCACCTAGCATTATAGTTATACAAAACGGTGTTTGCTGGCATTAAAGCTCTCCAGTTTTCTCCCAGATCATGGGAGCATAGGAACCTTTCTGCACTTTTAGGATTGTCTTGCCTTAGTGGCCTATTCGACCAATTACATCGAATTTCATTAAAGTACATAATTAAGTTTTGTACTGAATTAAAATTAGGGTTGCCGTCTTCACGATTGTTTTGTTGTAGTTCTCTAAGTTGCTTCCTTACTGTGTTGTCCTCCACTTTTATTTTGATATTCTTCATGTTCTTTCTCCTAGCTTTGAGAAAAGCTGGCACCACTCCTACTGATTGGGCCATGTTTCTTCTCCTTGTGTTTGCGAGAATTCCTGCAATATCTGTGATTATTTCATTATGATCAGTGAAAACCAGGACTGTTGCCGCCGTCCCCTTTTTTCTGTCAATTACAGTGTGCATATATATGTTGCATTCCTCCTGTTGTAAACAAAGTTGCATAGAATCCCTTTGAGCGACATTCGGATTTCTTAGGGGGGATAGATGTCTGGTTGAGTTTTTTTGAGCTTGTATTTGTTGTTTGATTTGTTGTATTGTTTTGCAGTTGGGTTGATAGCGGTTCCTTCAAAGTATTGTTGGCATCTACTTTTCCAGATGTGCCATCATATTGTTGCGCACCTTTCCGGAAATTCCTCTTCTTCATTGAAATCAAACCAAGAGAGAAATATAACATCTGGAGTTTTAGAGCCCCAAAGTGTTGAGTTGATATTTATTCCTAAACCAAACCAAACTGCTCTACTGAAGCTACATTCAAACAAGGTGTGTATAATTGTTTCTTCTTCTATCCTACACATCAGACAGGTTATTTGTATGTCCCTAATTTTTTGGTTTAGGTTTTTGTTCACCGGAATGATTTCATGTAAAACCTTCCACATGAACATTCTAATTCTTGGGATAGTCTTAAGATTCCATAATTTTTTCCAGGTATTTGGTTCAATTGTTATTGTGGCTGTGTCAACCGAACAACCAACCAAGAAGTTATAAACCTTTTTACCGATAAATCCCCATTGGGAATAGTTAACCAAACCAACTTATCCGCTTCCCTCCTGGTTTCATCTAGATGGATGTTTTTTATGTTTTCAGCAACATTCCTCTCAAACACCTGATCAATAAAGTCCCAATTCCATTCTCATGTTTCTTGAGAGATCAGATCTCTCACTTTTGTCAGAGTGTTTTCTATTTTTGGTTTGATATCTTCTCTAGAGATGTTTTTTGGGTGGTTTAAGGGTATCCATTTGTGTACCCAAATGTTAACTGGTTCACCATTTCCTATCCTCCAGATCGCATGGTCTTAAGACCCTTTCAAAGGCACTTCCAAAGCCAAGAACTATTTGGTGGAGGCTTATCCTTTTTTAATAGTAGAAGCTCACCATTTTTGAAGTACTTCGACTCCAGAATTTTTTCCCACAAGCAAGATTTGTTGTGTAAAAGCCTCCAAACCAACTTGGTAATCATAGCAGGGTTAAATTCAGTGAATTTTTTAAAACCCAGTCCCCCTAGGTTTTTGTCGACGCATAGGAGAGACCATTTTCTTGGGAATAGCCCCCTAGTTTTTCCTTCCTTGTGACCCCAAAAGAATGCTCTGTTTAGGGAATCCATTTTCTTAGTGATGTTTTTTGGAATGACAAAGCATGTCATATTGTAAGTTTCTAGGGAATTTGAAACGTGTTTAATCATAACAGCTTTCCCTGCCGGGGTAAGATGTTTACCCTTCCAACCCGGGAGTCTACCTTTTAGGTTTTCAAGTGTATATCCAAAGCACTGAGTCTTTGAAGTATGAGTGAACAAAGGTAATCCTAAATATTTGTCCTCTAATTTGATTCTTCTAACCTTCAGAATGTCAATTATTTCTCTTGCCTCTCTATTTCCTACGCTCTTCCCAAAGAATATGCCCGATTTTTGAAAGTTTATTAGTTGTCCTGAACCAGTGCTGAAAGCTTCCAGAATAGAGACCAATTTTTTGCATTTTTTTTTTGTGGCTCTAGCAAAAATGAGGCAATCATCAGCAAAAAGAAGGTGAGAAATGGATGGTGCCCCTCTTGCCACTTTTATCCCATGGATATTACCCTTTTCTTCCTCGTTTTTGAGACCTCTAGACAAACCTTCCATACAGAGTATGAAGAGGTAGGGTGATAGTGGGTCACCCTGGAGAATCCCTCTAGAAGGTTTAAAAAAAGGCATAGGGGACCCATTAAGCAGCACAGCCGCGGTTGTAGTTCCAATACATTGCTCTATCAAAGAGCACCATTGGTTGCTGAATCCTAGTTTTTTAAGGGTTTGGTCCAGAAAATTCCATTCCACCTTGTCAAAAGCTTTCGACATATCTATCTTCAACCCCATATACCCTTTCTTCAGTTTTTTCCTACTTCTCATCGTGTGAATTATCTCATGTGCTATTATAACATTGTCAGCAATTTGTCTTCCAGAGACGAAAGCTGACTGGAAAGGAGATATTAGTTTGTCTAGGAGAGGTTTTAATCTGTTGGCTAGAGCCTTTGAGATAATCTTGTATATGGTGTTGCAAAGAGATATCGGTCTGAAATCTCCAGCGGTGGTGGGGAATTTGTTTTTTGGGATTAAAGTGATGAAAGTTGCATTCAACTCTCTTAACAAGGTTTTTTTTCCAAAGAAATCAGCCATCGTAGCAACCAAATCCTTTTTAATAAGATCCCAGTTTTTTTGAAAGAAAATTTTCGGGAAACCATCAGGTCCCGGAGCTTTATTGGGGTGCATTCCAAACAGAACAAATTTTACTTCATCTTCAATCGGCGTTGCTATCAGGGCAGCATTTTCGTCATCCGAAATGCGATTTGCAATGAGATCCAGGATATGGGTAGGGATAGGTTTTTCTTGAGATGTTGACATCTCAGAGAAATGAGAGAATAAGGTATCAGAGATAGTCCTTCTATCCGTACACCAATTTTCATGCTTATCTTTCAAAGAATCAATCCTTAATCTTCTATAGTTTGGCAGAGGTGTGAAAGAAACCCGTGTTTCGATCCCCCAATTTTAATTAATTTTCTGTCGCCTTTAATTTCCACATGGCTTCCTCAAAATGACTCCATTTTTCTAGTTCAGCATTTAGGTGAATTATGATTTTTGAGTTGTCCTGAGACTTCCTTATGTTTTTTTCAAACTCAATTTTTTTTGTTGTTTTCTTGATGTGATGATGTATGTTACCAAAATAGTCCCTGTTCCAATTTTTAATCATTTTTTTTACATTTTTCAACTTTGACAAAAAGGAGAAAGCAGGAGTCCCTTGAATTTGTATTCTCCAAGCTTGTTCGATTACTTCAAAACACTTGGGATCTTCTAGAAAGAAATCAAATAATTTAAAGGGTTTCGAACCATCTTTCCACAAGGAGAGGTTTTAAGAAGGATATGACTATGATCTGAAGCAATTGGTGGTAGGTGGTGAAGGTTTGCTGAAGGAAAGCAATCTAAACATAGGTCATTTGCAAGGGCTTTATCAATTATGGCTTCAATAAATTGTTTTCCTGATCTCTTGTTGTACCTGGTGAATGGGTAGCCGACAAATCCAATGTCTATCATATTTTCCGAATTAATCAGAGAATTAAAGTAGAAGCACTCATTCTGATTGATGTTTCTTCCCCCTATTTTCTCTTTCGAGTTTATGACAAAGTTAAGATCTCCCATGATAATCCATGGTATGTCAACATATTTGGCAAACTCTTGGAAGGGTTCCCAAGATTTTAACTTATATTTCTTATTAGGATTGCCATAGACACATGAGAGCAACCACTGGTTATTGGTGGAAACCTCATGGACTATAACATCGATTTGATTATCATTAACGCTAAGAATATCAAGTTTAGTGTTATCATTCCAGGCCAAGATAAGACCACCAGCAGTTCCTATTACACCTTTTGGATTAACAATTTCAGCATTGTGAAATTTCAGCTCCCTAAGAGTTTTGTTCACATTAATATTGTTTTTCTTAGTTTCAGAGATGAACAGAATATCTGGATGATATTCATTAACCAGATTAGAAAGGTGATTTTTAGTGAAAGGTTTACCCAGGCCCTGTACATTCCAGGCTAGGATATTTATAGACATACTGGTGTTAATGGTTTTAAGATGGCAGACAGTTCTAAAGGAAACCTTATAAGTACTATGAAGATGGCAGTCAATCCAAAAGGAAATCTTATAGAAGACAAGCCTTCACAAAAACCGATAGTGACACCTGAATGAGTTCTTCAAATTACAGTTTGGCACACAACTGATTTCGAATCCTAGACTAAGGGAATGCTTAACTATGGATTCCTCTGATTTTGTATCTGAGCTCTTAAAGTTCCATTCAAATTTTGTGTTAAAAAGATACTGCCTATTACCAGTTGGCAAACAAGATTGTAAAGCATTGTATATAATGAAAAGGGATGGGTTTAGAGATTTAGTTGGTACCTGATCCTCCCTATTTGTAACACCACCATCACCACTGATGTGAGTACCTTGGTCTTTTTTCTCAGTTGCAGATCCACCGCCTACACCTTTATCCCCAGCAAATTTATTGGTATCACCAATTGGCACCACAAACTTTTCATTCTCCGACTTATACAAGAATGGTATTGGTTCATGAGCCATTGTGATTTCAGGCCATGGAATTACATTGAAAGGTTCTGAAATAATGAGTGGTGGGACAAAGGTTTCTTTCTGGTTCATTTTTTGGCCCTGAAATTTTGAGATTGCACTCCGGCTAGAAAGGTTTTGGGTTGCAAAGGAGAACTGTGGATGGTTAGAAGAAGTTGATGTGTTTTGGGTATAGAAATGCTTATTCTTGTCAAATTATTGGTATGGAGGGATTAGACAATCCTGCTGAGGTATCTTCCCCACTTTTGAACCGGTTATCCCTTTCCCCTTTAGCTTCTTCTTTTTTTGTCTTTTGAGCTCCCATCAATTTTTGAACACTCTTTCTTAATTTTTTTTGCCTCCAACCTGTTTTTTCTTTCTTTTGCACAGTTGAGCTTGTCTTTTTCTCTCTGATGTTTTGCCGGTTTCTCCATTTGGTTGATTACCACATCTCTGGAGTTGATGACTGAGATCTGATTTGTGATTTCTTCTGAGACCACCATTGGTGCTTTGTTAAGGTCTACTCCGAGTCTTGACATCTCTTCCTTACGAAGCAACTGTAGGAATTTCCCTTTGTCAAGATGAAGTTTGAAACCACCTTCCACCGATCCGTATATTTTTTGTAGGTTAAACATTTCATCATTGATCTCCGCTTCTCTTCCAGATTGTAATTGTTGTGACTCTTTTTGATTCTCCTCCTGAGCCATATTTGATTTTCCTTCAAAAGGGTTAGGGATTTGCCTCATCGTTTGGTCTTCCTTTATAGCGAGACAAGATGATATAGGCGCCATAATGGGTAGCCCGTCAGCTATTTCTGTTATTTTCCCGTTGTTTTCACCAAAGGACTTATCTTTGGGGGTTTCCGAGAATTCTTAATTTGACCAATTCATGCTATGGAATGTCGGTGGTCTATGAAGAAAGCTGTAGGAACCATTTGAGACATCACTTTCAACTGGCGGCATGTCCCACCTTTGAGATTTATTCTGAAAGCTATCCATATTTTCCCCCCATAACCTCTTTGAAGAACTTGAGCTGTTAAAAGAAGCCATGCTGAATTGTGGGCTTCTGAAAGCACAACTTAGGTCATCATCAGAGATATTCATATTGAAACCCGGTGGTATTGCAGCAGCCACCAAGTTTTGTTGTTGTGTTAAATCTGAGCTGATAAGATCTCTTGCATCATAGACCCTTTGAGGAGCCTTACTTGCAGAAGAGGAGGAATCATTTCCAAATCCCTGAGCTTGTTGTTGTTCATTTGTAGATGTTATATTCACTTGTTCTTGATCTTCTTGTTCTAGAAGGATATTTGGGAAGTCATAGACCGTTGGAGCAGAGCATTTTTTCTTTTGGGTGGTTTATTATCCGGTAGATTTTGCAGAAAGCAGACGGCATAGGTTCATAGTACAGCATGACTTCCAGCACATCTTGTTCTCCCAGCACTGGATTGAAGATTGGATCCAAACGTTCATCTAAGTTCAATTGGATTAGACATCTTATGAACGGTCTAGCATGGTTACATTCCTGTGGTAGTTCTTTTTTAATAAAGGTTCCAATGATGTTAGCTATCATCTCCGGAATTCCTTCTCCGAAGAATTCAACAGGTAGATTTAAAAAGCTCACCCAGAAATTCACCAGAGTCATATTGATCAGCGCCGGAGGGATTGCAAATTGGTATGCTTTAACGACCATCAACCAAGATGCATACTTTGTCGGAGAGTATGAAATCGCTTTTTGCACATCAGCACGAGTTTGAAGTTCAATGGTGAAGGTGTTGATATTGGTGGATCCACTAACCAATGTTGCTATTGGTTGGTACGCCAGCACCCATAGAAACTGTAACATTTCCATCATCTTCTTGATCTTCAGCTTGATCGGGCAGAAAATTCGTGTAACTATCATAAAGTCCGTATTGTTTCTGCATTTAGCTACCGTTTCTTGCTTAAGAACAAGGGATCTAGACATAGATAATTGGGTATTCATTCTATCAACCAACTCGGTTTCACGAGAGTCATTAGTCGATTGAATTGATCGTCTGTTCATATCTTGAGTTTTCAAACAGGTCAAGGTTGTGTTTGAATTTTTAAAGAAGTTTGAAATTTTTAGCCACATGTTAGCCATAGTTTCAAAGAGTCAAAGCCTTGTTAGCCATCTGCGGATTTTTTTTGCCTTTTGATCTCATTAATTGCAGTAGTTGGTGGTGTTGATGTTTGGTGCATTGAAGGTTTAGGTGAGAGATTATCTTGATTCATGAGAGCAAAGGGGAGGGAAAGGAGGAGAGGAGAGAGCCGGTGGAAGGATAAGATAAGGTGAAAATTTGACCAGGGCAAGGGTTCGACACGACAAATGGCTTTGCTTCAGACAATGTCTGACAGCCAAAGAAATGCAAAAAGCAACAGAGTCAAAGATAAGGTGTAAGAGATAAGGGGCTAGCCAGATGGTTAGATGAGAAGCGGGTGCCAAAAGTAATACCTGTAAACATACCAAAGAGAAGTTAGTAGGAAGCAAAACCAGTTTTTTTTGTTCTTACCTCAAGGTATACTCCGGTGATGGAAATTGTCGGAGAGGATCGGGACAAAGATTAGTTCATAAACAAAGATATGAAGAGAGATTGAAGTAGAAAAGTTCTTCAAGAATTTTAAGGAAACAAAGGTAGTTGAAAGTTTCTGAACTGGTTATTGAAAAAGTGTTTGTAAAAGATAACTAAATGATGGCGAAAAGATAATTCCACCAAATTAACTCTACTAATTTTATGTCTAATTAAAACTAAGGAGGACAACTGTTCCTTAGTCCGAACGTGGCTCCGCCACTGATGGGATCCCACGAGAAACGTACCCATCTAGCCGGAGCCGCTTAATGCTAGCATAATGTAGTGAACATTACTCTAAACCATAAGCATATGCAGCTCTTCGAGTCTTGCTTCCCTAAATACCGTTACATATACAAACCAAACACCAGAATCCAGATCAATAGTTTTTAGATGGTCCATTCCTCCTAGGCCTGCACACGGTTCGGTTCGGTTCGGTTAGTAGTGGAACCGATCAACTAACCGTTTATAGTTCGGTTAGCAAATTTAAAACCGAAACCGAACCCAATGGTATTCGGTTCGGTTATTTTTAATTCGGTTCGGTTATTGTTCGGTTCGGTTCGTTTATTGTTCAAACCATAAATTAATCTAAGGTTAAAAAAACACCTAGAAATTGATAAAAAAATCAATCAAAGAGAAAATAACTTACTAGATCATAGAGGTGGTGGTGCTCTTAAGTCTTGAATCTTGATGGAGGTGGAGGAGTCGGAGAGGAAGAGAAGAAGAAATGAAATGGCCGCATACGAATTCAGTTTTTATACTCTAGGATTACCCGCTTTTAGACGGGTAGGATTAATCCTAATAATAATCGGTTATCGGTTCGGTTTCGGTTCGGTTAGTAGTGGAACCGATCAACTAACCGTTTATAGTTCGGTTAGCAAATTTAAAACCGAAACCGAACTAATGGTATTCGGTTCGGTGCGGTTACGGTTCGGTTAGTGCGGTTATCGGTTCGGTTAGTGCGGTTATCGGTTCGGTTGCGGTTATCGGTTCGGTTTTTTGCAGCCCTAATTCTCCGGCCCAACCTTTGTGCATAGTATCTAGATTGCATATATTGGGAACAATAAAAGTTATCATGGCCGTAATTATGTTGCATCAACCTCGCATCCACACCATGCCCTCAACAGACTTCACCTTTTTACAGGCAAAGGAGTAAGTTCGGTGACCTCTCTCTCCAATCACTTTCTATCAATATTTCTTCCTCTCTCTATCTACACCCTAGTTAGCATGTGCTAAAACTGACCTTTCTTTTACTCAAATGTCAATCGTCAACTACTTCTTCCTCCGTAATAAAGAAAAATAATTTATCCGAGGGTTACACAAAATAGTAATAAAAGTATTTTTTGTATTATCTATAATTTCTCTAATTTGATTTTTTTCTTTTCTAAAACGAATTTTTCCGTTCGAACTACTTCAGATCTTTAAATTTCGTCAACTACTTTTCCTCGGTTCTATTCACTGTTCCTACTTTAAATTTTATTTATTCTATTCACTGTTCCTACTAGACCTTCTACAGTCACAGCTTTTTTACGGCTTGCATAGGATATGTAGGTAGGTCGGTGATATTATAGGTCAAGTCAATTTCTTTCATTTCAAAAACACAAAGGTGAAAAGAATTGTTCAATGTAATCGAAGCCATGGTGCTGCTTGCTTGCTCGAAACGGTTATATCATGTCTAAATAACGTTGTTAATATGTTTTTTAATTTATTAATTTATTTATTTATTTTAACTATTTTAATTGTAACTTTTAGCCTTAAAATTTTAGAAATAAAAAATTGATTAAAATAGTATTTTTATATTTTTTCTTCTAAAAAACAGATATAACAGGTGTGAAAATGGAAAAAACAGTTTAAAAAAATTATGTTAAAATATTTTTTAAATGAAAAAAAACGTAAAAGTCAATTTTAGAAAAACGGTTATCACATGCGTGAAAACAGATATAACGGATCTAAATAACGTCGTTTGTTACTATTTATCGGTGTTATTTAGACAAACGTATCGGTGACCCTCACGGACACGCTACATAGACGGCAGCGTTTTAACGGCCGTTTTCTCAGCAAAAACTACCGTTTTTCAAACCTTCATGGTTGATGTTACAACACTGTGTCAAGTGTTGTTTATTCAGTAAGTATTATTTGTCACAACATGGTTTCAACAGCAGCCGACTTAGCTCAGTGGTAGAGCGCGTGACTTTTAATCCCGTGGTCAAGGGTTCGATCCCCTTAGTTGGCGTTTTGAGAAATAACCCTTTTTTTAAAAATTTTTGATATGGACGGAGATTACCTCCGTCTTATTAATGCTCTGATAGTCTGGTTTGTGTTTGTCTCAGACAGAATGAATGCAGGCTTCACCCACGTGCACATCCACAGGTGGACCACGGTGAACTCATCCAAGAGTGATTACAGATCTCGTTCCTAGAGAAATTAAGAGAAAAACTATTCTAGTATTAAATATTTAAACGTTGAGTATCTATCACTAGGATGAGTTTGTTTGCTAACAACAGTTAAAACCCAAAAATTATCGTAGACTCATGATTGTAACAAATCAAAGCGATTAACGTGCGTTTACTTAAATGTTGAACCAAGAAAAAAAGAAATGTGATGAACTGTGAAACAAAGACAGATGAGAGAAGAGAGGAACGAAAGTGAATATGTCTAAATGGTAAATCCATTAAAGTCGGGGGTCCATGAGCAAGAAAGCGACTTTTCAATTCTTTAACCAATTTGTCTCGCTGCAACGACATCAAATCGGCGTGCACACTGAACGAGGTCGGACAATATCTATGCTAAAAACTTACAAGTAGTACTCTGGTTTCAAATCAGAACGAAAGTAAAAAAAGGCTCGTCTTTTCACACAGGGACAACACACGACAAACACTTTAATTAAAAGCAGGAATTTTAGATCCCAACCGAACAGACCATCATGCCTCTTTCTATTAAGTCCTCCTGGCCATTTTCATCGTGGTTGCTAGCAGGGGTATCGATGTGGTTGGAGGTGTACTGGTCCAAAGCCTAGTTAGTAATTCGTCGTTTCATACGCGAATTATTCGTGAACTTTATCGTATGATTCGTTCTAGAATAATACGGTCGGATTATTAAATTACCGAACTTAGTACGCGTGTCTTGTCAGCTTAGCGAATAAATCGCGTGTTTTACGAATTAATCGAAAATCGGATTCGCCAGCTGTATTGTTACTTTGCCCAAGTATCTTAAGCCCACAGTGGGTTGCACGGACGCGGACACGACGCAGACGCGAACGCGGACACTACAAAATTTTCGAAAAACTAGGACGCGGACGCGTATATACATATTTTATTTATATATATAATTATGTATTTATACAGCAAAGTTAAGTATTTACATCCTAAAAATTAGAAAATAATGCTACATGTGTATAAATTTCAAAAGAAAATGAAAGATCGTTTTTTTATACACGCCGAAGGTCAAGAAATCAATCACTATTAAACACATGGCATAATCGAATTGCATTTTTAGAACAACACATGCCCAACCAAGGGTATATGTGATGTATTTCCAATTACAAAATCCTAATAAAGAGTTACATGATTGATCTAAATGTTTGTCTTTCTTTATTTAGTTAATAATAGTAAAAATAAAGGAAGAAATTTAAATGAAAATGGAAAAAAAAAAATGCTTCAAACCCAAGTCATCGGTGCGTCCAAAAAGGACGCGCACGGGACGCGTATTTGGTGCGTCGGACACGCGTCGTGTCAGCGTCAAACGCGCGTCGTCGGACACGGCACCAAAATCGGTGCGTCCATGCCCCCACACCAATACATACAGAGGCCCAACCGTAATTATTCCTAATTCCTGGTCCACATACTGAAACTCCTTTAAACTCCGATCTTTTGTTGAAACTCCTGATCCTAGTTAGCAATTCGGGGTTCGGCAAATGTACAGAACGGCAAACGTACGAGTATTATTCGGATTCCTAAATGTCAAATTCGGTCAACAATCCGGTCAACGGTTCGTGATTAAAGCGATGTCTGGAACGCATACGTACGTGTATAATTCGTTATACTAATTTGAGTTCGGTATTGAAAATTCGGCATGTATTAATTGATAAAAAAATATGTTTTAGGGGTGGAATGTGATTTGAATGGCTATATAGTTAACATATTTAGCATTTGACACCAACATAAGACTGGTGCGGTGGTTGAAGTCAAGTGTAGTAACCAAGAGGACAAGGGATCGAACCCCATGTATCACATTTTTGAAAAATAAAACTAATATCATGGGATCCGTGGTTTATAAGCCCATAAATGGGCTTTGAATAGTATTAGATCAGGTGGCCTATCCATATTAGTTGGGCTGAACTAAAACATATGTTGGGCTGAACTAAAAAATTTTGTAGCAACAACTAAATAACCGAACCGACTAACTAATCGGAAAATCCGCGAATAAATCGCCTAGGCCAGAAAACACGCGTACCCTGTTCGGAGTTAGAGGAATTCGGAAGTATTATTCGGGAACGAATGATTCGTAACAATTCGCGAATCATTCGCGAATAATACGCCGAATTGCTAACTAGGCTCCTGATCCACATACTGGTCTCATTTTTTTTGCAAAATAAGAGTGTGAAGAGAGTCGAAACTCCGACCTTTTGTTGCCAAGCGTAACATTAAACCACTGAACCAATGTTTTGTTGGTGTCATAGTTACGTATATTATAGATATAGTGCATTTTTGACACCAATCATGGTACCCCAAATATAAAACATATTATTTGGGGTATCCCAAATATTATTTTGTTAATTAATATTTGCCGTATTTCGTATACCGAACACAAATTAGTAAAACGAATTATACACGTACGTATGCCGTTCTGTATTACTTCCGAATCACGAACCATTGACCGGATTTTTGACCGAATTTAATTTTTACGAATATGTATAATATTCGTACATTTGCCGTTCTGTACATATGACGTTCTGTACGTATGTTGTACTCCGAATTACTAACTAGGGTCCAAATGCAGTAGATGGTTTGTCTCATGTAAAACTTGGTACACCCCTTTAATAATCATCGCTCAATTCCTCGGTTTTTAGCGAGAGAAGTGCGCTGAGTTTCAGACAGGAGGCTATAGTACTATCGAAGAACGAAAAAGATGACCCGTGTGAAAAAAGTGGTCTCGAGCTTTATGAAGCAAGTAGTAATAGCCAATAGGGATGGATCACAAAATCGACGGTTATGATTATTGACAATTGATTAGACCCTGTCAAATTCGTAGTCCACATGTTTTAGTTATTACCTACAGTGTAGCTACAAGTAAAGTAAATATTTCCAGTAAGAATCAGATTTCCTCATTTGTGGAAAGACTTTATTACGTGAGGTTTCGTCGAAGAGATCACCGCCCCATCCCATCTCACCCCACTTTTACACCGTCATTTAAAGGAGGGTATTCATTACTCCTCCAGTAGTCTCGTTACATTCTTAATCGTTGACTTGATGGAGGGAGTGTGAACGTTTCTACATGCTAAGACTAGATCTTACGGAGCTTTCTAGTTCCTTCCCAATTGCCTTTACACGTTAGCCAGGGAAAAGCCTAGCCCCGACGGCAATTCCTATTTATATTGTGAACCGATAATAAATGTCCGTTTTTGATGAAGAAAAGAAAACGTAGAATGGTTGGTCGTTAGTTAAAAAACTATGAAACGGGAGTCATTATCCGTTTCTCTATATTGACCCGTCAACTTCCCATGACCTGTGCGATCATTGCCCGTTTCAAGAATAAGTTAAATGGGAGAATCAATTTCCCCTTTCTCTAATGTTGTTGCTTCAATTTTTTTTACTGTCGAATGGAAAAAAAACCAGCAATTCTAGATTGTTTGAGGCATTCAATGTTTTGTTGAATCGTGCACCTAGATAGGTAGTAGAGTAGCCTTTGTTAGAGTAGCCTTTGTTAAAGTCAAGTTTGTACACACCACCACCTAATTGTTGAATTGTGTAGCCTCTGTTAAGGTCATGGTGAACACCACCTAACACCGTACACACCTCCACCTAATCACCACCTAATTGTTGAATCTTGTTTTTACTCCCCATTTTTTGTTAACTACAAATACCTTGTATCAGGAGATGAATAATATATGAAATTATGAACCTTAAATTTGAGTTGGTATCAGAGCTTCCATGGTGAAGCTGATTACTTCTTAATAGAGTGAGTGTTTCTTTAATTCAGTCAATCAATATTCCGCTGTCTTAAGGTTCTTATACTTGTTCTTATTCCAACAACAAGTAAGTTCATCTTGATCCATTAATCTTTATTCCTTTTTTGAGATAAAAATACTTCATCTTGAGCATATTCATTATATCACTGATCTAGTGTAATATCACCGATCTATTGTGATATTTCTTTGGAAATCTGTAGTTGTTATTCTGAGGACGTGACTGGAATTGATTATTCTAGATTACTTTCTTGTTTTTTTTCCTTGAATCTTTATATGTTTGTGTTTACTGTATTCTCAAACATTTAAACAAAGATAGTACTTTTTTGTTTTTTCCTTGAATTAACTTTTGTAAGTCAAGAGACTATCTTGAGTTGTCCTTGACTATCTTGAGTTGTCTTTGCCTTTACTATTAAATTCAAAATCAGTAGTCCTGTTCGATTATTATGGTTAGCGGTAACGAATCTGGTGTTATTGTTACGCCAGTAATGAATACGGTACCATCCCAAGAGCCTATTTCAATTCCATACGGGGTTAAATTGAATGATAAAAATTTTACCCTCTGGTCTCAAATCGTGACTATGTTTGTCTCAAGTAGAGGAAAGGGGGGGTACTTAACTGGGTCTACTTCAAAACCTACTGAAGAAGGGAATTCGTATGATGAGTGGGTTATGAAAGATTCACTTGTGAAAGGATGGCTTGTTGGTGCTATGGAACCAGAATTAATGAATGTTTTCATCCGCCTACCATCTGCAAAAGAGGTATGGGACGTTGTGTCTCATAGATATTATGAAGGGGCTGATAAATCGATCCTTTATGATTTATCCCGTAAGGCTATGGAAATAAAACAGATGGGTCGACCAGTTGCTACATTTTTTTCTGACCTTACTACTATTTGGCAAGAGCTTGACTATCGGAAGCCAATTGTTTTTACTCAGGCGGATGTAATAAAAATTCGTAGAGAAGAAATTGATGAAGAGAGAGTTTATTTGTTTCTAGCTGGTCTTGATGATGTTTATGATTCGATTAGAGGTGAGATACTTCGTAGTACGCCTCTTCCAGGACCTGAAAAGGCTTTCTCTATAGTGAGGCGTGAAGAACAACGTCGTATTACTATGATGAATCAAGAAGTTTCTTCTCAGGTAGTTATGGCAGTAAAAAAATATACTCCTAATTCCTTGTCCCAACAATCTCCTTCAATGAACAGTAGTGGGAAGTGCAGTCATTGTGGCAACAGTAAGCACACCGTCGAAAACTGCTTCAAGAAGATTGGGTACCTGACATGGTGGCAAACTCGCTCCAAGACTGAGAAAGGAAAAGGAAAAGCGGCCTTATGTACCACTGTGGAGCCGGTACCAATAAATGCTACTACGAATATAACCGAGGGCCCTTCTTCAGCTACAAACCCTATCATTCTTCAGCAGTCAGGTAACATGGGACATGCCTTATTAGCTGCTAACTTATCTAAGGATCACGGTTGGATTCTTGATTCGGGTGCGACTAATCATATGACTTTTGATGCCTCTATATTAAAAGATATGTGCGTCCCTGATTGCTCAACAGTTTCTAATGCTAATGGAGTTCCGTATCCGGTAACAGGAGCTGGAAGAGTGGATTTAAACTCTTATTTGACCTTGGAACATACTCTGTTAATTCCATCTCTCTCTAATAATCTTATATCAGTATCACAAGTAACTGCACAATTAAATTGCTTAGTATTAATCTATTCGACTTTCTGTCTTCTTCAGGATCTCAGCACTGGGGAGATAATTGGGCGTGGTACTAAGAGAGAGGGGTTGTATTATGTAGATGATGTATGCGCAGGCCGTTCTCTGTCAGCAAAGGGATCTTCGCGCGCTTACAAAGATCAGATATTATTATGGCATCATCGCTTGGGTCATGTTTCTTTCGGCTATTTAGAACATTTGTTTCCAACGTTATTTTCTGTTTGCAAACCTTCTGATTTTATTTGTGAAACTTGCATCTTAGCAAAAAGTCATCGTTCTACTTATCCAGATAGTTACAGTAGAAGATTTGTTCCTTTTGCTTTGGTACACTCTGATGTTTGGGGCCCTTGTCGTATTTCTGGTAATTCAGGATTTCGTTGGTTTGTTCTATTTGTTGATGATTGCACTCGTATGACTTGGCTCTATTTGATGAAAAATAAAAGCGATGTAGTCGGTCATTTCCAATCGTTTCATAAGATGATTCAAACACAGTTTTCCACTACTTTAAAGGTCCTTCGTTCTGATAATGGTGGTGAATATGTTAATGAGGTTTTACGAGGGTATTTCCAGGAGCATGGTCTAATTCATGAAACTACGTGTCCCTCTACACCACAACAAAATGGTGTCGCAGAGAGAAAGAACTGACAATTACTCGAAATCACTAGAGCATGCTTAATTGGAGCAAACATGAGGCCGCACTTTTGGGAAGAAGCTATTACTAATGCGGTATATCTTCTTAATCGAGTACCTACTATTGTCTTGAAATTTCAAACACCCATAGACAAATTGGCTTCGTTCGTGACTATTCCTTCTCAGCTTAAACTTCCTCCACGGGTATTTGGATGTGTTTCTTATGTCCACATACAAAAGCATCTACGTGGAAAGCTTGATCCATGTGCTCTGAAGTGTGTATTCATTGGTTATCATCCATATCAAAAGGGTTACAAGTGTTATCATCCTTCGACTAAAAAGTATTATGTTAGCATGGATGTTACGTTCTCTGAACAAGAGAAGTTTTATAACTCCACATATATACCCAGTTCCCCTCTTCAGGGAGAGAGTAGTGTTGAAGAGTTGAAATGGACAGATATATTTCAGAGTAATAGTGAGATCAACATCCTTGAAACAGAAGCAATTCTTAGGATTTCCCCAGTTTCCGGAGATGTTGTAGGAGGTGAGTCTGTGCAACACTCAGAATCGGTTGAATCGGTTGTTGAACAAGTCGAAACTCGTACTATAGAAGACTCCTCTCTTTCTTCACCAACAATACCTACACCCAGTTATTCTCCTACTGAGATTCCCGAGGTAAGCACAGATACTTTGATTAATACTAACAATATTGAGTTGGTTGAGACTGACAGGTATCATTTGCCACAACGAATTAATCGTGGAGTGCCACCAGATCGTTTTTCACCCGAAGCAATAAAGAAGGTGAAATATCCTATTTCCAACTATATGTCTACTCATAGATTATCAGAAGCTGGCAAAGCATTTGTCAATCAAATGGAAGATGTCACTATTCCCAGAACAGTAGAAGAAGCATTATCTAATCCAAAATGGGCTGGTCCTATGAAAGATGAGATGGCGGCACATGAAGAAAATGGTACATGGGATATAGTCTCACTACCAGAAGGGAAGAAACCAGTTGGCTACAGGTGGGTATATACTATCAAGCATAATCCGGATGGATCGATTGATAGGCACAAAGCAAGACTCGTGGCTAAAGGATTTACCCAAACTTATGGTATTGATTATCAAGAGACATTTGCCCCTGTTGCGAAATTTAATACTATTCGAGTCTTGCTTTCCTTGGCAGCAAATTTAGGATGGCGTATGCAACAATATGATGTAAAAAATGCCTTTTTACATGGTGATTTGCAAGAAGAAGTCTACATGACATTACCTCCAGGTTATAATGCTCCAAACAATGCTAATGTCGTGTGTAAGTTAAAGAAGGCTTTATATGGTTTGAAACAATCTCCCAGAGCATGGTTTGGTAGATTTCGTCTTGCAATGAAGAAGTTCGGGTATATCCAGAGTAATGCTGATCATACCTTGTTCCTTAAAAGAGTAGGTGACAAGGTAACCGCTCTTATTATCTATGTAGATGATATGGTGGTGGCCAAATGACCCGAAGAGATGAGTAATCTGAAGAGTTGCTTGTATTCTGAGTTTGATATGAAAGATTTAGGAGGGCTTAAGTATTTCTTGGGAATTGAAGTTATGCGATCTGAGAAGGGTATTTTCTTATCTCAGCGAAAATACGTGATTGACTTATTGAAGGAAACTGGTATGCTTGGATGTGAGCCGATTGGATCTCCCATGGAACAGAATCATGGTCTCGAAGAACATTCCGATCAAATACCAGCAGACAAAGGTCAATATCAAAGGTTAGTTGGACGTTTGATTTATCTTTCCCATACAAGGCCCGATATTGCTTATGCCGTTAGTGTTGTAAGCAGGTTTATGCATAATCCGGGTCAACACCATATGGATGCAGTCATAAGAGTATTGAGATATTTGAAGTCTGCACCAGGTAAAGGGTTGATATTCTCAAAACATGGACATCTTGATATTTCGGGTTACACTGACTCGGGTTGGGGAGGTAAAGGTGATAAGAGAAGATCGACATCGGGGTATTTTTCCTTTGTTGGAGGTAACTTAGTGAGTTGGAAATCTAAGAAGCAAAAGGTTGTTTCTTTGTCCAGTGCTGAAGCAGAATACAGGGCAATGGTGAAAGGCATCTGTGAATTATTATGGTTAAAAAGGCTTATGGGAGAGTTCGGTTTTCCTCATGAAAAACCCATGAAGTTGTTTTGTGATAACCAAATCAAGAATCAAAATCGCAGAGAATCCGATACAACATGATCGAACAAAACATGTGGAGATTGATAGGAATTTCATTTATGAAAAATTTGAAGAAAAAATAATCGAAGTACCATATGTCCATACTACACAACAATTGGCTGATGTATTAACAAAGGCCGTATCAAATACTATATTTAACGATTATCTTATCAAGTTGGGCATGTGTGATATGTACGCACCACCTTGAGGGAGAGTGTTGAATCGTGCACCTAGATAGGTAGTAGAGTAGCCTTTGTTAGAGTAGCCTTTGTTAAAGTCAAGTTTGTACACACCACCACCTAATTGTTGAATTGTGTAGCCTCTGTTAAAGTCATGGTGAACACCACCTAACACCGTACACACCTCCACCTAATCACCACCTAATTGTTGAATCTTGTTTTTACTCCCCATTTTTTGTTAACTACAAATACCTTGTATCAGGAGATGAATAATATATGAAATTATGAACCTTAAATTTGAGTTGGTATCAGAGCTTCCATGGTGAAGCTGATTACTTCTTAATAGAGTGAGTGTTTCTTTAATTCAGTCAATCAATATTCCGCTGTCTTAAGGTTCTTATACTTGTTCTTATTCCGACAACAAGTAAGTTCATCTTGATCCATTAATCTTTATTCCTTTTTTGAGATAAAAATACTTCATCTTGAGCATATTCATTATATCACTGATCTAGTGTAATATCACCGATCTATTGTGATATTTCTTTGGAAATCTGTAGTTGTTATTCTGAGGCGTGACTGGAATTGATTATTCTAGATTACTTTCTTGTTTTTTTCCTTGAATCTTTATATGTTTGTGTTTACTGTATTCTCAAACATTTAAACAAAGATAGTACTTTTTTGTTTTTTCCTTGAATTAACTTTTGTAAGTCAAGAGACTATCTTGAGTTGTCCTTGACTATCTTGAGTAGTCTTTGCCTTTACTATTAAATTCAAAATCGGTAGTCCCGTTCGATTATTATGGTTAGCGATAACGAATCTGGTGTTATTGTTACGCCCATTAATGAATACGGTACCATCCCAAGAGCCTATTTCAATTCCATACGGGGTTAAATTGAATGATAAAAATTTTACCCTCTGGTCTCAAATCGTGACTATGTTTGTCTCAAGTAGAGGAAAGGGGGGTACTTAATCGGGTCTACTTCAAAACCTACTGAAGAAGGGAATTCGTATGATGAGTGGGTTATGAAAGATTCACTTGTGAAAGGATGGCTTGTTGGTGCTATGGAACCAGAATTAATGAATGTTTTCATCCGCCTACCATCCAAAAGAGGTATGGGACGTTGTGTCTCATAGATATTATGAAGGGGCTGATAAATCGATCCTTTATGATTTATCCCGTAAGGCTATGGCAATAAAACATGAGATGGGTCGACCAGGTTATACATTTTTTCTCGACCTTACTACTATTTGGCAAGAGCTTGACTATCGGAAGCCAATTGTTTTTACTCGAGGGGCGGATGTAATAAAAATTCGTAGAGAAGAAATTGATGAAGAGAGAGTTTATTTGTTTCTAGCTGGTCTTGATGATGTTTATGATTCGATTAGAGGTGAGATACTTCGTAGTCGCCTCTTCCAGACCCGAAAAGGCTTTCTCTATAGTGAGGCGTGAAGAACAACGTCGTATTACTATGATGAATCAAGAAGTTTCTTCTCGGTAGTTATGGCAGAAAAAATATACTCCTAATTCCTTGTCCCAACAATCTCCTTCAATGAACAAGTGAGTGGGAAGTGCAGTCATTGTGGCAACAGTAAGCACACCGTCGAAAACTGCTTCAAGAAGATTGGGTACCCAGACTGGTGGCAAACTCGCTCCAAGACTGAGAAAGGAAAAGGAAAAGCGGCCTTATGTACCACTGTGGAGCCGGTACCAATAAATGCTACTACGAATAAATCGCCTAGGCCAGAAAACACGCGTACCCTGTTCGGAGTTAGAGGAATTCGGAAGTATTATTCGGGAACGAATGATTCGTAACAATTCGTGAATCATTCGCGAATAATACGCCGAATTGCTAACTAGGCTCCTGATCCACATACTGGTCTCATTTTTTTTGCAAAATAAGAGTGTGAAGAGAGTCGAAACTCCGACCTTTTGTTGCCAAGTGTAACATTAAACCACTGAACCAATGTTTTGTTGGTGTCATAGTTACGTATATTATAGATATAGTGCATTTTTGACACCAATCATGGTACCCCAAATATAAAACATATTATTTGGGGTATCCCAAATATTATTTTGTTAATTAATATTTGCCGTATTTCGTATACCGAACACAAATTAGTAAAACGAATTATACACGTACGTATGCCGTTCTGTATTATTTCCGAATCACGAACCATTGACCGGATTTTTGACCGAATTTAATTTTTTACGAATATGTATAATATTCGTACGTTTGCCGTTCTGTACATATGACGTTCCGTACGTATGTTGTACTCCGAATTACTAACTAGGGTCCAAATGCAGTAGATGGTTTGTCTCATGTAAAACTTGGTACACCCCTTTAATAATCATCGCTCAATTCCTCGGTTTTTAGCGAAAGAAGTGCGCTGAGTTTCAGACAGGAGGCTATAGTACTATCGAAGAACGAAAAAGATGACCTGTGTGAAAAAAGTGGTCTCGAGCTTTATGAAGCAAGTAGTAATAGCCAATAGGGATGGATCACAAAATCGACGGTTATGATTATTGACAATTGATTAGACCCTGTCAAATTCGTAGTCCACGTGTTTTAGTTATTACCTACAGTGTAGCTACAAGTAAAGTAAATATTTCCAGTAAGAATCAGATTTCCTCATTTGTGGAAAGACTTTATTACGTGAGGTTTCGTCGAAGAGATCACCGCCCCATCCCATCTCACCCCACTTTTACACCGTCATTTAAAGGAGGGTATTCATTACTCCTCCAGTAGTCTCGTTACATTCTTAATCGTTGACTTGATGGAGGGAGTGTGAACGTTTCTACATGCTAAGACTAGATCTTACGGAGCTTTCTAGTTCCTTCCCAATTGCCTTTACACGTTAGCCAGGGAAAAGCCTAGCCCCGACGGCAATTCCTATTTATATTGTGAACCGATAATAAATGTCCGTTTTTGATGAAGAAAAGAAAACGTAGAATGGTTGGTCGTTAGTTAAAAAACTATGAAACGGGAGTCATTATCCGTTTCTCTATATTGACCCGTCAACTTCCCATGACCTGTGCGATCATTGCCCGTTTCAAGAATAAGTTAAATGGGAGAATCAATTTCCCCTTTCTCTAATGTTGTTGCTTCAATTTTTTTTACTGTCGAATGGAAAAAAAACCAGCAATTCTAGATTGTTTGAGGCATTCAATGTTTTCCAACTTGATTGCCTAAGTCATTCCACGTATTCCAAACAAACAATTTCATCTGACTGAACCTCTTGATTTCTAGCAAGTAATAATCCCTCAATGACTCAAAATTCACATCCCAATCCTTATATCTATTATTGCCAATGATTCGAGAGTCGATTATCATCTGTTTGCACCTCTCCAATGACCCCATTCTCAGAGCACATAAGAGTAACACAACGAGGTTAGAATTTTAATCTTCCCACGACAGATCAAACCAAAAGTGATTCATAGACCATAAATAAACTTAAAATCATCACAAACACTCCAAACCTAGATCTTTTATTACTAACTGATTAATAAACCGATTAAGACTAATCACAGAAACTCGTAGAGAAGAAAAGAGAGTGAAGAGGAACAAGTAAAATTAGGTAAATGAAACTAAGGTTGGAATGAACTCATTATCTTCATGGTCGCAAAAAAAATTGATCAGAAGGAGCTTAGAAAATCAGAGATAAAGGTCAAGAAACGGAATATGGTTTTCCGGTTTTTATCTCACAAAACGGATAAGCATTAGTCGTTCCCTTGGAAAACGGCTAACCATTGCTCGTTTTCCACTTTTTCAGAACGGCTAACCATTGCCCGTCTCGAAAATTTTCCTGCTGGGATTCTCACACACTAGGGAATGATAGAGGGAAAAGGGGGTTTAAGCAACAGTTTTTAGAGGTGGGAAGCTCCATAAGACCCAGTCTAATTAAACAAAATATTTTTTTTGTTAAAAAAAAGTAAAATATTAAACAAATTATTAAATATGTTTTCTTTTTTCATAAATTTCACGTTATATCGATAGAGTCGATTTAAAATCTTAAGGTTTACAGGATTATCAAATATCAGTCTATAGGCATTACAACAATCAAATATAGTATTACACCACCAATTCTTGACTAAAGGTAAAACTATTTTAATTATTCTAACTAGACCAGATGATCATAAAGTAATAATATCAGATCAAAACTAAATGGCCAAACATGTTTCAAGTAATTTTTTTATGAACCACTACAGGTTTGCAGCAGTGAGATCTTTACCAGATCCAACCAAGGTTTTTTTTTCTTCACAAAACCAAGTTTTTTTAATGACTTGGAAATAACAGTAACAACTGCAAAGGTGTCTTCGTAACAAATGGTCTTCTAAATCAGTTTCAATAGTTCTCAACCATCATGAATCGGTAACATTGTCTTTTTCGATGTTGATGATGTTGTTGTAGGTGTTCTTGATGTTGTGGCATAGACCCTTTTCCTTGTACATCATGGTGCACTTATATTTGTATTGTGTGCCTTTAACAGGTACTCATGTGTAGTGCATGACCAATAGCCGTGTATTTGTATCCTCTCTGGAATTGGATACCTTAAGTTTGAATATTATTAAAATTGCTTTCTCTCTCTAACTCCAGCTCTTATCTCTTTCAGTTCTTATTCTCTTCTTTAATCAAACCATTAATTATCAGTGTTTCAATTCCTTTGTAGTGAAGATCAGGAGCACCTGTCCTTTGGACCTGTTATGTCTAACAAAACAGTTGTTGAAGAACTTACTAAGAAGATCGATGAGCTTACTAGAGCTCAAGTTGATTCTAATAAGAAGATGGATGAACTGACTAGAGCTCAAGCTGATTCATCGGTGAAATATGATGCAATGATGAAGTCGGTTGCAGAAATCAAAGAAGCTCACAATAACCCTACGGCTGAGTTCATGAGTGCAATGACTGCTGCTTTTTCTTCTCAACTTGACCGTTACATTGAAGGTTCCAATAAAAGGAGTTCAAATCGAGACACTCATCAGAATACATCTAATGGACTTTTGGGTCCTGCACCTAATGGAAACCATACAAATTCAGGTGAAAATATCCTATAACCTCACTATTTGTTTGCAAATCAGGATCAACATCAATTTCAACAGCCTAGACCTAAGATAGAGTTTCCTAGATTTGATGGTACAAACCCAGATCCTGGATTCGGAAGTGTAGAAAATTCTTTATTATGCATAATATGTCGGACCCTCAAATGGTTAATCTAGCTTCCATGTACTTAGAAGGGAAGGCTGACATTTGGTTTCAGGATTATCAAATTGGTAAACAAGTGGTAGCATGGGAAGATTTCCTTAGAGACATTTTCTTGCATTTTCAAGAACTTGGGCATGATGATGTTGTAGGGGAGTTTAATAAGTTGAGCCAAATTGGTTATTTCCTTGATTACCAGGAGGTTTTTGAAGAGTTAAAGGCTCTGATGTTATCTCAAAACCCTCTCCTCACAGAGGAATATTTTACTTCTAGTTTCATCAGTGGCCTTAAGGATGAAATCAGGTTGCACGTTCAAATGTTTTCTCCAAAGACTCTAGCAAATGCAGTTTACTTAGCCAGAATACAAGAGGCACTCATTGAAAATACAGCCAAGAAAAACAAATATCCCTACAAACCTCCTCCATTATATGTCCAAAATAGCTATACCCAAAGGAGCACTACATCTCCAGTTACAAGTCCTAAAACCTTCACAATTTTTTTGGCATCCTCTTCTGCAAGTTCTCTGCCACATATTAAGAAATTATCCTATGCAAAGATGCGAAAGAGAAGAGAGAAGGGTCTTTGTTATAATTGCGATGAAGTTTTTCAGGCAGGCCATAAGTGCCTCAAACAACAAATTTGTGTGTTAGCCGCTGATGATGAAGATTCAACACACCCTGGAGAAGACTCACCTCTTGAAACTCCCTTATCTCCTAAACAGGAAGAGGAACTCGAGATTTCAGTACATTCTCTAGATGGCAATGTTTCCCACAACACCATTCAGATAGGAGGAACAGCTAAGAAACAGTCTCTAAACATTTTGATAGACAGTGGAAGCACACACAGTTTTTTAGACCCTGCAGTTGCATCCAGATGTGGATGACACATAATGCCTACAACCTCATTATTGGTAGCCATAGCTAATGGGAACAAAATGATCAGTGATGCTAAGTGTCCCTCTTTTCAATGGAAGATGCAAGGACACAACTTCCAATTTGATATGAGACTCTTAACTTTAGGTGGCTGTGACATGGTACTAGGGGTGGACTGGATGAGAGGGATGAGCCCAATGGTCTTCGACTTTAACAAGCTTACTATGGAATTCTCTATGGAGTGGGAGAACATCAAACTCCAAGGTAGTACTCCTTCTGCTCAAATTTCTATGATGACTGGTAAAGCTTTACATAAGTGGCTTAAGAAGAATAAGAAAGGAATGGTGGTCAGAATTTTTGCCTCACTGCATGTGAAGAACAACCATCAACACCTTCTCCCATTTTACCCCTACTACAAAAATATGAATCTGTTTTTCAAGAACCTAAACACTACCCCCTACAAGAGAACATGATCACCAAATTCCTTTAAAACCACTCACTACACCATCCAACCAAAGGCCATATAGAATTTCATACATTTAGAAGGAGGTGGTTGAGAAGTTAGTGCAAGAAATGCTTAAGTCAGGTGTGATCCAACCCATTCGTAGTCCCTTTTATTCTCCAATTCTACTTGTTAAGAAGAAGGATAACAGTTGGTGGTTCTGTGTAGACTATAGGAAATTGAATGAAGCTACTGTAAAGGACAAGTATCCTATCCCTATCATAGATGAACTATTTGGTTCCAAGGTATTTACTAAGATAGACTTGAGGGCAAGATATCATCAAATTCAAGTCTACCCTCCAGATGCATACAATACTGCTTTTAAGACTCACCAAGGGCATTATGAGTTCATGGTAATGCCATTTGGCTTAACTAATTCCCCATCATATTTTAAAGCATTGATGAATGATGTATTTAAGACACATCTGAGGAAGTTCATATTAGTGTTCTTCGACGACATTCTGGTGTACAGTCCTGACATGGAGTCACATTTAGAACATTTGGAAATTACTCTCGAGACTCTACAACAACATACTCTATTTTCCAAGCTCAGAAAATATACTTTTGTCCAGCCCAAGTCTAGGCCACATCATCATAGGAAAAGGTGTAGCATCTGACCCAGCAAAGATTGATTGCATGCTCAAATGGCCTGTTCCCGCCACCTTGAAAGAACTTAGAGGGTTCTTATGCCTCACTGAATACTATATGAAGTTTGTGAGGAGTTATGGGGTTATTTGTAGGCTTTTGACAGATTTACTAAAGAAGGATAATTTTATTTGGAATGTTGAAGCTCAAACTGTATTTGAATCCCTTAAGAGAGCTGTCACTACAACCCCAGTACTAGTCTTGCATGACTTCACTCAGCCCTTTAAAGTGGAGACTGATACTTGTGATATAAGAGTTTGGGCAGTTTTGATGCAAAACAAGAGGCCAATTGCTTACTTCAGCAAAGGCATGAAAACAAGGTTTATCTCAATGTCCACTAATGAAAAAGAATTACTTTCTATAGTCATGGCAGTAGAAAAATGAAGGCCTTACCTAATAGGTAATCATTTTACTATATACACATACCACCAGAGTCTAAAATACTTTATGGAACATAAGCTCCACTTTATGGTACAACCGAAGTGTCTTTCCAAACTATTAGGGTATGACTATGCAGTGAAGGGAGTATAGAATAAGGTAGTTGATGAATTATCCAGATTCCCACACTCTGACTCTCATCAATGTCAGCTCATCTCTCAACTGCAACCTACATGGATTGGAGAAGTGCAAGATAGCTACAACTCAGATAAGTTAGCCTCTGAACTGGTCCCACAATTAACAGTTTCTCCTTCCAGTAGAACTCGTTATACTATTATACAAGGTGTTCTGAGATACAAGAATAGAGTATGCATTGGCTCAGCTAGGACATTGAGACAACAAGTGATGGATGTTGTTCATTCTTCATATGTGGGGGGACATTCAGGTACTCAAGCCATCTATCAAAGAGCAAAAGAATATTTCCATTGGGTAGGGATGAAAAAGGATTTACTCCAATACATAAAGGAGTGTGACATCTTCCAACATCACAAAGTACCACATACTTCTCCAGGTAGGTTGCTGCAACCAATACCAGTTCTTGACCAAACATGGAAGCACATTTCCAAGGACTTTATCACTGGGTTACCAAAGTCAGAGGGAAGAGAATTCATCATGGTGGTGGTGAATAGGTTCACCAAGTACAACCATTTTTTTTCACTCAGTCACCCATTCACAGCTGCATCTATAGAAAAGGTATTTCTTGATAAAAATTTTAAACTACATAGATTACCTGCTATAATAGTTTATGATAGAGATAGCATATTCCTAAGTAACTTATGGCAAGAGTTATTCACTAAGATGGGAACAACACTGCACATGAGCTCTGCATACCATCCCCAGACAGATGGGCATACTGAAAGAGTCAATGCATGCCTTGAATCTTATTTAAGGTGCATGACTATCTATAGACCTGCAAAATGGGTTAGCTGGATTTCCTTAGCAGAATGGTGGTTTAACTCCACATATAATTTCAGCCTTAAGCTCACTCCTTTTCAAGCCTTATATGGATACAGTCCTCAGCAATTTGGTCTTTTCTCTCATCAACCATCCTCCAATGTGTCTGTGGAGGACTATTTAAAAAAAAGACAGGCTATGGGAGTTATACCCAAATCTACTCTTGAAGAAGCACAACACAGAATGAAGCAACGGGTTGATAAGCAGAGGGCTGAGAGGGAATTCCATATTGGAGATTGGGTTTATTTGAGGCTACAACCATATAGGAAAACATCTATGCAGCTGAGGAAGAATTTGAAGTTATCTGCAAATTTTTTTGGTCCATATCAGATTCTTGCAAGGATGGGTAAGGTGGCATACACGATCAATCTACCTGCTACTTCAAGGATTCACCCAGTGTTCCATGTATCTCAATTAAAGCCAAAGCTTGGAGCATGATTACTTCCACAGACTACATTACCCTCCTTGGATGCACATGGATGCATGAAGGTTGCTCCACTTCAGATTTTGTCTACTAAGACTGTTAAGAAGCACCAACAGCTAGTGGAGTAGGTCTTAGTGCATTGGACACACTCCTCAGATACAGATGATACTTGGAAGGACAATGCTGTCATCATGCACCAATTTCCAAAATTCATTCTTGGGGACAAAAATCAAATTGAGTAGGGGGTATTTTTCATAGACCCTTTTTCTTTTACTGCCTGGTGCCCTTATATTTGTATTGTATGCTTTTAACAGGTCATGTGTAGTGCATGACCAATAGCCGTGTATTTGTATCCTCTCTGGCATTGGATACCTTAAGTTTAAATATTATTAATTAAATTTGCTTTCTCTCTAACTCCAGCTCTTATCTCCTTCAGTTCTTATTCTCTTCTTTAATAAAACCCTTAATTCTCAGTGTTTCAATCCCTTTGTAGTGTAGATCACCACATGTTGTTGCTGATGAAGTTGCTTCCAACTGAATTATCAAAGGTATTGTTGTTATTTCCATCTCAAATGAAGGAGCTAATCTTCTGATAAGAGAAAATCCATAACCCTTGATGAGAAATCTAAATCTAAATACACTAAACTAGCTAGTGATAGATTTACAGCAATAACAAAATCAAACACCAAACTAAAAATAAAACCTAAATCTAAAACTGAAATAAAAATAATTAAAAAGTAATCTAGATTTAATTAGATTTAGAAGAATAACATTGACAAAAAGAGAAGATTAAGGAGGATATTCTGCTCAGATATGCTCCAAAGGTGCAAATTTGAGCAGAAAGATTCAAGCATACTAGAATTTTCGTTTCTTTTTTTTTTTCTATATAGGAGAGATAAAAAAAGTGTTATGGTCTCTTCATTCAAATATTAGATATGTTGAAACATTTTATGTTGCAAATTTAGAAAAACTAAGTTGAAGTGTATAAAATTGCGACGGAAGATCAATACAACTTTGTTTAGCAGTTGGAGGAGCCTGGGAGTAATACTAAGTCAAGTACAACTTTATTTGGGAAGAGGATGAAGGTGATGTATCATTTAAAGCACAACCTGTCACTCTAGTTAGTTGGAGAAAGCCATGGTTATTAAAATTTATCCATGCTATTTAATATATTGACGAATTACTACCAAAGCTCGGCGAAACATAGGATCATAAACATCATAAATAAAAAATAATGATATATAGGTGGAAAAAAGAAAAACGCACACATAATTGCAGAACAATATTTTTATGGTTGACTTTTTCAGGTATATAGATGAGGATCGTGACTAATTAATACTATCAAAAGGTTTTGTGGTGTTCTTCTAGACCCAGAAAATTCCAAGATATATCCATAAACTCCAAAAAAAAAAAATGATCAAAGTGCTAAAATTAATTTGGGTTTATTATGGTTAATATTTTTTAGGTAGTCTAAAAAGGAGGTGTCGTATGACCTAAGAAAAGAAAGGTTACCCTGCCTTATGTTATATAAAACTTCAAATTATCATATTGCAACTAAACTTAGATGCATATTAACTTTGATACGCAATATGTCACTAATGATACTTCTACATTTCATGAATGGCTCAATAGCTGGTTTGATAACCAATATAAAAATGGGTTTGCAATGCACTGGTCTAGTTTTTGTAGCACTGTAAGTGGACATGTTTGGAAGGCAAGATGCAACTTAGTATTTAGATAAACAAAGCAGAATAGTGATGAAACTGCTAGAACTATAGTCAAATACATTAACAGTTTCATGAATGTAAACCCAATTAATTATGACATTATGTAATTTATTTATTATAATCCCATGAACGATAAAACACAAGAAAGAAAAATTGATAGTAAACCTGACAGGTACAAGGTTGCATGTATCTTAGGATAAATATTGCTTTGTTAATGCCGAATCCTATCACTAGTTATGTAGTTGGATTGACTCTTTATAATTGTTCTGGTACCATTGTTGAAGCAAAGGGATCACATGCTGACTATAGTACCAGAAAAGAACTTGAAATGAGAGGGGTCGAAGCTGCTTTCGAATGAGAAACACAATGGAATGGACACGATATTATCTTCGTAAATGACTCTGAAGCCACTCTCATATTGGTGAAAATAATGTATGTCAAAATTCGAGAAAGAAAATACACTATCGGTGATGACTTTGGAACTACGACAAGTAATTGCTTGAATTTTAAAATCTAAACTTTGATTTTGAAAAATAGATTTGATATAGAGATGATAATGTATCAACTTTTTTTATTTGTTATGGTATTAAAAATGTTTAGTCAAGTAAAAATATTAAAATAATCTTAAACAATCTTCAACTCCGGTTCTGAAAAATGTAACCAATACATTTTTTGTTCCTATACACAACGAAGACGAGGAGAGTTTAATCAGTGAACGAGGTTTCTCGTATTTTTCAAACAAAAAAAAGAAAACAAAAAATCACCTTATACAATGAGTATGTATAGTTTGACCAAAAATATCTTTAGAAATCCAAATATCTCGAGTCCATTACAATCCGTCTTAATCCGAAACGAATTAAATATCTGCGATTTTTGCCGAGACTAGAGGAACAAAATCCAAATTTCAAATCTAACCCGAATGAAAATCTAAACCATATGCCTAGCAGTTCTTCTGAAGGTGCATACAAATATATGTATAAATCTTCAACTAAAACATCCTTCCTAAATTGGGACCTATTTAAATTAATTGGGGCCTATAGGTATATGACAAAATAGGGTCATTAAGAAGTAAAATGAAAAGCCCCTTATCCAATTATTTTTTTAATGGCTAATTTACCCCTGATTAATTAGTGTTGATCCGGATAATTAATAGATGTTTAGTCAAATTAATCCTAAAATCAACTAAGGTTAGTGTATCATCAAAAACTGAAAAATTTTGATTTTTTTTTAAGAACACCAACCAAGAATCGGTTTATGTTCACATCAGTATCAACCGATTGTAATCTCAAAAACATACATAGATTTTTTGAAACTATCTTCTATCCAGAATCGGTTTATATGGACATGAAAATCAACTGATTACCCATAATCGGTTTATATTGGCATGAACGTAAACCGATTGTGGGTAAATTTTCACTTTTTTATCTGTGAATTCTGTGTTGTTATACATCAAATAAAATCAAAATTCATTCTATACCCGAGTTAATAAAATGAAATCGAGTATGATTTCATACTCATTTTATGATCGAGTATTTACTGGAAAAAAAATGGGTTAACCAGAATCGGTTTACACGATACACATGTAAAAACCGATTCATGACATTGCACAACAGGAATCGGTTTATAAGAATGCTCATGTAATCCGATTCTAACAAAAAAAAAGATACAGAAAAATTGAGAACAATAATCGGTGTACTCGACACACATATAAAATCCGATTCTAACATTATACATCAACAATCGGTTTTTATAAGTGCTAGTGTAATCTGATTCTGGTTCAAATCTCTCGAACCAGAATACATATCAAGGACAATCGGTCTTTGTGGGCATGAACATAAACCGTTTCTATTTGCAATCGGATCACATATACATTTACGTTAACCGATTCTGATAAACCAAGAAAATTTTATTTCAAAATTTTCAATTTTTGAGCAATTTTATGTTACTAAAACCTAGTTTATAGGATTGGGTTGAGAAGAAAAGAAGAAGAATCAGTTTAAGTGGAGATGTAAATGAATTTGATTTTGATTTTGATTTTAGTTTTATGATTTTGATTTAACTTCAAATCCGTTACTGTTTCCTTTTCCTTTTCATTTTCATTTTCATTTTACACTTTTAATTAATTACAAAGTTAAAAATTACATACTAGGCAAGCGAGCGACAAGCTGTGCCGCTAGCCCTTTTTGAATAGCAAAACCTATCCTATTAAAAATAAAATCTCGTGAGTCAGGGGTCATTACATTGCTTTCATGACTTTCTCGACCCTCTTGAGTATTACAACTGCTTACGGAGCCAAATAGCCAAAAGTATCAAAAGCAAAGGGGATGAAAGCATGCCCATTGTCAACACATGCTTTCATGCTTCGATATCTTACCGAGGCAGACCTTTAGCGCCGCTCGCCCGATCGTAAAGGTGCCATGTCCAATTCCTACCAAAGGAGATACCCGGTGAGTCAACACATGTGTTTCCCATTAGCCCATCCAAAAATAAGAACATCAGCTGGTCTTAGTGTCGATCTCCCTTCAAGTGGGTCTGTCAGGAAATGCACAGTGCTTCTTTCTTTGCTCTTAGAAATGCCGGACCTCCACAAGACATCATACAAAATATCCCTCACATGATCATGTCTATATTTATAACCAGTGGTCTACTTTACAATGAACCGCATGTTCACCATATGAATCCAAGCAACCTGTGATGCAAGCAGGGCAGCGAGAGTCAGAGGGATAAAGCGGGATCATTAACCTTTATTTGAGGATAGACCGGTACTCCAAAGGAGACATCTTCTGTCCCAGCCCCTCAATCGGAATAGCCAGAAGAAAATTTTGATTTTGATTTTAGTTTTTAAATTTTATGATTTTAGTTTTATGATTTTGATTTTAGTTTTTAATTTTATGATTAGGATTTGACGAGGACAAATTAGTAGTATTAATATTTGATAGAGGGTAAAATGGTATTTTCATCAAACAGAGACACCCCTTATCATTTTCTATGGGGTGGATGAAAAAATCCATAGGCCCCAATTTAGGAAGGTAAAACATGAACACGCAATCGGGGGATACATTTATTAATTGGGGGATATTGATTACTTCCCCCACCCCATGATTTCGGCTAAGGGGCCAATTGATATGAAAGTACTAAAATACCCTTTGGTTAATTAAAAAACTTTATGAAAATACTATTATACCCTTTCCCCTAAAACATTAAAATCAAAAACCAAAACATATATCCCCATTTCTAACATTAGTTCCGACAGTCCTTTAGGTTTAGGTTTTCGAAAAAAAAATTCTTCATCGTTCTTCAACCGTTCCTTCATCTTCAACCGTTCCGTCACTTCCGGCGTGTTCTTCATCTTCAACCGTTCCTTCTCTGCCGGCTCCTCACTTTGTTTTTTGTTTTTTTTTTACACGCCGAAAAAGATGAAGAACACGCCGAAAAAGATGAAGACCACGCCGGAAGTGATGAAGACCATGCCGGTACTGAGTTCCGGCATGGTTATTTATGATGAAGACCATGCCGATATTGGGTTTCTCGAGATCGGCATTGTTATTTAGGATGAATACCACGCCGGAAGTGAGTTCCGGCATGATTATTTAGGATGAAGACCACGCCGGAAGTGATGAAGAACATGTCGGAAATGATGAAGAACATGCCGGAAGTGATGAAGAACATGTCGGAAATGATGAAGACCATGTCGGAAGTGATGAAATTCAATGCCGGAACTAAATTCCGGCATGCTCGATATAAATCTATCAATGCCGGTAGTTAAGTGAAAAAAAATCAAGTTTCTGGATACTCTTCATCATGTTGCGGCATAAAATTTTAAGCAAAAACCATGCCGGAACTACTTCCGGCATGCTCGAAAATCACCTAACTGTGCCGGAAGTAGACTTATTAAAACCAGAAAAAATAGTTCCGCTATGCCCACCCCCCCCAAACCCCCGGATAGTGGCAAACAAATTTTGAGCAATGCCGGCATGGGTTTTTGGTTGAATACCATGCCAGCACCGAGCTTTTTCAGCTGCAGCAATGGTGGATTCAATGAAAAAAAAATTAATTTTTCAACCTCTTAGCAACAATTCTCTCATCACAATCATCTTCCATTTTCAAAAAAAAAATTTCCACTCAATTTTTTTCCCCTCCTTCTACTCCTCACTCACACAAATTAAAATAAAAAATCAAACTAATCTATCCCCAAATACTTAAAAATTTACTAATTAAAATTAATCACTAATTAGGATTAGTGAGAGCTAGATTAGGAATTGAAAAAATAAATTACATAGGGGGTAACCCAGAATTTCTATTAAGACACCGTTTTTGTCCTTTAACTATATCCCTCAATTAATAAATATATCTCCCAATTGCGCGTTCTAAAACATCCCTATAACCTATAAGCCCCAATTTGGGAGGGTAAAACATTCCTATAACGGTTAGACGAGAGAGTGTTTTGATTTTCCTTTTACTTCTTAAATTTTGAATGACACTTGGGTGAACAAAATAAGATAACTCAATAATAAAATTATATATTTCCGTTAGATTAGAAATAAACAATGGCGCCGTACTCTGGAAACATTTAATAAACGACAACAGCGGAAGTCTGAAACACAAAAAAGCTGCTACAACCCCATCTAGCTTTGTTCCCTTTTAAGACATCACATCGGCTTGTCATACAAGTTAAAACCCCTCAGTCCTCACTATCTCTTCTCTATATATCCATCCATGTGAGGACTATATTTCCTGATCATTTCATCCCATTCCACACTGTCTTCTTTAAATACTCTCCTCCTTTCCTGCGAACATCATTCCTTTTTCTTCCGCCATTTCCGATCGTATCTCTATCTTTCATTATTTCCTCATTTCCAGCTTCCTCCACACCTTTCTTCACACATTACAAATACTGTCATCTTTGAAGCTCTTTCCAGCCATTCCAAAACATACCCAAGGCGTATAGAGTATCATTAATGGAGGTGATTGGAGTTTATTTTGGTCCAACATTTTTATTCGAGAATGGTAGAAAAAGATTAAGGAGTTTATATTGGAAAGTCCGAGCTGAGATAAGAAGACGCATGAAGAAACAGACTCTTACAAAGCAAAGACTAAGTTTCCATTATGATCCTTTCAGTTATGCTCTGAATTTCGACAACGGTGATTAGAGGTTTTCTCATCTTTTTCTGTTAAAGTAGTCTGCTCAGTAGTATTAGCATTGATAATAATACGCTAGCTCTAGAGTAAAAACAGTTCAGCCATAGTCTTCAGAAGAATCGGAACCCACATTCTGATTTTTGCTCATCTAATCAAACAATAGATCAAAACCCACTTTTGAAATGCAGAATCAGATATGGGTTTTTTTAGATTTCTGTGTTTTGAATCATTAATTTAGAGAATTGCTAGATTCTCTGTGAATGATGAGGAAAAATAGAAGTTTTAGTCGGAACTAGTACTCTTTTTTTTCGGTTTAGAATTAGAAAAAAAAATGGAATCTCCTTTCTGGAAATCTTTTACTGTTTTTTTTTTTTTTTTTTTTTTTATCGGTATCTTTTACTGTTAATGTATGTAAATGTAAGTCTTAATCTTTTGAATGAAATTAGTATATGAACTAGTAATTTAGGATGATGGTTTGATTTCTGTGTTTTATTTTCAATTGCCGAAATTAAATCTATGTTCTAAGCTCAGTCTTTCCCTCTTGACTGTTGAGATTCCCAAAACTCTCTCAATATTCGTGAAGATCATCATCCAGCGGTGCAGTTTTGTCGTTAAGCCCAAGTGGATTTCGAATAGAATGCTGAAGGGACCGGGAGGTGTCGCAGTTGATGTGTGAAAATGCAATATTGCATTGGCCTACACACATCACCAATGGGATTTCGAATAGAATGCTGAAGGGACCGGGCAGACAGTACCTCTGTACCTCGCTATACTGTAGGTTTCCAGGCAACTTCCAGCTCTGCCTAGTAGTATTTTGAAGCAACCTAGTAGTAGTATGGGCTATCATACGTCCCAGTTCTCAGAAAAATAACAACTAACCAAGTACAAATTTGTTGCCACTTGCGATTGCGACAGCTAGCTCAGAAAGAGTGAATCAGTGACGCCAAAATCATCTTTGAACCGTATATTAACTTCCACAAAACGATAATGGTCAGTTCATACATTTACAGTTCATATATAAAACAGAAAATGTTGTGAAATTTATCACAATTGCATCCCAAGATTCCCAAGTTCCCAACCATCAAAGATTCAAAGATGACCCAAAAATATTGAGTTCGAAAATGTAACTAATAGAGTATAAATATCTGGCTTTTGATTTTCTATATCCACATTTTATGTAAAAATTCTGAATGATCCTAATTTATTTACAATGGTGTATGTCCATATTTTACATTGTATATACATATTTTTATTTTTATTTTGGTTCCCAACCCTAAAACTATAACCGCCGCACTGAGAAGCAAAATCCTCTTTTGAATGTTATTATTTTATCTTCTTTCGATCTTTGACTCCTTCTAGTGTTTTTTTTCCTTTTGATTTCGTTTTTAGGGCTCAATCTAGCTTCCGCTTTTGTTTTTGTTGTTCACTTTGTTTTCTAGGTTTTTGGTAACATCCTAATTAAGATTCGAGTTATTTGAATTGGGGGTATGTTTAGATACAACTTCTATTCTTGATCCAAATCTGATTTTTAGTTTAAGTTATTTTGTAGCTTGTTTGGTTATTTCAGCACTTATTTTCTTAGATTCTCTGCTTGGTTTCTACTCTACTGTTGAAATCTTTTATCTTGCAAGGATTTGTTGTTCGAAGTAGTTCATGATTTGAGATACCATCCAGTTCTTGTTCAAGATTTTGCTGGGTTTTTTCAATCAAGTAGGACCAGTCAATTATATTAAAAGTCATCTTCAACCTCAGTTCCCCAGCAAGTTTCGAGTATCAAGCACAACAACAATATAGTTTATCTCATCAATAGCATCAACAGCCATCCTGAATCTGTTTCAGTTTTACTCTCCAGCGGCAACATGTTTCCCAAAGACACGAGTACTAGTTCCTACAAAGACTCCTAAGACACAGATACAAGTTACACCTGAGACACCAAGACCGGTTTTGATATTGACCGATATCACTCAAGACCGATTCAGCAAATTATAACCGATTTAGATTATACTTGTTACTTTTGTTACTGTTATACTTGTTACCTTTGTTATTGTTACTTTGAAAAAATCAGTGACAAGTGGTATTGGATCTATGGATCCTTTTATACCTATGTCATATGTTTCACTGTGATTTTGAAAAAAAACCTTGAGGAATGGTTGGATTTGTGGATCCTAACATCTCTATTGATTTTAGATTTGTTATATGGTTTGGATGTACTTTTATTCCAACCAAGACCGTTTAAACGTGATCTGTTACCTCTGAATCAGTTAGGAATGGTAGGTATTTGTTGTCGAATTAGGTACTGGGACTATGGTGTTAAAGCGCGTGGATGTCTTTGTAGTCTTTTTGATACGGTTATAATCGTAGAATATTTCTGAGTCAGTCCTCTAATCGACCTGATCTTGAATCAGAGTTCTATGATGAATATATATGGGCTTGCCTCTTTTTCGAAAGAAAAAAAATATAAAAAATTAGCTGAAAAAATATATTTATCTATAAAGATATATTTATCTTTCGAAAGAAAAAAATATATTTATCTATAATGAAATATTAAGGGGGGCATCTAGAAAATAATTAAAATCATCCTTCTAAACCTGGCTAAATTGGGGCCTATAAGGATTAATTTTGGCCTATCACTACGTGACAAAAAAGAGATATTTTGAAGTAAAATGAAAAACCCCTTAACCAACTATTTTTTAATGGCTAATTTACCCCTGATTAATTAGTGTTAATTTTGCGATTAATAGATGTTTAGTCAAATTAATCTCGAAATCAACTAATATTAGTTTTTTTGAAGAAATTTTTTTTGTTCTTTTCTTTTTTTGACAAAAATCTGCCAGAATCCGTATATGCTCATTAACTAGTACACCGATTCTGGGTTAAAGTTTCCATTTGCGAAGAACACCTAGCTAGAATCAGTGTATGTTATTTCCTATATAGATAAGTGTAGGTGTAAATTATCTACAGATCCAGGTGGCAACATCCTAGACCCAGTGCACCCAAATACAAAGAAACGCGAAGTATAGAGCAAAGATTAAAGAGCGCGAGATTTAAGGAAGCCACGTGGATCGGGCGTAATAATGTCGGACAAGACTTGACCCAGACTTCTGATAAATCTGACAAGATAAGGCGGGACGGGACAAACGAGGAGCTACAGTCAAATAAGCAAGAAAGTGTGGAACACATCGGCTGATCATAAGGGCGACTATCGAGACAGCCGACATCGAGTCAACAGAGGACCATAAGAGATTGGCTCGAACGAAATACAGGCGAGGAGCCAAGATGCATCGACCGCACAAGACGACGTGATTCGGCCCGATCACAGAACAACTAATTAGATGTAACAGGGTCAACATTCTAACTTCGTTGTATAAACTTTCTCCTATAAATAGCGGGACTTGTATTCTAGAGAGGTAGGTTGTAATTTTTGGGAGAAAAAGGAGAGAGAAACCCGAGTTTGCATGAGAAATAAGTGAGTGAGAAGTAAGTTCATCTTGTAAGGAAATCCCACTAAGAGCAACACCTTTGTAACACCGTGAAGTAATAAGATTCATCATTTCACCCCCGTGGACGTAGGTAATCATACCGAACCATGTATATCTTGTGTTCATGGTTGAGTGTTTACTTTCGTTTGAGAAGAGTCGTACATTTCTATCCTTTGGATGTAGTTTGTAGTAAAATGCTTCTACAATAAGGAATAAAAAAAAATCTTCTCCAACCCACTTGTCTTTTAAGAGCATCTCCAAGAGAGGGTGGATCTATTTATTTTTAGTGACACATAGGATTTTAGACCCATGTTTGGCATAAATCCATCTCCAACAGTAGGGTGCTACAAGTTAGGAGGGACCAATTACTAAATATGAAGGTGTTCAAGAAAGTGTTATCTACACCTCCGGTTGCACCTCCACGTCATGTTTTTAACCAATTTTCTTTTAATTCTAAGAGTTAAATTTCTCATTGTTGGAGATGGTTTTTTAGATATGAGGTCTCTATGTATAGACCCCATAAATAAAAGGACTAAATAAAAAATCCACGTAGGATTTTTTACACTTTCTGTCGGAGATGCTCTAAACGCTTCTTGGCCTATGTGTAATCTTATTTATGTAGATTAAAATATTCATTTGATATAAAAAAAAAAAAGATTATCTGCTGTGAAATAGGTTGAGTGGAAGAAAAAAAAAATCTCTCGTCAAAAGGTTCCTTGAGAAAATATTTTGCCATAGACAGAACTACATAAAGAAACTATTTTGATTATAAAACAATTTAGTATTTGGCAAATTGGTAATGGGAAAACTGTTCACATTTGGAAGGACAAGTGGATACCTGATGAGAATGGTAATCCTATCTGCCTTGCGGAAGTAGGGTCTGTTTATAACTATAATATGGTCAGTGATTTGATAATTGATTCTAGATGGAATCTAGAGGTGCTAAATCTGTTATTTGACTGGCAAACGATAAAGAAAATTCTCACTATCTACCCTAACCCTGAGATTGAAGATACCCTTAGATGGCTTGATAACCCCCAAGGAAACTTTACTAGTAAATCCTTGTATGATCTTCTTGATAGGAAAAACTTGCAGCCAAAAGATAGTCTAGCATGCAAGATTTGGAATTTAAAGGTTCTCCCTAGAATCCAATTCTTCATTTGGAAAATGAAGAATAACATCCTTCCGTTTAGTGCCTATCTTGCTAGATATATCAGTTACATTGACCATGTTTGTACCTTATGTAAGAGGTCTCCAGAAACTGGAGAACACTCTCTCATGCATTGTAACTTTACTAGGGAAGTTTGGTCCTACTGCTCCTTAAACCTGGATAACTCTTGTAATGGGTTCAATAACCTGACTGAATAGTGCAAAAGTTGGTTCTCTAGGGGAAATTCTCATACCCCATGGGGTTCTTGGGCTAGCCTATGTGGTACTATATGCTGGTTTATCTGGAAAACCAGATGTGATATGGTATTCAGAAATGTCATACCTTGCCCTAGAAACACTAGTAAACTTATAATTGAGCATCTGAATACTTCTATGAGGCTCAATGATATTGATAGAACTAGATCTCTAGGGAGAAGGATAGAAGCTTCTCAAGCTTCTATGCCTATGAAGGTTTCTTTTATTTTCCACTCTGAAAATGATAATATCACTGGTCTGACAAGCATTGTTGTTTTAATTGTAGGTCCTACTGGAGATACTTTTGGAAGAAGCACTAGAACTACCAGAACACATGGAAGAGAAGAAGGAGACTGCGTTGCATCCAAGGATGCACTAGACTGGGCTGTTAATCTACAATGCAAAAAGCTAAATCTATTGGGGTGCAACCAGAAAATAATGAAAGCTCTAGAGGGAGGTCCAAGAACTACTAGCTAGAAAACAAATGAAAAAATAGACAATCTAATTACTTCCTTAAAATCTTTTGAAAAAGTACTGTATAAGACCATTAAATATGGGGATTTCCCTGATCTCCAAAGGCTTGTTAGAGCTGGATAAATATCTCAAAGTCCTCAACTGTGGGAGGCACTTTCACTTGTTGCTATTTGTCAGTAACTTTCTCTCTTTATTTATAAAAAAGAAACTATTGCGAATGAAAATATAAAATAGAAGTGAAATGTTCATTGTTTAAGTGAAAGTTCAGAATCAATCTATTGTTCGTCAATAGTACCAAATTAATAAACAATACCTGCAACAATTAATTCATGATTTCTGCTTCACCCACGATTAGAACTAAATGTTCAAAATTAATCAGTATGGACCAAGCTTATAGTTCAGTTACTGGACAAAGTGAGATCAATATAATTTTTTTTGAAGAAAAGTAAAAAATAATCAGTAGGAAGTGATTAAATATACTCTGTAGTCTGTATACTACAAACATGAACCCAAGTACGAACATATTAACTAATTTTGATACCACTATACGATGTTAACTAGTTCTACCGATGGAAGCTGATAAGGAAAAAAATAAAATCGTCCAATCGAAAGATGATGTATTTGTATTGATGAGTATGATTGAAATTGTCCTGCAAAAAGGAAAAAAAAAGTATGATTGATATTTCAAGAGTGTGATTTAGTGGCTCGCGATGAAAAAAAAGAAAAAGGAAAAAAAGGTTTTGTTCAAAAGAAGAACGGGCAAAAAGAAAAAGAACCGAGAAGAAAATTTAGATTTTGGATTAGTAAAATTCATAAATCATTAATGATATATTAAATTTATTTTTAATTAAAAAAGATGACTAGGATGGTAACAAATCCTCTAGGTGAACCTCTAAAACAAGAGGTTGAGCAAGAGGATGTCTATCTAAATTTATGCCATGTCACTTGTTTACTAGTTCAAGAGGTTACGGTTGGAGAAAAAATTTAAGGAAAATGAATATGAATCCTACGTGGACAAAGTTTTTTTTCTTCACACGCGTCCCATTGGAGAAGCTATTATATTTTATGCGAGAAAAGAAATTAAGCAGCTGCTAGCATCTCCATCTCTTTCCTTCTCCGTTCCCTGCTGCTATTTTTTCTGTTTAGCCGAGAGAATGAATCGAGGGATAGAACAGACGAGAGAGATATTTTTGCTGAAATTGAGAAGAACATAGGTGATTTGGCGATGATATGAGACATACAGAGCAGCTGTTGCTGCAATTGATTCAACAAAACAGAGAATAATTTAGGGTTTACTGGTTAACAGACAGTGGTAATGATTAAGGGTTTTGAGATGATTTGAGAGTTGGCAACAAGATGGGTTTGTAGAAAAAACGGAAATTAGAAGCTAAGATGAACACATCGAAGATTGATTGATTGTTTGAATATCTCTGATGATATTTATGAGCAATCAAGAAGAACCAGAAGTAATTGAAGTGGGTTTGTGTAGATTCAAGTTGATTGATAATGGTGCAATGGGTTTGAAGCAGACAATAAGAGAAACAGATGTGATGTTTCAGAGATTAGGAAGATGGATCAGGGTCTTGAGTTGCTTTGTATATGCAGCTATTGAATTGAAACAAGAAGCAACTGTCGATGGTATGGTAAAATTGATAGAGAGATATGAGATCGAGAAGAACAAAATGGTGCTACACTGAAGAGTGGTTACTGAGATGAATTGAAACTCTGTTGAAGGATGAAATGAATTCAATTAGATGTATGTTAGGAACTTGGATTGTGCAGGGATGAAGAGGAGAAAATCAACATCTTCCATTGCCTCACCAGCAACCGTCACCACCTTCCATTGCTTCACAAATCGACATATATAGATGGGGTGCTGGAATTTTATAGATATCAATCAGAGCTGCTCTGAATTTGGATAATGCGGTGCTGGAATTTCATAGATATCAATCGGCATATATAGATGTACATATAAGCCAATTCAAGCAATTTTAATTTTTTTTCTTGCAAAAATCGGAGTTTGTTCATGTCAATATAAACCGTTTGTGGGGAGACTGTTAAAATCGGCGTTTGTTCATATTAATATAAACCGATTTTTGGTAGAATAATTGACTGAAAAAATTAAATAAGAATCGGGGGTTGCATTGCCATTTATCTATCGATTCTGGGTTCAATATTCTTCATTTTTAAAACCCAAACCCTCAATCGGTATATGTATTATAACATATCCACCGATTCTGGTTTTTGTGTTGGCCGTGAAGACGACGGTGATTATGGAGATGGTGGCGGTGGTTATCGAGGTTTAATGAAGGTGGAGATTATGAATATGCGAGTGAAATTAGATTTTAGTATTTTAGAAGTAAGGGTTATTTGGTAATTTTATCTGATTTTTAAACAACCCCATCATTGTTTGTGGTGGAAACAAAATTCCATTAGGCCGCAATTAATTTACCTAGGCCGCAATTTAGCCAGGCTTCTAAAGGCGGCATACTCTTCCCGAGTGAAAATCATGCCGACTCTCGCTACTTTACCAAATTAACTTCCACTAAAATACTCCAATATCCATATTTTTAATTTTTTTTTGATCGATAAAGAAAGGATTGATTGATCAAAAAAGAGGGGGTATAAAAGGATTATACCACCCTAAACAAAGGTACAAGAATAGAAAATAAAAATAAAAATAGAACTAGTGACAAGCCACAGTTCTAATGCAAATCAAAATAAATTGTACACCAATTTTTCATAGCCTCGGAACAGCTGACTGAACTAAAATCACTTATAGCAAGAGCCCAAGAGAATATGTAGTAGATTGCTTTGTTCACCATTGCCTGTTCATTATGACTGATATCTGAGAAAGCTCTTCCATTTCTCTCCTTCCATAAACTTCAAAAAATTTCCGCAGGAATCAAATCCCAGACTGCAGAACTAGCTTTAGAATGATGGATGAAAGACCAGGCATGGAGAACTGTAGGAGCAACCAAAGGCATAAAGAAAAACCAATGCAGTTTATTCAAAAAAACTTCCAAACTTTCCTAGCAAATCTGCAATGAAGAAGAAGATGAGAGGTAGATTCTAGCTCATTACAAAATAAACAGTATACTAGAACTACAATTCTTCTTCTCAGCAGAAAATATCTAGTAGGTAGCCTGTTGTGAGCAATAATTATTTTGTGCCATTCTCAACAAAATATCCATATCTTTTTAATTATTTTGTTTGATTTGGACATGAATTGGTGCTTTGAAAAACCCACCACTATTTTGTTTTTGGAGGGAACACTTAGGGTTCGTTTGGCACAATGTAGTTGGAGGAGGGAGTGCAGTAAAGGGTGTAGTAGGAACATGCATTCATGAACTAGGTGTTTGGCATGGCACAAACACATGACATAACAACTTCCTAGGTAGTTCGTTAGGGTAGTTCGACTACCTCCTAACGAAGTAGTACAATACAGACCTATCGCCCTTTTTTTTCCTTGTACTACCACTTTCAAACTGCGCCAGTCGGTTTGACCAACATAAAACAACCCGAAGTGCTACAATTTCCCGTTTACTTCCCCCACTCCCTTCTCCCATTAAGTGTCATCGTTCTTAGCCCTTGATCTCTGGATTGAGATTAGCAGGGGTCCCATTATTATTGGATTTAATCAACAAATGCTTGACACATAGGCGGGGGAAAGGAGTGGGGGAAAAAAGTAGGGGATATATATCATTTTCGTAAAACAAATCACCTTTTTTCTTTCTCAAAAACCCAGTCTTCTTCATTTTTTTTTTTGAAGCGTAAATATTTCATTAAACTACTAACACACTATTCCATGGGGGTAGGTGATACCTACAGAGACAAAAAATACAATGTTATAGTCTTCAGAGCGTCCACAATGGACGACCATACTAAAACTAAAAACCAGACTAAATACTAAAAATATATGGGTTTGAGGGTGTTTCAACACAGAGGTGGGGAGTAAAATTATAGTCGGGAGCAATTTTAATCTCCGTGGGGCGGTGATAGAAAATGATCCTCATGGGGCGGTGATAGAAAATGATCACCATGGGGCGATGATAGAAAATGATCCCCATGGGGAACCTTTATATTACGCGCGTACATTCCTTCTACGCCTCACCACCAAACGCACTTTAAACTACCGCGTCCTTTCAAATGAACTTTTTAACTACCGCCCCACTATAATCAGTTTTAGTCGAGACTATCGACCAAATTTACTCCGGATCACGCTCTCTCCAACTAAAACCAACTAAATATGGTTATACTCCAGCCCACTGTGATTGAATTTGCGACCAAATATGGATTTACTCCACTTTTTACTCGTCCATTGTGGATGCTCCTTTAGTTGGTTATACTCCAAATATGGTCGGAGTATAACCATATTTAGTTGGTTTTAACCATATTTAGTGCCTATATCAAAGGAGATAGGCCTATCAAAGGAGATAGGCCTGGAGTATAACCATATTTAGTTGGTTATACTCCAAATATGGTAAATCAGCTTTGAGATGCAGTTGTGCAGTGAAGCAAGTTTTAAATTGTTGAATAAGAAAGTGTGCCGAGTAAAGGAGATGATTATTACTGTAAACGAAACTCTACTGAGCAGACGAAGAACTGATCCACTAAGAAGATGAATCACTTGACGTGCAGAAGTGCAGTGACTAAACTTTAGGGGGCGAACCTATATTAGTATCTACAGAGATACAGAAAGGAAAATACCGAACTAGAATTACAGGACATAGACCAACACAAGAAAAAACTAATACTGACTAGTCTAGTCTGGCTAAGTAGGATGAGATTATCTTAAAGTACTACACTTAACTAGTTACAATCTATGGAAACATAAGGCAAAGGTTGAAATAAAAAAAAGTAATTGTGTAAAGAAAGTGAAGTGAGAGGTGGGTGTTCCACCAGCCAGTAAATTGCACACAAAGAATTGTCGCATGATGTTGTTGTGATAACAAGAACTTAATCAATTTCTCTTGATTATATTAGATCCCCTTGTCCTGGTGAAATTGATGAGTCGATTGTTAGCTGCTTGATGTGAAACCAATTTTTAGTCAAGCACTTGATCTTAAATATGGGAGCTATAAGCACGAATAAACAAAGAAGGGATGTGTATCTTCTTCATGATGCTGAAAAATTAGTGAGACCAGACTTCAAGGTTGTAAAAAAATAAAGTCTTGGTCGCTTGGATTATGGGAAGAAATACCCACTGTAAGTAATTATCTAGACTGATTCCTTCCCACAATGTTTTCTTCAAATATACTATGCTATGGTGATGTTCTCTGAGTTAATGAGGCCTCATAGATATTCATAAACCTTACTCATGGAAAATACCAAACTAGCTCTTCTCAAAGTCTCATATAAATCCATATAAAGACACTACAGTGAAAGGACTAAAAACATGGAAAGAGCTGAAAACTGCCCATAAACCAACATGAGCCAAATCATAGAAACTAAAACCAAAACAAAATGGTAATAATTTCATTACAGCTGACTGAAAAACCATGTTAACTTATTAACTTAAACAAGGCACAATTGCAAAAACTGTGAGAGAAGCCTTCCAAAATCCAGGATCATTAAGAAAGCTAACATGGTTAACTGCTAGACATTATATCAGGCATGTTACATGCCTACAAACCAAAGTGGGATAAAAAACTGTGGATCTGAATCAAGGAGGGTTTAGATAATAAGGTATGAGTATTAAGCAAAGAGGGTTGATTGCACATGAAACAGATACATGGGTACAAAAAAAGGTTCTAGCATATAGATGGGGGTAAAGATCTAATTTGAAATATGATCAAGGTGTTAATATATATTCTTATTTAAGGATAATATATATTGTTACCTAGTATATATGATCTTTGCTTTATCGTAATATTGGGCTATATATATTCATGAGCTGTGTAACCAGAATTGACAAGATTATCATAATAAGAATTATCTTCTTGTCAATCCTATATTTGTGAAGATGGTATCTATGAGCTAGGGTTCTTGAATCATGGGTAGTGATTCATAATTATACCGAAATAAATCAAAACAAAAAGGGCATAAGGAAAACAAATTTTCTCATATTATCGTTCAATCTGAAGGTGCAGCATTCAAGGCTGGGATTGTTCTTGATGAAACAAGCTATTCCTGAATTGGAATCATGTTATGCACTCGTTCGTCGTGAATCTGTTCGACGTACAATGATGGAAAAAGAATCGGAAAAAGTTGAACCTGCTGCTATGGCGACTCGAAATTGGTACAATCAAAAATGATCTTTTCAGAGATACTAAAATACTGAGGTGGACAAGTCATCACTTAAGTGTACACACTGTAATCAATCTGGACATACAATTGACAAGTGTTTCGAGTTGGTTGGATATCCATATTGGTGGGATCAACATCTGGAGAGGAAGAAGGAGACAAAGAAAAATTCTGGTGCTCCAACGACTTCAACAAAGAAAGGAAAGGATTCCATGGTAATATCTGCATCAGTAGCAAGGACAGGTAACGATGGTAAGGTTTTGAATATTTCTTCACTTGTTTCGAATAATTCATGGATAGTTGATTCTGGTACCACAGACCATATGAAATGTGATTCTAAACAAATCTCTTCCCATAAACCATCCTTACAAAAAATAGTCTCTACTGAAAATGGCTCACAAGCTCCAATTACTGGTGATATCTCTCACCTGAGACTTTAAACTTAGATTATGTCTTAGTATTTCCTACATTAGACTATAATCTCCAATCAGTTTCCCAAATAACTAATAATTTACATTGTGTAGTGATATTTTGGCCTGACTGTTGTGTTTTTAAGGACATCACAACGAAGCAAATGATTGATTATGGTGTTAAGCGTGGGAAGCTATATTATCTGGATTTGGTGTCAAGTAGTTCAGATAAGCTGCGTCAAACTCTTCTTGATGATGGTTCTGAGGGGGAGAGACAAAAATCTCAAATTTTTTTATGGCATCGACGACTGGGACATGCAACGTTTGGTTATTTTTAAAAATTATTTCCTTGTTTGTTTGCAAAACTTGATATTTCTAGTTTTCATTGTGAAGTATGTGAACTTGAAAAAATCCATCGTGCTTCTTTTCTATTATCATTCAATAAGAGTCCAGTTCCTTTTATGATCATACACTCTGATGTTTGGGGGCCATCTAAAATTACTACTCTGGGTGGTTCAAGATGGTTTGTTACTTTTATTGATGATTGCACTAGAATGACGTGGGTATGTCTCATGAAAAACAAAAGTGAAGTTACCGCCTTGTTTCAAAAGTTCCATAAGATGATTAACACTCAGTACGAAAAACAGATTCAAGTACTTCGTAGTGATAATGGTGGTGAATATATGGATTCTGACCTTCAACATTATTTGGAGGGACACAAAATTATTCATCAAACTACTTGCTCTAATACGCCTCAGCAGAATGGATTAGCAGAGAGAAAGAATCGCCACTTACTAGAAGTGGTCCGTGCCTCATTGATAGAAGCACATATGCCATTAATGTATTGGGGAGAGGCACTTACTTCATCAACATATCTTATAAATCGAGTGCCATACAGTACCATTGTGTTTCAAACACCCCATCAAGATCTTGCTGAAGCAGTTATGGCTCCAACTGTTACTAATCTTCCGCCTCATGTGTTTGGTTATGTAGCTTATGTTCATCTACACAAGAACCAACGTGATAAGTTGGCTCCTAGAGCTCTGAAGTGTGTATTTGTGGGATATGCAACAACTAAAAAGGGATACTGTTGCTATCATCCTCCAACCAAAAGAATGTTTGTTACTTTGGATGATGTATTTCATGAAGATACTATGTATTTTTCATGTGAGTCTGAACCTCAGAGGGAGTACCATAAGGAAATTCAGACTCTTAACTATGATGAAGATATATCGGAAATTGATGTATCTGTTTTTGTCAACTCTGATGATTTAGTAAGAGAATATGTTGATGAAGGTTCTTCAAGAGAAGAAACAGAAAGTATAGTATTAGATTCAAGATAAGATTACATAGTCTACGTTACCTTAAGAAGATGAAATACCAAACCAATCGTCTTCTACGGATGTTCTTGAAGAACCAAGGAAATAACTGCCACAACGTGTAAACATAGGTATTCCTAAACCCATATATGAACATGAAATCTCTAGTAAGGTTAAGTACCCTATGAGTTATTATGTCTCTCACCATCGTTTGTCTAAAGCTAATAAGGCATTCGTGAATCAACTATCTACTGTTTTTATTTCTAACAATGTACAGGAAGCATTAGCTGATCCAAAATGGAGAGACTCTATTGAATAAGAAATGAGGTCCCTTTTTAAGAATGATACTTGGAATTATGTTGATTGTCTAAAAGGAAGAAAGATTGTGGGTTGTCGTTGGATTTTCACCATTAAATATAAAGCAAATGGTGAGATTGAACGTTATAAAGCAAGATTAGTTGCTAAAGGGTACAACCAAACTTATGGTATCGACTATATAGAAAATTTTGTTCCAGTAGCGAAAATCAACACAGTACGAGTCTTGTTATCGCTTGCTGCAAACTTGGATTGGCATTTGCAGCAGTTTGATGTAAAGAATTCCTTCTTGCATGGTGAATTAACTGAATAAGTTTACATGGAGCTCCAACCTGGTATTTCAGTTCTAGGATCTCATGGTAAGAAGGTATGTAAACTAAACAAGTCATTGTAAGGGCATGGTTTGGAAGATTCACCAAATCTATAAGGAACTTTGGATATCGTCAAAGTAATTCTGATAATACTTTGTTCATAAAGAAAAGAAAGGATAAAATTACTTCTCTTATCATATATGTAGATGATATGGTGGTGATATGAAAGGATCCAGAGGAGAGGAAATCTTTGCAAAGATACTTATCAAAGGAATTTCATATGAAAGATCTTGGTTCATTGAAATACTTCCTTGGGATTGAAGTTTCTCGATCCGGTGAAGAATTTTATTATCACAAAGGAAATATGTTCTTGATCTACTAAAAGAAGTTGGCATGTCAGCCAGTCCATACACCTTTGGAAGAAAAGGTAAATATGTGTATTGAACCTGATCAAGTTCCGGCTGATAAAAGAAGATATCAAAGACTTGTGGGGAGATTGATGTATCTATCTCATATAAGTCTAGATCTTGCTTATGCACTAAGTGTCAATTCATGCACAATCCAAGTGAACAACACATGGATGCAGTCTTACGTATTTTGAGGTATTTGAAGTCTGCTCTTGGAAAATGAATTTTATTATCTAAAAATGAAGATTATAGAAAGGTTGTGGCATATACAGATTCTGACTATGCAGGAGAAATAGATGGCAGACGATCTACTGCATGCTACTTTACCTTTATGGGAGGTAACTTAGTTACTTGGAGAAGTAAGAAGCAAAATATTGTTACATGATCAAGTGCAGAGGCTGAATTCAGAGGTATGGCAGGTGGAATTTGTGAAACTTTATGGTTGAGGCTTCTCCTTAAGGATTTGGGGGTTCTTATCAAGGATCCTATTACTCTGTATTTTGATAACAAAGCTACGCGTGATATTGCTCATAATCATGTTCAGCATGATCGTACTAAACATGTGGAGGTTGACAGGTTCTTCATCAAAGAGAAGATGGACAACAACATTATTGAACTGCCAACAGTTCGGTCTGAATAACAACTTGCAGATATTCTCACACATGGAGTGTCAAGCAAAAAATACTTGAGTTTTCTGGACAAGTTGGGCATGTGTGATATCTATGCACCAACTTGAGGGGGAGTGTTAATATATATCCTTATTTAAGGATAATATATATTGTTACCTAGTATATAGGATCTTTGCTTTATCGTAATATTGGGCTCTATATATTCATGAGTTGTGTAACATGAATTGACAAGATTATCATAATAAGAATTATCTTCTTCTCAATCCTATATTTGTGAAGACAATGATGAGTAATTAAATGGATAAGAGATATCAAATAATACTAGACCAAAGATAACCATATAGTTGATGTACTTTAAAGTGAAATCAACAGTTCAACAAAAGGTTACCTGACGACTATGATAGGAAAACCAATGAATACAACGAATAAATCAATGGCAAAAGATCCGTTTGTGAAGAACATCATCGAAAAACCTCCATTGCAGATTAGAGACAAAACATCACATAAAAAAACATTGATTAGAATACCAAACCCATCGATTTAGATGGGGAATCACAACAATCAAAACGTGGATGCACTTGTATGACCGGTGGAAAGAGAAGATTATCCTAGAAAATGAAAGATTTCCATGATGAGATTGTAGATCTGGTTTTTCGGGAGGGGGAGAACCCCCTAGATAACGGGTTCAGGTGTGAGAGCGTTTTTCTAAAGAGAGAGGAGTTACAATTATTTATTTTATTTTTTTCTTTATTATTATCTATGACTTACCTGGTTAAATCGAGGCATATCCCAATTAATTTGGGCCTAAATTTGATCCCAGAATCGGATTACATCAGCACATATAAAAACAATTGTTGATGTATAATGCTAGAATCAGGGTTTATATGTGTGTCGAGTAAACCGGTTGTCATAGGCCCCAATTAATGGCCATAGGCCCCAATTTATCTAGGATAACTTAGGGCTAAAAGAAATTTTCACAATCAACATGAACAATTTTGATAAACAAAATAATCAAATCATCATACAATAAAGATAATGTACAATTTATTAGGCAATTACTCTCAAAATCTTCTTAAGTTGCCTAGGATTTGGTTAGATCTTCCTTTTCTTCTTTGTTCCTTGGTAATCATCGATGTATATTCTGTAGATCCATTATTAACGACAGATAGGAGGTTTTTGTTTGGGGTTTTGATGGAAATTTTAAAATTATAGATTTAGGATATAGCCATTTAGAGCGTCCACAATGGACGAGCAAAAACCAAAACTAGTCCCAAAAACCAATCATAGTAGTACATCAAATATCTAAACCAAAATCCAGAGTATATTTGGTCTGAAATCCGGACTAAAACTATATTTGGTCGAGCGAAGATTAAAAGTGCATTCGATACCAGGCGCAGATTAAAAGTTCGTTTGGAGTGGGACGAATGTATAATCTACGCGCATAAACCCGGCGCAGATTAAAAGTACGTTCCCATGGGGCTAAGGTATAAACTTGGTTTAGTAAGACATGAGTATAAAGTTGGTTTATTTATCAGGCGCACGTATTTCATGCGTTTCATAGCAAATAGATATATAGAGTTCGCCCGACTCCAGGCGTAGTTATAATGTTCATTTTATTTAGGCATAACTATAATCTTTGTATGTGAATGAGACGCTGATTATACGTTCGTTCTGTTTTATACGTAGATTATACGTGTGCTTGACTATAATTTGCTCGTCACCCGCTGTATTTAACACCGACTATAAATTAAAAAAATGTTTTTAATTTTATATTTACTCTTTGGTCTTTCTCGTTTGATCAGATCCATTATTTGTCTCTTCGTATAATACTTCTGATCCATTTATCTTGAAAACAAAACATAAGGATTGATACATTAACATAGAGATAAAAAATTTGAGGTATGTATAAGTTACTCAATGGATCAAGACCGATGCTATCAGGAACAACACGCAAAAATATTTGCTTGTTAATTTTAATCTCACCAAGATAGATGCTATATTTCTTTTTTCTATTTTATTCGGATAATAAACAATCAGAAATTAAAGGTTCCTTTTACTCATAACATGCCAAACACCAAAATGTTACTACGTGTAGTTGCAGTGTTGTGTAGTTGCAAACTTGCAATCACGTGTATTAGCAACTACAAGTAGTCCAAATTATTATGTGCCAAACAGACCCTTAATCATTTGAATGGAGTTAATCCACTCTGGCCAAGCACTATGATGCAGGGCATCCCTTCCCCATCCCTTAAATAAAGGGAAGGGATATCACAAAGAAGGAAACCTTATTTTTTTTTGAAAAAAAAAGGTTATATTAAAGGAAAAAATATTTACAAGATTAGAACAAAGTTAATCACATACATTACATGTGAATAACAGTGTCCCAATGAAAAAGAATTTGATTCAAAGTAAATCCTCTAAAAACCTCATTCTCAAAACACCACAAAATGATAGTGTTCATAATGAGCAAAATTGTCTCATCAACCAATTTGTTTCTTCCACCAAACACTCTTGAGCTTCTTTCCTTCCACAGATGCCATAATATAACATAGTTCACCAACCACCATAACTTCCTGCACTTGCCTTTTAAGCTATTCATCCTCCAAGACTCAAAATGATCCAAAACAGTAGCTGGGAATGTCCAAGACACCTTAAAAGCCTTTACAAAGAAGTTTCAAACCTATACAGTATAAAGACAGTGCAGAAAAATATGATCTGCAGTTTCATCCACCTGTTGACAGTACACACATAACTTGCTCTGGACATTCACTCCTCTATGACTCAACATTGTTAATGTTGGAAGAGAATTGTAAAAGTTAGTCCACAGCATGAAGCTGACTTTAGAAGGTATATTCTTGTTCCAAATAAATTTCTCAAATCAACACACAGATCTATCCTCCAACTGCATATTGTAACATTCTTGCACTGAAAAATCCCCTTCCATAGACAGCTCATCTTCTTCTTCAGAGAATTCTGGAATATGTCCTAACTCATTACAAAGACTATCCCACTGCAGCTGCTCTTGTACATTCAGTCTTCTTCTTGAGAAACACATTAATCTCCCATCACTCACCATTTCAACAATAGTGGCATTCTTGTTACTGGCAGCCTTAAAAATGACTAGAAATCTATCTTTTAATGGACCATTTGAAGTCCATTTATCCATCCAAAATTTCATGGACTTTCCATTTCCTAGTTTAAAAGATAAAGCATCATTCAGAAAAATAGCAAATTTCAAAATATTCTTCCATAACCCCCTACCTTGAGGTTTTGCATCATCACTTGGCATCAAATTTTCACAGTTATTTTTGAACTTTTGCCGTACTATCCTTCTCCAAAGAGCTTTCTTCTCCTTAGCATATCTCCACACCCATTTTGCCTTCAAAGCCTTACTAGTTAACCTCAAACTTTTAACTCCCAAACCTCCCAACTTTCTTGATTTATAAATCTTTGGCCAGCCTACCAAACACATTTTCCTATTTTCTTCTTTAGCATCCCAAAGAAAATTCCTCATTAATTGAGTAAGTTCCAGTTCTATACTTGTTGGCATATGAATAAGAGACAAAAAATAAATTGTCATACTAGCAAGACAACTCCTTGCCTCCACCAGCCTCCACCAGCCTCCCTGCTTTGTTTTAGTATTTCTTCTTCCAAGTTGCCAATTTCTCCTTCATTCTCTGAACCACCTCCTCCCAAATTGAGACATTTCTAGAAGTAGATCCTAATGGAAATCCTAAGTATTTTATAGGAAGTTGTTCCACTTTACAACCTAACTCCATTGCCAGCTCTTGAATTATCTCATCAGAACCCACACTAATCAAAGAACTTTTCTCCAAATTTAGCTTCAGCCCTGTAAGCATTTCAAATGTGGATAATAAGCATCTTCCTTATCTCCTCCACATATGCATTGATAAATAGAAGAATATCATCTGCAAACTGTAAGTGAGAAATCACCAAACCTTCCTCCATAACTTGAAACCCATGAATCTGTCCTCTGTTAACAACATCATTCACTAACTTAGATAAAACTTCCACCACTAACAAAAATAAGAATGGTGATAATGAATCACCTTGCCTCAAATCTTTTGAGGGCTTAAATTTCTCAGTTGAGCTCCCATTAACTAAAACATAAATATTAGTTGAAGAAGTGCACCATTTAATCCATGAAATCCATCTCCTTCCAAACCCATGTTTTTCCAGAATGCAAATCAAAGTCCTCCACTTAATATGGTCAAATTACTTATCCATATCAAATTTTCACAAGACTCCATGATTCTTCTGCTTCAATCTGCTATCTATACACTCACTTGCAATCAACACCCCATCCAATATTTGCTTGTTCTTAATGAAGGCTCCTTGAAAGTCAGAAACCAATTTAGGCATCATAGTTTTAAGTCTATTAGCAAGAACTTTAGAGAGGGTTTTATAAGCACTGCCTAACAAACTTAAGGGTCTGAAATCCTTTGGAGCACAGGAATCTTCTTTTTTAGGAATTAAAGACAAAAAAGAACAATTTAATCTCCAATCCAAACTCCCATACCTGTAAAATTCCCCCATAAGCTTCATGAAATCCTTCTTGATTATATGCCAACAAGTTTTATAAAACTCCATTGAGAATCCATCTGGACCTGGAGATTTATTTGTGCCAAATTGCTTAATCACAGCATATACCTCCTCCTCTAAAAACTCCTTATCCATACAATCCTTTTCTACATCATTCAAACAAGGAAAGTCCAAGTTATCAAGAGTAAAAGAGAAATCATTTTGTTCAACAAACAAATTTGAGTAATAGCTTCTCATCTCCAATTTAATGACTTCTTGATCAAAACATTGCTCCCCATCAATTTCTAATTTTGCAATTGTGTTTCTGTTTCTCCTTGCACTTGCCATTCTATGGAAGTATCCAGTATTTGAATCTCCCCATTTAAAATCATTTTGTTTAGCTCTAATAAACCACTCCATAGCCTCCCGAGCTTTAATATTCTCCAGCTTTAAACAACAATCCATTCTCTCTTGAAACTGGATCTCATTCAGTGGATTAGTCTCCTCCAATAAATCAAAAGTTGCAATCTTCTCTGTCAACTCCTTTTTCTTCCTTTTACAAGAACCAAATTCCTGCTGGCTCCATAACTTCAGAAAGTGTTTTAAGTTTTGCAATTTTTTGAAGAAGACATAGCTTGCCTGCCCCTGATACTCCATTACATTCCACCATTCTTGTACCTTCTTCACAAAATCCTTATGTAAAATCCAAGAATTTTCAAACTTAAAGAAAGGTTTGCACCTCAAAGTAGGTTTAGTTTGCAACATAAGTGGTTTATGATCTGAGATGACTCTTGTTAGAGAAACTTGAATAGCCTCTGGAAAAAGCTCACCCAAATCCACACTAAGTAAAAATCTATCCAACCTGCAAAGTAAAGGGTTAGTCTGCATATCTGACCAAGTGAAAGCTCCACCCAAGAGGGGTAAATCAATCAGTTCTTGATCATAAATAAAATAATTTAGAAACTCATTGTTTCTGCTTTCTCCTTCCCTCTATTTCTTTCCTCCTCAGACCTCACTGCATTAACATCTCCCAAATTGGACCCCCCCCCCCCGCCAATGTATCACTTCTTTAAGATCCTCCCACAACCTTGCTCTTTCATTGTACTCACATGGAGAGTACATATTACACACACCCCATTTAACTCCATTAATTCTTGAAGAAAAAATAGTATAGATATTATTAACACCCATCCTGACATCTTCCTTCACCAATTTTGAGTTATACCATATAATAAGAATTCCTCCATTATTACCATCTGTCCCCACAGATGGTAAATAAATCCAATCAAAATTATCGTCATACCAAATCTGTTTAACAAACCATTGATTCATCTTCATAATTTTTGTCTCCTGCACCATACAGAATGTACATCTATGATTTGCAACCAACTCATTTAAAGAATTAATCTTATCAAAAGAGTTTAACCCTCTAATTTTCCAGCTTATGAATTTATAATCCATTAACTATATTAGATGCTTCTAAATTAATTTCCTTCTCCACCAGATTGTTTGATCTCACTTCAATCAAAGCCATTTCTTCTTCAGCTTCCTTAATAGCCTTGGCCTTTCTAATCCTCTCCTTGTACTTAATCACTTGACCCAAAATTACCTTATTTAAGAGTTTCCTATCGCCATCACACACACCCCCGTAGTTGCATCAATGTAATATCATCAGCTCAGCCGCTTCAATTACCTTCTCCATGCTTTCTGAGTTTGAAGTTTTAACATACCCCTATTTTTGTACAATTTTATTTTCAATCTCAGATAACATATTAATTTCGACCACAACATTGTAATCTTCCACCAATTGGCCAACTTCCACTGCCCCTGTCTCTTCTCTCATACTTTCTTGTACTGTTAGGTTTTCAAAATTTGAATTTTCTCCAACATTTTGAATTTGATTAAAAAGTACTACTTGAAGCTCCGGGTTTTGGGTTTGATCCAAATTACTATCCAAGATCCTGTCTGATTCACCTTACTCCAAGTCAGCAGCTGAATCGTCACCATCTTCCAAGTCAGCAACTGAATCATCTGACTCAGTTATTCTTCCCTGATCTCCCGCCTTAGATGTAGTTGCAACCATATTTTGAAATTTGAATTTCGGAGAAACTTTCCTATAAAAATTCCGTAATTCTCTCTGATATTCCAGCTCATTGAGCTTTATTTTATCCTCATAATACGGATCCCATTGAAACGTCAGCGCCACCTTCTCTCCGTCGATCTCCTCCATCAGGATCGCCAGAATACGACTGAGATCACCCGAAATTGCAACCCTGATAAAATGAGTTCCTTCTAACCTCAAAGTTTCCACTGCAATTATTGATGAGTTTACCGTAGATAACTTATTTCCAATCTTCGCAATAATATTAGAATCCCAAACTCTAATTGGTAAACCCCGCAGCTTAATCCAATTCTCTCCTTCTATCATTTTCTCAACTGGAAATGATTTATCCTCCTTTCTCGTAAATTACTGTTTCTCCTGCAAATCCTTTAGGTCTCCCGTCCATTGAGATAAACAAAGATATACATCCTTGTATTCCCATTTTTTTGGTTCCCAAATTTGCCTCCATTCCTGCTCCTCCAAAGTAACTAATGCAGTCACTTTTGTCATCTCTTCTATATCCAAATATCTATGCATACCCAACTTTTTCTTAATCAAGAAAGAAAAAAAATTCCATCCCACTTTCTTGTTAACCTTAACTATCCCCATCCTCTTAATCCTCGAACTCATGGATGATAATACCTCAGGGAAATCATCTGTTTCTGGTAACTAGTGAACCTGCTTATGCATACCATGCTTCTCCATGAACAAGTCAAGTACCTCCGCTAAGATGTTCCAGCAGCTACTGTTATCTCCACTAGGAATACAGATACTGTATGAGTTATGTTCTTCTCCATCCTTATGTCTAGAAATCCTCACATACTCACCTCCTTCATTGTTCTGCATCTTAAAGACATACATTAAATCTCCAACAGTAATCTCCTTCCTCAGACTTTTGTTTTTTCCTTTGTAAACCCTCTTCAAAAGATCAACCATCCAACAAACAACTCTCTCTGAAAAAACTATCCATGATTTCGATCCACCCCAACCCCTATTTAGAATTTTAATCAGATCTTTCTTACCCATTGATTCAATGGATATTTCATAGCTTTTACCTTCTAGCTGAATGAGTTTTTTCTCACCGTAAGCTCTCCGACTCTCACGGTCACTCTCTCTCATGAGTTTTTTAAGGCAACCTTATTATGGTGCTTTCTTTCTTTTCCCTACACGATATATAAATTCAGCAGCCGTATAAATAGTGCTATACGGCTACTAAGTTTCCATATTTTTATCCCCAGTTTTTTTTCTAATAGGAATATATTTGTCTAGGTAAAAAAAATATATTTTAGAGTAAAAAAAGATATATAATAGGTCACACAAAGATATAATAGGTAAAACAAAAAGTGAAAAAGAAAAAATTTAATGTAAAAATTTAAAAACTAGAAACGAAAACTCAGTAGCCGCGAAAAATGCTACAACAACTCAGTAGCCCTATCAACTGTCATACGGGATACTAAGTTTCCGTAAAGCGTAATTTACGCGGCTACTGAGTTTCCGTGTGATTTCCCTTCCATACAAGGTGAATCAGATCTGATTCACTCCTTGTAGGGAAGGGATATCCCTAGTCATATAGAGATATGGGAGATCATAGTAAATGGATTTTTAGAATTTTACCTACGTATAAGAGATGGTGTACCGAAAAAAGGCACAATAATGCTTGGCTTAAATGCAACAAACGAGTGTGAGCTCACCACTATTTTGTTTTTGGAGGGAACTCTTAATCATGAATGGAGCTAATCCCCGGGATGAGACAAACGAATGTGAGCTAACTACCACAATGGGAAGTTTGAGTCGGCATGGTCTTCATCATCAAGGCCATGCCGCCGCCTTGCTTCTTGCTATTTTTTTCCCTTAGTTAATATTTTTAGGGAAAACTACGGTTTAGTCCAAAATCTCATCTAAATATACTAGTTAGTCCACACACATTTAATTAGGTACAAATTAGTCCTTTATTTATTTTAAATATGGAAAGTACACTAATAACTCTTAATATTTATAATTTAGTCCAAATATTTTCAGTTTAGTCCACATTGACTTATGATGACATCACCAATTTTAAATAATATAAAAATATTTTTAAAATATTTTATCTTTCGAACCGCTCATCCAAAATTCACAAACTTTATATATTCGGAAAGCTCTTTCCGAGAGCTACAAAAAGAGTACCAATATGACTATATAATTTTCATTTAAAAAAAAATCTTAGTTTACATTGGAGTACAAACACTACAAAAATCCAAAGACAAGACAAGGTGTACCAGTTTGTACACCACATACAATTTTCCACCTAAGCATCACTAATGAACATGCTATTAAAATCTAACACATAGTAAGTATGCTACTCAAATCCAGAAAAGCGTCCATCTACAAAACCTGTCCATTGTTCTTCTCCACTTTCTTAAGCTCCCTTGAAAAGTACCTAAACACATAGCAAGCATGCTATTAAAACCACCACATGATATCGAAAAACAACAACTTATGGTTTCATCAAGAATTAGTTTTTTTATTTTTTTTATTTTTGAGAGAGTACAATGATGTATAATTATGTACACACCTACAAAAATCTAACATCCATACCCACAAAACAGACTATATATTACAATGGTGTGTAACTATGTACACATACAAAAATCCAACTAATCCAACATCCATACACACAAAACTGGTCATATATAATACTGAGATTGTACAATGGTGTACACACCTACAAAAATCAACAAACCCAACATACATACCCACAAAAAAAGGCCATAAAATCATGAGAGAGCATAATGGTGTACAACAATATATAGGCTTACAAAAATCCATCATCTATACTCATAAAACATGCATATAGTGTTGAGATATCACAGTGGTGTACAACTATGTACACACCTATAAAAAATTTAAAACAAACAAACATCCATACCCACAAACAACTCATATACATTGTTGAGATTGTACAATGGTGTACAACTATGTACACACCTACAAAACCCCAAAAAACCCAACATACATACCAAAAAAATCCATAAAATAATGAGAGAGTATAATGGTGTACAACTATGTACACACCTACAAAAATTCCAACACCCGTACACATTAGTGCTTTCCCTAATTTTTGGTTTGTATACATAAAATATAAGTGCACTCTATGTACACACCACTAAGCCCTTTGGTGCTTATTAGTACCTAAATTTTACTACTTAACTACGACTTCGGGTGATGATACCCGACATTAGAAGAATTCTATGTTTGTTGTGTATAGACAGGTCTAAATGAAAGTACTAGTTTATTAGATTTTAGGTTCATAATCAATGAAGAAATGAAGTGCACAACTTACAACAAGTACGTATGATAAAACTAGTGCACTAAAAATTACACTGCGCATAACTGGTGTACAAATAAGTGCACCTTGTGCAACGAGTATAATAAAAAAAATGCACATAAAGATTCTACCAGTATTTAATCTTTCAAAAGAATATCTTCACAGATTTCACAAGGAATAAATGGTTAGAGGGGGCACAAGTGAAGAATTTACCTTGCCAACTTCACTAATCAGAGATGCAACTCCTTTTCTTGTTGACGATATCGTTATCTACAGAAAGAAAATATATGAAATCACGACAATCCAGGATATAATGAAAGAAAATACAAGACAAATAAAATAGAAAAACACGGGTAACAAGAAACATTTATCAATATCAAAATGATAGTACTTGGTAAAAATGCAAGGATAAGAAACCTACTTTCTAAAACGAGATAAAATGAAAGAAAATATACAAGACAAATAAAAATAATCAACAAGTACAACTATGTGCAAAAACATGTAAACGTTAACAATAAACAGATGTACCACTATGTACACGTTAACAATCAACGGTGGCACACTTCATAGTAACAAGAAACATTTATCAATATCAAAATGATAGTACTTGGTAAAAATGCAAGTATAGCTAGCTTCACTCATAACATATTCCTCCACAACTAAGAAACCATGTGTACACAAGAAACGAGATAAAATGTCCTAAAAGTTGAAAGCATCACTTGGTTGCCAATTTCTGAAATTACAGCTACATGTTACTATCGAATGCCGATATTAGCGTAATCTGATACTTAATGGGAAAACAAACTTGGATGAGAAATATTATTAATAATCAACATGTGTACAACTATGTACACATTAATAATCAACAAGTACAACTATGTGCACATTTCAACAGGTGTACAACTATGTACACACTGACGATAAACAGGTGTACAACTATGTAAACGTTAACAATAAACAGATGTACCACTATGTACACGTTAACAATCAACGGGTACACACTAACATCTTTGGCTCACGTATTTCATTAGTATAAAACAAGGTTTGGACAAGTTTGCTTTTGTTAGTAGTGATCAGGATTTGTCTGGACAAAGATAAATCAAGGGATGTGGTTCTCCTGACCACCCCCTACAACTCGCATGTGTGGCATTAATTCCAATATTATGAATGAAAAATGAATACTCAAGTTAAGATATGGAATTTCAAAAATTATACCGGGGAGGTTCGAACTCATGACCTATTGTGTCATAAGAGTGGCCTCCAACCAGTGTTCCACCTTGGTTGGAATTGATAGAAAAGATAAATCAACAATGGTGGTTTGTTCAACTTAAATACCATAATTGCTTTATTAAATAGTGTTTCACTAAAAAAATTTTTTTTTTTTTTGAAGCATGAAATTTATTAGATTAGACTGAAATTACACGGGGGTACGTAATACCCATAGAGTCTGCTATTACAATAGAACTGATGGATTGCGGAATTGTATGTTCCCATACTGCTATCGTGAGTCTCCCTATGGAGCAATTATCCGCTGATATGTTTGCTAAACCATTTGCTGCTTGATTTGTTTCTCTGTAGACGTGGCTAATGGTATATTATTGGATTTGGGTGAGCTTTTGTTTGATCTCTGCAACCAGGTCAGATATATACCAAGGGGGCTCTGTATCTGAGGTTATAAATCTCATTAAATTTTCCGAATCCGTTTCAAATTGGACTTTTGACCAGCCTCGTTCCGTCACCGTTTTAGAGGCTATGTGCATGGCCCAGGTCTCCGCTGCAAGTGCCGTGGTGATGCCTAGAGGTTGTGCTATTGCTAGGATAGTGTTGGTTTCCTCGTTTCTACAAATAATACACTCTCCGCTATTCCGGGGTTTCCTCTTGCCGCACCGTCTGTGTTGATTTTGATCCAATTTGAATGAGGCTTGAGCCATCCTACAAAGATGGTTGAAGTTGTAGCTGTTCTTTGTGCTGGGTTTGGACATGGATGCATCCCAGGGAGCACCGGTGGGAGGTGGGTTTGGGCCCAAGAATATTCCTGCTGGAGTTTGATGGCCATATGCATTACATTTATCGGATTTTGTTGTTGTTGGCGATATATCACACCGTTCCGGGTTAACCATAAGGACCAAAAAAGGAAGCAAAAGGTTGTTGTTATCGGTGCAGGTACTTTGGTTTGAAGAAGTTCAGATATGGTTATTTGGTGAGGTAGTGAAATGGGTATGCCTTGCGAGGCGACGTGAAGGTTTCTGAGGTGGTTTAGTAAGAGGTTCCAAGAATCTATAGCTGTCTGACAATGTAGCAGAATGTGACTGGATGTTTCGGGATTAGAACTGCATTGAGGGCATAGGTTGGAGTTGGTGAGATGGATGCGATGAAGAATATTGAGGGTTGGTAAACCCTCATTAATTGCTTTCCACAAGAAAAGATGTATTTTTTGCGGACATGGGAGTGTCCAAAGGAAGTTGGATGGTGGAAGGGGGTTTTGGTGAGTTTGCGCAGAAGCGCTAATGAGGCAGTTGTATCCTGAAGCAGTAGTATATTTTCCTCTTTTTGTAAAAGGCCATATGATCCTATCTGGTTGATTGTTTCGTGGGATGTGGATGTTGATTATTCGTTGAATTATGGGGTAAGGTAGTAGGCTTAATCTTTCATGATTCCAATTCATGGTTGATGGGTCGATGATGTCTGCTACTGATTGTATTGGATAACAAGAAGTTGGGTTAATGGTATTTTCAAATTGTGGTATCCAATTTGCTTGTATGGGGGTGTGTAATCCATCTCCTATTTGGTGGAAGAGATGTTGTTTGAAAAATGGTATGAGTGAGGCCATTTGCCTCCACTGAGGGCTAGGGGAAGACGGAAGTGGTGGGATGTTTTCGAAAATGGGGATCTGATCAAGGTATTTTGCATTATATAGTCTGGCTAAGATAGAGTTAGGGTTTTGATGAATGTGCCAAACTCGTTTCATGAGTAGTGCTTTGTTGTGTTCCTTACTACTTCGGATACCTAGCCCTCCTTGTGATTTGGGTTTGTGGAGCTTGTCTTTTCCCAGTGGGTGGAGTTTTCTGATTGAAGAATCATGTCCCCAGAAGAAGTTTGTCGTGATACGATCCATTTTTTGGTGGATATGAGAAGGAAGGATCTGGGTTTGCATGAGGTGGTTGGTAGTAGGGGTTAGTGATGATTTTATGAGCTCGAATCTTCCCGATTGGTTGAGGCATTTGGCCATCCATCCTTTTGCCTTGCGTGCCAGCCGTTGAAGCAGGGGGGGAAAATATGTGGCTAAAGGTTCTACCATGTTTAAATTGTACTCCTAAATAGGTAGGGGGGTTCGATGTTGTTTCCATGTTGAAATCTTGGGTTAACTTATCTATCTGGGGTTGTTCTAGCTTTGGGTGATGTATCAGTGTGGATTTAGAGTCGTTGATGTGTTGACCCGCCGAGGTGTCGTAAGCCTGTAGCAGCAGTTTGAGGTGATTGGTGCCTTCTGGAGTTGCTTTATATGTTATCAAGAGATCATCCGCGTACATAAGATGTAGTATTGGTGGAGATTTTTGAGAAATGTGCAGCCCCTCTATCTTATTTTGTGCTTCAAGTATTCCCAAATTGGTGGACAGTATTTCCGCACAAATAATAAAGATATAAGAAGAGAGAGGGTCTCCCTGTCGTATTCCCCTAGTTGGAGTGATGTATCCATGCGGTGTGCCATTGATATTGATTGAGTAGGTTACCGTAGATATGCATAGCATAATATAATCCACAAAGTTGGGGGGGAAGCCTAAGCTGGCGAAAGCCTGTTTGATGAATCCCCAATCCAAGGAGTCATAGGCCTTTTGAATGTCTAGTTTCAATGCTATTTTAGGGTCCTTCGTACGGTATGATGTTCTGATGTGGTGAAAAAGTTCAGCTGCGATAGCTATATTATCATGAATAGATCGTTGAGGCACAAAGACGCTTTGGTATGGACTTATCAAAAATGGGAGTAGAGGTCGGATGCGATTGACCAAGATCTTAGAGATGATTTTGTAAGTGACATTACATAATCCTATCGGTCTAAATTGATATGGTTTTGAGGGATGTTCGATCTTTGGTATTAGAGTGATGTTAGTGTGGTTCATGAGAGGGTGAATGGTAAATGACTCAAAGAAACTTCGGACCATTGCAATAAGTTGTGGTTGGGTTGTTTCCCAAAAAACTTTAAAAAACTTACTGGTGAATCCATCTGGTCCTGGAGCGCTGTCCGATCCTATGGAAAAAAGCGCATGTTTGATCTCCTCAGTGGTGACTTCCGCTGTTAGCTTCTCATATTGTCGGGGGGTTAACCTTGGTGTTATTGCCTCGAAAAGGTTTTCATCAATTACCATATTCGGAGCCGTATACTGGTTTGTGAAATGCTCAAGCATGATCCTGGTAATTTCTTCTTTGTCGTTAATCCAATTGTTTTGATGATCCTGAATTTGTTGTATATTGTTGTAGCTTCTATGAATTGTGGCCTTTGTATGGAAGAATGTGGTGTTACGGTCGCCCGACTGAAGCCATTGTATTCTAGATCTCTGCTGCCAATATGTTGCATGGCAATCCAATAAATTCAGGTGTTCAATTCGGAGTTGCTTCTCTTGTTGTATCCAGTTTTCCAGTGCAGCTCCAGTTTGCGTAGCACATTGATGTTGGGCAACTTTAATTTTCGCGGTTGATTTTTTGATTAAGGTGGGTAGATGGCCAAAGTTAATCTTATTCCATTCTGTTAGAGTTTCACTAGTTGAAATGAGTTTGAGCTGGAGGTTCAAAGGTGGATCTGAGTCATGAAGTTTATCCCATGCCGAGGTAACCACTTGATGAAGTTAAGGGTGAGATAGCCATAGATGCTCAAATTTATAATTCTTACTTCCTTGCCAGTCCAAGGCTTTGGTTTGAAGCAGGATGGGAGCATGATCTGAGGCTATTCGTGGCAGGTGAGTGATTCCAGCATGGGGGTTGGATGTTCTCCAATGTTGATTAGTTACTGCTCTATCAAGACGTTGTTGGATGTTATCATGACCTTGTTGGTTGTTTGTCCAGGTGAACGGATCTCCTCTGAATCCTAGATCAATATAGCCCATATGATCCATTAAATTGAGAAACGGTTGCGTTTGTGCATACGTAACCGGTCTGCCTCCTTTTTTTTCCGATTGGTCCAAAACTTCGTTGAAATCTCCCAGTAGCAGCCAAGGTGTTGAAGTGCTAGGAAAAATTGTTGGAAAATTTTCCCACAAGATTTTCCTAGGGTCTGGATGTGGTGGGCCATATATACCCGTGCAAAACCAAGGTTGGGCTGGAGCAACAGGTGTGACGAGAGCATGAATATAACTTTGGAACTTCAGGATGATTTGGATGTTGACCTCATTTTTCCATAATAGACATAAGCCCCCTCTTCTTCCGATTTTAGGAACTGTGCAGTGATTTGGAAATTGCAAAGTCTGCGCAATTCGCCGCATTTGAAAGTCATTGGCCAAGGTTTCCGATAGAAATAATATGATTGGTTTGTACATTGATATAAGTCCATTAAGGTGTTGAATGGTTGGTGGCTGGTTTAAACCTTGACAGTTCCATGCGATAATAGACATGTCTTACCAAATGAAATGATAGAGAGAGGTGGATTAGGTTGGAGAGGCTTGACAATTGGGAGGTTGTATAGGGTAATATAATAGTAAATGAGGCGGATAGTGGGTTTGGCCTAATGTGTTGCGTATGTTATTTAATCACATATGAAAGAAAATGTCTAAACTTGTATGAAATTATCTAAACTTATCTGAAAAACTCTAGTCTAGAAGGTGTGCTTTATAGAACAACACTTACAAAATCACAAAACAAGTATTTACAGAACAAGTATTTATAGAACACAAGTATAACAGAAAAGGTGTGCTTTATAAAGCAGCACAACATACAAGGAAGATTACAAGAGACAGCTTAATGGACGCTAATACAACTTCGACAGACCTATCACACGATTGAAAACTAATGTGCATGCGATAAAAACTACAAATGTGCCTGCGATAAAAACTACAAACTAAAAACGATTAGTAAATAGAAACTCGGTTTGAATGATGTGATTACTAATAATGATTGTTTAAGAAATAAATATAGTAATGCCAGACTGAAACGTAAATAGAAATTATTGATAAAACTAATTGGAAATGGTGAAGTGTCGTACCTGAGCCGAGAACTAGACCGAAGACAGTTGTAGAATAATCAAAGTATGTCGAAATGTGCAAAAGATGGACCAGGCACCTCGACAAAGAAAAAAATAATCTGATTCTCTCCACGGGCGAAAAACCTCTTCAAAATAAGACAATAGTATAATTCCCTCACATGGAATACGTCCCTCACATAGAAAACGTCCATAGGAAAGCTCATGGACTAATAATAAATTTTTTTTTTTTTAAATTACTTGATTAATTTTTATAATTATTATATTATTACATGAAACTAGTTGGAAACCTAACAAGCTAGGCTCCAACGATATATTACTGCATTAATTGAACAAAGTTCTTTGTCTAGCCTACCAGCGAGCCTCATGGGTAACCTTGCCAAGGGGAGCCGAAGCAGGAGGGGGGCGAGATTGTGTCACAAAGGGGCAAACTAACACTACCTTCCATGTTAATTCCTGCAATATTACGCAATTGGGGACTTGAACCTGAAACCTCCTAGAACGCATGAAATTTCGGGGAACGGGATGACCAGCTGAACTAGGGCCCATTCTTTTTTTTTTAATATAAGAAAATAATAATTTTAAATTTTCTTTTATAAAAAGGGAACAAGAGTAGTAACAAAATTAAATTTTATAAAAACACGAATATAAAACGATTAACAAAGGGACAGGCCCAAAAAGAACTCCTCATAGACATTTCCACTCAACGAATGTTGACTCCACAACCTACTTTACCGACCGTACCACCACGTGTTACTACGTCCCTAATATCCACTAAAAATCAAAGTTGACCACAGACACAAGACTCATTAAACCATTAAAATTTCAATTTTTACGGACACCAACATCATGCTGTCACCTAGACAGCAACCCAGCTAGAACACTATTGACCTCTTTTCGAGGCAAAACTTCGAAGCCAAGAAAAACTGAAATATTCTTCCAAACCGACAGGCCTAGCTACAGATATGCAACGGCCGAATCGAATCATCAACTTCTCCGGCGAAAGAACGGGCCGGGAAAATTACCCTAATTAAACAGACCACAAAATGATCTCCAAAAACAGATCAATGAACCGCTTTCATTCCCTAAATATTGATCTCTAGAATTAACAAACCATAGAAGCAAAAGAACAACCGAACAGCCACCATTAAAATTAAGTGGAAAGACCAGAGGACAGAACAGTTATGAACTAGAACCAATCTTTTTTAACTAAAACTATCGTTTAAAGATCGAAAGAAATTGAAATAAAAACCATAAGAGAAAAAAGAGGGAATTAAACTAATCAGTTAAGCAACGGCGGACAGAAGAAGCATAACGCCCAAGAATAACCGGGAAAGAACCAGGAGAATCAAATCCATCGACTGCAACCATTTCAAACATACCCAGTTAAAAAACTTACCTGACTCGATCTCGTCCGGCCAGGCCCGACACATCAGAAGGGACTACTCGAGATTCATCTTAATTATTTCGGTTTTAATCGAGATCTATTTCGGTTTTAATCGAGATCTCTTTGCACGGGGATAGTTATCGGATTTGTTTGGGGAGAAATCGTAAACAGAAGATGATGGTCTGAGTTTAGATAATGTGTTTCACCACATACTAAATAAATAATATATTTATTATAAAGTGTTTTATTAATTAGTGTTTCACTAATTGCTCATAATAAATGATTAATCATTTTTTATAAATATTTTCTTAATTAATTAAAATATTTATTTTTATTATTAAGTAATTTTGATAAATAATATCAATAGACATTTTCTGCGACAATGAGTAGTAGAAGAGGTGGAGGCCAAAAGATTAGTGGTGGTTAAGGGAGGAGCCAAAAAAAATTATATTTATTTTTGTTCTTTTATCGTAAAATGGGATACAAAGTCCATTTTTCACATGTATCCAACTTGCCAAGAAATTTTTCTCCCTCTCTCCTCAAAATCCTGGCTCCGCCCCTGGTTTGTGGTGGAAGAAATAGTGACGGTGAATGTTGGTGAGTAGCGATGGACAATATTAATTTTATGTTGTCGTTACAACATCGATAACATCGTAGTGTAGAAGGTGTGGTTGGTTGTTTTTAACGCTTTTGATAAAGGAAGGTACCATATATTTCAGGGATGATATCATACAAGACAATATTTTCATGATCGTAGTTGGATCACCCAAATGGTTCCCCGGTTATCTTTGGTACTATATCGTATAAATCATGATTTTTTAATGTTAACATAAAATTGATTGCAATACAAAAAAGAATATATACACGGAAAAAAATAATGAAACTAATCAATTGATGAAATTTTGTTCAATCTAAACCTCATACATGGCATTTGTGATTGAAAATTAGAATTGCGTCCAACATCCTACATGGGAATGCGGCAGTGGCGGAGTCAAAAATTGACATTGAGGAGGCCTATTTAAAAAAAAAAATGTAAACTTTGGTAGACTAAACCATAAATATATATGGACAAAGTACTATTTATAAAATAAACTAAAAAATTTATGTAGTTATTAAAAATTTAAGGATTAGAGCCAGGTTAGTCAACCATTGGCTCCGCCACTAGGTGGTGGTGGATAAAAAAAGTGGATTCATATAGTTTTATGGTGGAGGCGGGTATTGGTGAACAAAAACATATTTTGCTAATTTCGTAATGCCACAAAATGTGTAACGTTATATTATAAAGTATAAAACGTGGTTGATCAATCTAATTTAAAATAAACTATATAAAACACATGTCCATTTTAAAAATTGGTGCAATCAATTGACATGTTATGTAATAACTAAACGAACGATACGAATCAAGATCAGAACATATGAAATTATTTATTATCGATTTGTTTATGTAAAGAGTGGTCAGGATTTGTCTTTGGCAGAGATAAATTTACCGTTGGGGTTTATTCAACTTAACCATTTTTAAACGTTTTATTAATTAGTGTCTCATTGATTGTTCATAATGATTAATTAAATTTCTATTATAAATGTCCCTTTAATAATCTAACATAAATACATGATTTTATTAATAAATAATTTTACTAAAAACTATATTAATTCTAATGGTGGTAGTGGAAGTAGGGTTAGTATAAGCGGTGGCGGGTGTTTGTGAATGGTGGAGGCGGTAACATTACTATTGGTGGAAGAAATAGTGGCGGTGGATGGTTTTTATGGAGGTGGGTGTTGGTAATAGTAGTGTATAATAATAGTTTTTGTTTTTTAATGATTTTTATTGACCAAGTAAAAAAATAATCTTCACAAAACATGCAACATTGTATTGTGAAAAATATAATTGGTTGTTTTTAGCACGATTGATAAGGACAAAAACCAAATATTTCGAGTATGATACCGGAACGTATAAGACAATATGATAATGACTGCTCTATCACCAATACTATATATATAGGAAATTGGTGTACCCGCGTAAGAGAACATTATCGCTCTCTCAAGTACTATTACATTCTTTTTCCTGAAAGACCATCAAGGTCAAGTTGTTTCGGGAAATACAACAACTTTCACTCAATTCCCGATATAAAACCTTATTGACCAGGAAAATGTATTTGCATTCTAAAATATTTGTTTGAAAATTATGTTTGTTCATCAAAATCATCATAAAAAACTCTAAATTATAAATCTAAATTTCGCCTCCGATGTTTATAGAATATTTTCTATATTTTACATTCTCAAATCATGCGACCTCTTGATGACAAATCAACAATATCAAATTACGGATCAATATGTATAGGTTTCATTCACTTGGTTAGAAGGTAAAGTAGACACAGATGGGTAGCTCACACAATACAGAACATGACTGAGAATACTTCAATAATTTGGCCAAGAGATAAGGTCAAAAATTTAAGATTAACTTTCTATAGGACTAACTAGATCAGCTTCGATAGGAGCTGACTAAAATATGGATTAATAATAATTTTCACGTAAGATAATTGCAAAACATAGTTTGGCTAACTCTACCTATGTAAAGAGTGGTCAAGATTTGTCCTTCCTTAATTGCTATGTTATGTGAGAAGAAGGTAATATCTAAGATTGAGGTATAATTCAAATTTATTAGATTCATACCATTAACAACTGGATGCCTTGAAAAAAATTGACGTGTTGTTATTATTATTACAGGCAAGGGATACATTGACCACACTTGCGCAAATAGCTCACTTCGCAAATGATTGGTGTTGCATGTACTGTCTAGAATGCAACGAGGAATTTGAGGAAACAAGGCACCGTAAGCGATGTCCTAGTATTTTGGATATAGTAACTTGACCTTGTAATACTTATGTTTTTTTTTTTTAGTTTTTCCACAATCTATTTATTTAAGAAAAATGAACATTGCAAATACATAACATCAACAAAAATTAGACAGATTGCGTTTGACAATAATGGCTACTGATGGTCCGAAAATTGCAAAAGAAAGGAATTGTTGTAGAAGAATTGTTGGAATATACAACGGATTACTTGATACGAATGAAAGAGGTATAACTATTTCGATTTTGAAATCACATAAAATTCACAGTAGAAGATGACATCAAGTTTAAAGTTAGTAACAAACATAATATGGCAAACTAAAATGTTAAAAACAAACAAGATATATAAACTTAGAAAGTCGTGGGACTTGAAGAGGCCAATTTTGAAAACTACAATCTTAGAAAGCAACGATCCACAATACCATAATTTTTTTTATAAATATTCAACGTAGAATATGTCACTTTTGGTAAAGGATCTTTTGACAACCTATTAATTTGAAATAGGATCAGGGAGTACAATATGTGTTCAAGGTTCTTTATGAGGTAATGTGTCGCCAGATTGTATTCCAAGTGAAGGTAGGAACATACGGAAGTGACAAAATGTCCAAGACTTTTGAAGTTACCAAAGCTTTCGTTAAGACGAATTGCTGGTCACAATACTTTGTTGAAGATTTAATGGCAGAGGTTCGCATATATACAATCCCTTCTAAAAGGTAATGGGTACACATTTTAAACATTGCCATCTAATGGGTGTTGAAAAATTACAGGAAAATCATGTCATATTGGATAGTTTGTATCATTCGTTCGATGCAAAAAAATAATATTCTCTGCCTATTTGGAGGACCGACAACATGACCATGATAGATGAGTCAGCTGGAGCGAAATAGGATCAGGTGGAGACTTTTATGGAATATTGATTAGTTGATTTCACTGAGATGAGCACCGCTGACGACATATTTCCAAAAAATATTTAAATTTCCATGTTCATGTAGAGCATTATCTCATTATAAGCAATGAACCTAAATAAAAAAGTTTCTGGAAGTTAAGATTAAATTTCTTTCGTTTGAGCAAATCTCCGGCGGTAAAATATTAAAGGAAAAAACAAAGAAAGAAAGAGAGGAAAATCCTAACTATTTTTACGACAAACACATATTAAATCATAAGGAGTTGATAAGTATTTGAGACACAAATTATACGATATATTAAAAATGAACCAACATCATGGCCCGTGCCGTTACGGCACGGGTTAAGGGCTAGTCCTTACATAAAATATACTTCAAATGAACACACCACAACGAGTTCCTATATTAGTAAGACATTGTCTAAGAGAATATTAGGTGCTACGTTTTTTTCTCACTTTGACAAAGACCAACATTAACTCTAATTTTACTATAGCATCTACTAAGTGACCACTTAAAACAAGCATTCAAAGAGATGTATTCGGATGCAAAAGCTTCTGAAAATGCGAGGGTACCCAAATATACCTCAAGGTATAACTTTTCCTTCCTATAAGTCCTTTCTCCGAAAGTGATTGTCTATAGAAAGAGTCGAGATAATACAACAAATAGGTTCATACTTCGTGTGATTGTCTATAGATACGAGATCGAGACAATACACCAACGAAGTATGTTTACTTGATACAAAGGTTCGGGCTTAACCAAACTCAATAGGATTGCGTATCAAGTAAATAGGAATTAACGTTCGTGCAATTTACTTTAATTATAAAAAAATTATTATAATGCTGAAATATAAAGTAAATGACACAGCAAGATTTTGTTAACAAGGAAACCGCAAATGCATAAAAACCCCGGGACCTAGTCCAGAATTGAATACTCTCATGATTAAGCCACTATAAAAAATAAACCAACTTCGTATAGTTGAGACTAAACAACTAAATCTATAGTTCACCTAGTTCCGTCTGTATTCCCACGCCTCCAACCTGTAAACAAGTCACATACATGGACCAATTCCTTTGGTTCGTATTCCAAACAGTACAGGAACAACAAATCTGTTTGGTATCAACTCTCTTCAACCAAGTGATATGAGTTGCCCAAAGGCTCTTCTGTTTATCTTAACATAAACTCCTTTGCCAGGTTCCAAGATCTATCTTATGTTCAATCACCAAAAGGTAATCGTTAAATTCTGCAATCAATACCTTTAATCCCAAGGAAATGTATTGATGCCGATCTTCTCAACTATTCTGTCAAAATACCACAAGGATATATCGATTATAGTTGGATCCTCTATTACCGAAACAAGTATTGTGCACACCAAAGATTATAAAACCAAGTCTGAAATCTTCCGTCTCTTCTTTGTCTTCAAATCTACTTAGATCTTCAATAAACACCTACACACAACTACTTGAATCTCTTGTGATCAATCACATACACAACGTAGTCTGTTAAAAATGGATTATCACAAGATTGTATTTAGATCTAACAACAGTTTAAAGATCCATTTCTAAACCTTGAACTAGTTTGAAAGAATATTATATCAGAAGAGAAGATTCTCAAGCATAAACAAACTAGGTGCAATCAAAGTTCAACCACCGTTAGTCAATCAAATCAATATGAAAACTAAAGATAAACCGCAATTATATAGTTTACCACCAAGGGTACGCACTAGATATTCTAAATCCCAAAGAAGACTTTAAACTGAGAAGCCGTAAGAGATTTCGCCTAATTAGGTTACTCTCCTCTCCGAATAGGCGGCTTCACCAGTAACAATACAACAAAGGAAGTTTACTGTCACGAAGGATTAGTTTGCTAGAAATGAAAACTCAAAGTATTTATAGACAAGGAAGTTTGGACACCAAGGAATTTCCAAAACCGAAAATATTCTCAAGATATTCAATATTTTCCAAATTCGGTTTTCATAATTCCTGAGAATGCACTGTCCAAATTTATGATCGAAATCTCCTTGGAAAATCTATAACTAGAAAATGTAAATTACTAATTCTTATTTTCCATATATAATTAAAAACCTTAATTAAAAGATTCTTAACTTATTTAAATTAGATCTTGGGATTTACTTCCTTCTTAGCTGTTAAGGAATATCTTTGAACAATAAAAGATACACATTAATGCGCGTGTTCAAAGTGTGTCGACATCTTTCCTCTTGTAAGTCATTTTCATACTTACTCACTTGAAACCGATTTACCACATTTCCAAACAAGTTTAGAACTGGTTCATCTGACTTTCAAGAACTATGTGATTGATCAAGTAACACTCAATCACCAGTCATGGGTGTAACGGTTCTACCAAAAAAAGTTTCGGTTCTACCTCCATGTGATTACTGTGCATAGTCACACTAGCTTAACAAAGATTCGGCTGACTAGGTACTAGGATCGGTTCCCCACATATATTTGGTATCTAACTTATATGTGTTGCACATGTTCATAGGATCGGGTCCCCTTTATTTTATAAACCTTGTTGCACCTCATACAAGGATCGGTTCCCCTTGTGATGTACTGCACCTCTTACTAGGATCAATTCCCCTCTCCCAAATTTGGTCAGACACACACAAACCCGATCATACCCCAGGTGATTACTTAAGATCGGTTTCACTAATAAAAGTCATACCAATACATAAGTCAGGCCTCATGTGAATAGTTTTACCAAGAACACAAACAAGTAATGAGCGGTTATACTAATCACACATATTGGTCGTTCATAAGATATGCAATGAAGAACAGTCCCAATAACGCCTGGCGATTTCCTTTTCGGTTCATAACACATATCATGAACTTACTTCCTTTAAACACATGTAAAAACATTGTTTCTTAGGATAAAATCCTCACCTCATACCCATACATAATTACAATAGCATTCATACGATTATGTTGATATCTTATATACAAAGTTTAATGGTTAAGTAATAAACCTCATATTGTATTCCTTAATACTATGTCTATCTAGAGGGTTCATGCTTCGCAGTTTTATGTTTTTAATATGCACGACTTGAAAGATACATTAGGGAATGAAACAGTTCAAGTTAGATATCACTAACCTCAAGTGGAAGGATGATGTTGTGGTTGTGGCTCCGTACTTCTTCACTTCTTCAAGTCTTCGCAATACTTGTAATGTCTCATCCTAATACTTTCAAGGTAACCTATACGAAGTTAGCGACTCTTAAATGAGTTTTGGCTCACTAAAATATGACAACTGATGTGTGTCGTAACCACAACAAATTAATTAATACTTTACTACCTAATTAATAAGTAATATAGGGTATTCAAGATCGATCCCACGAGGAGCACGAGATTCTAGTTGTAAAATTGTCACACAAAGGGGGGTATTGATTAAGAATTTAAGAAAGTAAATAAAATAAACAAAGCAATTAAAAGTGTAAATTGAAATCAATAAGAGAGAATAGATCAAGGAATCCTTCTTCGCTGCAAAACAATGATTAAAGTTATGTTTTTTTCCACTTTTTATTAGTCATAGATTATCACCAACCGTAGGTATAGCATCTAGATCAGTGCTAACCCCAAAATCCCTTATATCACCGGATACGGAAGTTCTCGACTACCGGATTCTATTCACCAAACCACCTAGTAGTAGATCACTCAAGATGTAATTTAGTTAAACGCATTAAAATTTATGAATTTATTAGGTTGATATTAGTAGTTAGACTCTTAGATCAAGGTCCACTTGCTAACGTTGTTTTTACACACAATTGATCCACGGAATCCCTCCGCAAGGTCTCGTGTTTTCTACTTATGTAAATAGTCAAGAAACGATTACTTATCCCCTAACTTTCACTAGCTTTAGGTCAATTAACAAATCAATTTAGTTGCGCACCTTAACAATCTATCAATAAACCATGAATGTATAAACATTCCTATTAGTAAAAACAAACGATAATTATGTGAAAAACTTCAAAGTAGATTTAAAACAAAACTCAAAACATGTTAAGAACTAGGAATTCATCCTCAATCAGTAAAATTAGTTACTCATGCTAACGAGTTCACACAAAGAATAAAGAAAAGAAAAATGTTGTGTGTGTAGAAGTGTGCAAAAAGATGTGTAAAAGATGTGTGTATCTAAGTGCATCTAAGTGTATGGAAGTGTATCAATGTGTGTATAGAAAAGTAGAGAACTTATCTATTTATAGGCTTCAATGCTCTCCATATCTTCCAAGGAATAGAATTCCTTTCCTTTAGCACATCAATTTCCAAATCCAAGCCTTTCTCAAATCTTCCATCTCCTCTTTCCAAATCCAAGTTCAATTCTTCATTCAATTCCAAACCCAAGTCTTCACATCCCATGAGAGAAATCCACACAAAATTCTGCAACTTTGGCTCGCCGGAAAACTGGGTTTTTGGCCGGAAATAGGTCGAAATCCGCCACCGCCGGCAACCTGAGATTCTACTCCGGTCAAGGTATATTTTGTTGGTCAACCGTCAAAGATTAACGGTCAAATGGGTCAAACTAACGGTCAGTCGTCAGTCAAGGTAGGAGAGTCAACCATTGAGTCAGCTTTCTAACTCTGGGCTGAATCGGCTAAGTGGTCTGAATCGTTCGGTTGGATCGGTCATCGGACTCGTTCTGGATCGGTCACCGTCGGCTACCGAGTCAACTCGCCGGAGGGGAAATTTGGTCGAGTTCTGTTTAATTACAGGACTTCCCGGCCAAGTTCAGGCCTCACTTTTCAGTCTTCTCCTGTGACAAACCTACACATACATCTAACAATTCAATTCACCACCATAGCTTCCTATAATATCAGTAGCGCTACCTTGCTCAGTCTGGAATTCTTGTTTCAGTATCAACTTCTTATTCTTCTTCTGGGGTTCATGGAAGGATAATAGCATCACCACCATCTCTGAATTCAACAGCATCTGGGTCTTCATTCTCAGATTAACAGCAACAACCAACCACATCTTCCCTTGTTATTTTAACACATCTATGAGCTTCGAATCCATCATCACACCCATTTGTTCTTCCCTGATTTCTTGTTTTCAAAAACAACAACACCATCAATTTCTTTCACAGCAGAACCCAAGTTCTATTTCCTCTCACTCGTCACCAGCAGACTCCCAATCAACTTCAAATAACAAAACCCATCTTGAATCTGTGTCATTTCACCTCAAGAACATCAACAACTCGAACCCTAGAAACTCGATTTGTGATTCATTATCTCAAGAACTTCATCTCTGCACCACAGCCCAGATCCCCTTTCTCAGAAATTCAAACATCAATTGTGTACTTCTCTCTCTTGAGTTCATCAGTAAACCCATCTTTCAATTTCTCTGCATCTCTGATTTCACAGCAAAACCTAATTCGAATTCCATGGATGCTGTAATGAACGAATTTGGGAAAAAACTGAATGGAAACCTTATTCGATAAGGTTATAAGATAAGGGGGAGATTAAGACACCCCACTGCCAGAATACACCCACAGATTGGGTGCTCATAGTAGATGGTCATTTCTGATAAGGGCCACCCTATTGGCCTCCCCTTAACCTGTGATGGCTGCCTTTTATAATTCTTCCCAAAAAGAGTTACCCCTTAACCTTGACTGGACTCCAGATAGTGCTTTCCCTGTGAAATGACAATTCTGCCCTTTTTGCTCAATTTTGGTAATTTCTTCTTCTTTACCTCCGTGCGACTCCAGAGTACCTAATAACTCAAAAACACACGTAAAATACATAATTTACAAGAAAAATAGCAAAGAAAGAATAAACTACTAGATAGTAAATTGGGTGTATTCTACACCTATCAAATTCCCCCACACTTAGACTTTGCTAGTCCTCGAGCAAATCAAACTAAAACTCACAACTTTAAAGCGTTCTAGCGTCCCAAGCATCCAAAAAGTTATGAGGACATAAAGTTTCTGCATGCTAGTAATAAGAAGTTAGAAATACTAAAGAACATATTCTCATTCTTAAATGTTGAGTGAGAAATAACCACACCATAATGAGAGAACACGTGTTTGAGAAACGATCAATAAGCATTTCGCCTCGACTTATGCCTTACCAAAAAGGTTTTTATGATAATTGCACTCAAAAATACGGCTTTTTTATGGGTCTCACATGTGTGCAGGTAGGAATGAAGAGAGAATTCCTGCAACACGTTGAATGGTAGGAAGGATAACTTCCGAAATTTTGAAAAACCCATATCTTTTAACATTTTGAAAAACCATTTTTCTAACGATCTCTAAGAAAGGAAATAAACCACTATTATCGAGGATGAGATTACTTCCTTACCTTCACATCCGATTGCCAATTATGATAACACCATTCTCACGGAATCCAATAGAAACGTCTTCCGCTCCTTATCTTCATCTTATTGGTCTTCGGCTTCAACTATTGATAATAAACACTTGAACTTCATATATCCTTGACAATTTGTAACCTTTTTCCTTAAAATCCATGTCGCTTGAAACTTCCTTATAGATTTTCCTTCCCCACGGCTTATTCAAAACAAAACAATAATAGATATTTCTCTTGTCTCATTTTTTTTCTTCTTTTTTTTCAATTTTTCAATTTTTCAAATTTTTTTTTTAGACAAGAGAAACAAAATACAAAACAAAGTGAAAAATAAAATAAACCATGGCCGTGAAAATTACTTTACCGCTTAATTCTTCACAACTTGTATCGTCTCGAAATCATAAACTTCAATAATTCTCACCTTTCGCTTTTCTTTGCTCTTGTAAGTTAGTCTTCATACTTGAATATAGAATTACCTCATTGTATTTTAAGTCCTCAACATGTATGTAAAAAAATATGCTCATTGTATGTTGCTTTACTTGAATATGAAATTTTCTCTTTTTCTTGTTCCATTGTTTCTTGCAAACCTTGAACCTTTTCAACTTTCCTTGTAGATTTTGATGTCGCTCCCTTGTTGTTGATGATTGTGGTGTTTCTATGGACCCGTTGTTGTCGAGAGAGAGAATGGTGCTAACTGCAAATCGAACTACAAGAAGGAGGCTTTCATCATAGACGTCACCCTCATGATTGACAAAAATTAGCACTCAAGAGACCAAAATAGTGCTGAAATTGGTGTGAAATTGGGTAGCTCACCATTCTACCCGGAATTAATGTACGGTGATACACACTCAAAAGAAGCTCTTTAGTCATGGAAGAATTTCTGGTCGGTGCCTCACATGATATGAAAATGGGTAGTCTCCACTAATGATTGATCAGCAACTCTAATAATGCATTCTTCTCTTCTCCTAATTTGCATCACCGGCATGATTAAATCCATTATTTAACACTCTAACAAGCAAGAAATCGAACGTAGTTCCCTAACATTTCCAAGTTCATTTTATGTCGGTCAGAATTCTCTATGTAAACATACCTATAAGTATGCTAGTGACTCTAAAATCTCTAAAAGTTGAAGTTTTTATGCAATTTTTTTTTTTTTTAATATGCTTAACCACTCCCCCACACTTAAACCTTACATTGTCCTCAATGTAATTAAATCGTCCAAGCAAAGTCAAGGTGGAAAATACTAACATGATATGGAACAAGAAAAATAAATAACAAAATAAAAATCAAAAAGTTAAGAAATACAAAACCTATGGGTTGCCTCCCATTAAGTGCTTGTTTTAAAGTCATCGACCCGACTTAGCTTCTTGTAAGATTCATTCCCCATATACTAACAATCGGAAAATTTGGGGATCCTCCCATGGTACCTGTTTTGCAAACAATAGATTCATACAAATATTAGCACAAGAAAATAATAGTAAAGTTATTGCCCGAAATAAATTTCCCCCACACTTATTCTTGTCCACACTCGGAAGTGTATAAAGAACATAGAATTTGGGAATTTCCATGCATTTCTCTTGGCAAACCTAAGTAGTGTTAGAATCAAGTGTTTCCAATGGTGGATATCGAGAAACAAAGTCATTCAAAAGTACTTTCGAAGCACATACATTCAAACCAATAATAGGTAAAGGAGAAGAATCAATATGCAAAGGGTTAGACAAACCTTGCACAATTTCTTGTATTACGGTATCCTACTCATCCTTAAAAAATTCAAGTGAATTACTTACCTCTTGCATATCATGGTCCTCTATCAAACCTTGCAACCATTCTTCATCATTTTCTACCTTAACTAAAGTCTTGGCATCATCATAATCAATAGAAAGTTCAATTGGGTCTTCCACAAATTCAATCAATTCGGTTTCATTATCGAGCATCACCTCTTCAACATCTTCATCATCGGAATTGGGCCATTCACTAAAATGATTTTCGTCGATATAGATTGTATGATATTCTTGTGAGGGTGCTACACCGTTTACAACAATAGGCAAGTCACACCCAATCTCCTCCTTTTGAATAGGTGAAGGATCGTTATTATGATCCGGAGTTGGAATAACTTCATCATTGTTGCAACGCTCATACACTTCCGCGACCTCATTTCTTTCCCTAAGGAATTTTTTCCAAGCACTAAATGCATCTTCCTCAAGCTATACCTTTTGAATAGGTGATTGATCATTATTAAGATCAAGGCTTGAGTAATCTACACTAGCGTCATCAAAAGTCTCCAAAGGTTGGTCCTTTTCAACATAATCATCTTCATTATCGGAATCACCATAATAAGAATCTTCATCGGTTTCATAGCCTTTATCCCGACGTCGTTTAAGATCCATATGAATGGTCCTACTAATTTCTGCGACAAACTCTTCCGAATCTCCATCATCTTCCAATTTGTATAACTTTTGTGCAAGTTTATGGATGTTTACACACTTACCACCGTGTATAGAGTTTCTAGATTGTATATCCTCAAAAAGTGAAGGAAAAACACGATAAAGAGGAGTATATTCCCAATTCTCTATCTGCACATTACTAGAAAACAATGTATTAGAAGCATAATTATCCGTCCATCATTGTGATTGTCTACTTACATACCCGTCATAAGGTTGTTGATATGTATGAGAATATCCATAAGGTTCCGTAGGATTGTGATCATAGCCAAAAGATTGGTTTTGATTGTATCCTAAGGATGGTTGGAAGTTGCCATGATGTTGAGGTTGAAAACCGTATTTATTATTGTAATATGCTTGCTCTTGTCCACCATACATGGAAAACCGGTACCTGAAAAACAATTCTCAAAAACTAAGTTAGATACGATATAGAATCTAACAAAGCAAGAATAAAGCAAAAAGTAATAAGAAAAAAGAAAACAACTAAAATCATCCGATGCTCCCCGGCAGCGGCGCCAAAATTTGATGCGTGTCGTAACCACAACAAATTAATTAATACTTTACTACCTAATTAACAAGTAATATAGGGTAGTCAAGATCGATCCCACGAGGAGCACGAGATTCTAGTTGTAAAATTGTCATACAAAGGGGGGTATTGATTAAGAATTTAAGAAAGTAAATAAAATAAACAAAGCAATTAAAAGTGTAAATTGAAATGAATAAGAGAGAATAGATCAAGGAATCCTTCTTCGCTGCAAAACAATGATTAAAGTTATGTTCTTTTCCACTTTTTATTAGTCATTGATTATCACCAACCGTAGGTATAGCAGCTAGATCAGTGCTAACCACAAAATCCCTTATATCACCGGATACAGAAGTTCTCGACTACCGAATTCTATTCACCAAACCACCTAGTAGTAGATCACTCAAGATGTAATTTAGTTAAACGCATTAAAGTTTATGAATTTATTAGGTTGATATTAGTAGTTAGACTCTTAGATCAAGGTCCACTTGCTAACGTTGTTTTTACACACAATTGCTCCACGGAATCCCTCCGCAAGGTCTCGTGTTTTCTACTTATGTAAATAGTCAAGAAATGATTACTTATCCCCTAACTTTCACTAGCTTTAGGTTAATTAACAAATCAATTTAGTTGCGCACCTAAATAATCTATCAATCAACCATGAATGTATAAACATTCCTATTAGTAAAAACAAACGATAATTATGTGAAAAACTTCAAAGTATATTTAAAACAAAACTCAAAACATGTTAAGAACTAGGAATTCATCCTCAATCAATAAAATTAGTTACTCATGCTAACGAGTTCACACAAAGAATAAAGAAAAGAAAAGTGTTGTGTGTGTAGAAGTGTGCAAAAATATGTGTAAAAGATGTGTGTATCTAAGTGCATCTAAGTGTATGGAAGTGTATCAATGTGTGTATAGAAAAGTAGAGAACTTCTCTATTTATAGGCTTCAATGCTCTCCATATCTTCCAAGGAATAGAATCCCTTTCCTTTAGCACTTCAATTTCCAAATCCAAGCCTTTCTCAAATCTTCCATCTCCTCTTTCCAAATCCAAGTTCAATTATTCATTCAATTCCAAACCCAAGTCTTCACATCCCATGAGAGAAATCCACACAAAATTCAGCAACTTTGGCTCGCCGAAAAACTGGGTTTTTGGCCGGAAAAAGGCCGGAATCCGCCACCGCCGGCAACCTGAGATTCTCCTCCGGTCAAGGTATATTCTGTTGGTCAACCGTTTAAGATTAACGGTCAAACGGGTCAAACTAACGGTCAGTCGTCAGTCAAGGTAGGAGAGTCATCCATTGAGTCAGCTTTCTAACTCTAGGCTGAATCGGCTGAGGGGTCTGAATCGTTCGGTTGGATCGGTCATCGGACTCGTTCTGGATCGGTCACCGTCGGCTACCGAGTCAACTCGCCGGAGGGGAAATTTGGCCCAGTTCTGTTTAATTACAGGACTTCCCGGCCAAGTTCAGGCCTCACTTTTCAGTCTTCTCCTATGACAAACCTACACATACATCTAACAATTCAATTCACCACCATAGCTTCCTGTAACATCGGTTGCGCTACCTTGCTCAGTCTGGAATTCTTGTTTCAGTATCAACTTCTTATTCTTCTTATGGGGTTCATTGCAGGACAATAGCATCACCACCATCTCTGAATTCAACAACATCTGGGTCTTTATTCTCAGATTAACAGCAACAACCAACCACATCTTCCCTTGTTATTTTAACACATCTATGAGCTTCGAATCCATCAGCAAACCCATTTGTTTTTCCCTGATTTCTTGTTTTCGAAAACAACAGTACCATCAATTTCTTTCACAGCAGAACCCAAGTTCTATTTCCTCTCACTCGTCACCATCAGACTCCCAATCAACTTCAAATAACAAAACCCATCTTGAATCTGTGTCAATTCACCTCAAGAACATCAACAACTCGAACCCTAGAAACTCGATTTGTGATTCATCATCTCAAGAACTTCGTCTCTGCACCACATCCCAGATCCCCTTTCTCAGAAATTCAAACATCAATTGTGTACTTCTCGCTCTTGAGTTCATCAGTAAACCCATCTCTCAATTTCTCTGCATCTCTGATTTCACAGCAAAACCTAATTCAAATTCCATGGATGCTGTAATGAACGAATTTGGGAAAAAACTGAATGGAAACCTTATTCGATAAGGTTATAAGAGAAGGGGGAGATTAATACACCCCACTGCCAGAATACACCCACAGATTGGGTGCTCATAGTAGATGGTCATTTCTGATAAGGGCCACCCTATTGGCATCCCCTTAACCTGTGCTGGATGCCTTTTATAATTCTTCCCAAAAAGAGTTACCCCTTAACCTTGACTGGACTACAAATAGTGCTTTCCATGTGAAATGACAATTCTACCCTTTTTGCTCAATTTTGGTAATTTCTTCTTCTTTTCCTCCGTGCGACTCCAGAGTACCTAATAACTCAAAAACACACGTAAAATACATAATTTACAAGAAAAATAGCAAAGAAAGAATAAACTACTAGATAGTAAATTGGGTGTATTCTACACCTATCAAATTCCCCCACACTTAGACTTTGCTAGTCCTCGAGCAAATCAAACTAAAACTCACAACTTCAAAGCGTTCTAGCGTCCCAAGCATCCAAAAAGTTATGAGGACATAAAGTTTCCGCATGCTAGTAATTAGAAGTTAGAAATACTAAAGAACATATTCTTATTCTTAAATGTTGAGTGAGAAATAACCACACCATAATGAGAGAACACGTGTTTGAAAAACGATCAATAAGCATTTCGCCTCGACTTATGCCTTAACAAAAAGGTTTTTATGATAATTGCACTCAAAAAGACGGCTTTTTTATGGGTCTCACATGTGTGCAGGTAGGAATGAAGAGAGAATTCCTGCAACACGTTGAATGGTAGGAAGGATAACTTCCGAAATTTTTAAAAACCCACATCTTTTAACATTTTGAAAAACCATTTTTCTAACGATCTCTAAGAAAGGAAATCAACCACTATTATCGAGGATGAGATTACTTACTTACCTTCACATCCGATTGCCAATTATTATAACACCATTCTCACGGAATCCAATAGAAACGTCTTCCGCTCCTTGTCTTCATCTTATTGGTCTTCGGCTTCAACTATTGATAATAAACACTTGCACTTCATAGATCCTTGACAATTTGTAACCTTTTTCCTTAAAATCCATGTCGCTTGAAACTTCCTTATAGATTTTCCTTCCCCACAACTTATTCAAAACAAAACAATAATAGATATTTCTCTTGTCTCATTTTTTTTTTTTTTTTTTTTCAATTTTATAATTTTTCAAATTTTTTTTTTTTTAGACAAGAGAAACAAAATACAAAACAAAGTGAAAAATAAAATAAACCATGGCCGTGAAAAGTACTTTACCGCTTGATTCTTCATAACTTGTATCGTCTCGAAATCATAAACTTCAATAATTCTCACCTTTTGCTTTTTTTTGCTCTTGTAAATTAGTCTTCATACTTGAATATATAATTACCTCATTGTATTTTAAGTCCTCAACATGTATTTAAAAAAATCTGCTCATTGTATGTTGCTTTACTTGAATATGAAATTTGCCCTTTTTCTTGTTCCATTGTTGCTTGCACACCTTGAACCTTTTCAACTTTCCTTGTAGATTTTGATGTCGCTCCCTTGTTGTTGATGATTGTGGTGTTTCTATGGACCCGTTGTTGTCGAGAGAGAGAATGGTGCTAACTGCAAATCGAACTACAAGAAGGAGGCTTTCATCATAGACGTCACCCTCATGATTGACAAAAATTAGCACTCAAGAGATCAAAATAGTGCTGAAATTGGTGTGAAATTGGGTAGCTCACCAATCTACCCGGAATTAACGTACGGTGACACACACTCAAAAGAAGCTCTTTAGTCATGGAAGAATTTCTGGTCGGTGCCTCACATGATATGAAAATGGGTAGTCTCCACTAATGATTGATCATCAACTCTAATAATGCATTCTTCTCTGCTCCTAATTTGCATCACCGGCATGATTAAATCCATTATTTAACACTCTAACAAGCAAGAAATCGAACGTAGTTCCCTAACATTTCCAAGTTCATTTTATGTCGGTCAGAATTCTCTATGTAAACATACCTAGAAGTATGCTAGTGACTATAAAATCTCTAAAAGTTGAAGTTTTTATGCAATTTTTTTTTTTTTAAATATGCTTAACCACTCCCCCACACTTAAACCTTACATTGTCCTCAATGTAATTGAATCGTCCAAGCAAAGTCAAGGTGGGAAATCCTAACATGATATGGAACAAGAAAAATAAATAACAAAATAAAAAGCAAAAAGTTAAGAAATACAAAACCTATGGGTTGCCTCCCATTAAGCGCTTGTTTTAAAGTCGACGACCCGACTTAGCTTCCTGTAAGATTCATTCCCCATATACTAACAATCGGAAAATTTGGGGATCCTCCCATGGTACCTGTTTTGCAAACAATAGCTTCATACAAATATTAGCAAAAGAAAATAATAGTAAAGTTATCGCCCGATAGAAATTTCCCCCACACTTATTCTTGTCCACACTCGGAAGTGTATAAAGAACATAGAATTTGGGAATTTCCATGCATTCCTCTTGGCAAACCTGCGTAGTGTTAGAATCAAGTGTTTATAATGGTGGATATCGAGAAACAAAGTCATTCAAAAGTACTTTCGAAGCACATACTTTCAAACCAATAAGAGGTAAAGGAGAAGAATCAGTATGCAAAGGGTTAGACAAACCTTGCACAATTTCTTGTATTACGGTATCCTCCTCATCCTTAAAAAATTCAAGTGAATTACTTACCTCTTGCATATCATGGTCCTCTATCAAACCTTGAAACCATTCTTCATCATTTTCTACCTTAACTAAAGTCTTGGCATCATCATAATCAATAGCCAGTTCAATTGGGTCTTCCACAAATTCAATCAATTAGGTTTCATTATCGAGCATCACCTCTTCAACATCTTCATCATCGGAATCGGGCCATTCACTAAAATGATTTTCGTCGATATAGATTGTATGATATTCTTGTGAGGGTGCTACACCGTTTACAACAATAGGCAAGTCACACCCAATCTCCTCCTTTTGAATAGGTGAAGGATCGTTATTATGCTCCGGAGTTGGAATAACTTCATCATTGTTGCAACGCTCATACACTTCTATGGCCTCATATCTTTCCCTAAGGAATTTTTTCCAAGCACTAAATGCATCTTCCTCAAGATCTACCTTTTGAATTGGTGATTGATCATTATTAAGATCAAGGCTTGAGTAATCTACACTAGCGTCATCAAAAGTCTCCAAAGGTTGGTCCTTTTCAACACAATCATCTTCATTATCGGAATCACCATAATAAGAATATTCATCGGTTTCATAGCCTTTATCCCGACGTCGTTTAAGTTCCATATGAATGGTCCTACTAATTTCTGCGACAAGCTCTTCCGAATCTCCATCATCTTCCAATTTGTATAACTTTTGTGCAAGTTTACGGAAGTTTACACGCTTACCACCGTGTATATAGTTTTTAGATTGTATATCCTCAAAAAGTGAAGGAAAAACACGATGAAGAGGAGTATATTCCCAATTCTCTATCTGCACATTACTAGAAAACAATGTATTAGAAGCATAATTATCCGTCCATCCTTGTGATGGTCTACTTACATACCCGTCATAAGGTTGTTGATATGTATGAGAATATCCATAAGGTTCCGTAGGATTGTGATCATAGCCAAAAGATTGGTTTTGATTGTATCCTAAGGATGGTTGGAAGTTGCCATGATGTTTAGGTTGAAAACTGTATTGATTATTGTAATATGCTTGCTCTTGTCCACCATACATGGAAAACCGGTACCTGAAAAACAATTCTCAAAAACTAAGTTAGATACGATATAGAATCTAACAAAGCAAGAATAAAGCAAAAAGTAAAAAGTAAAAAAAAAGTAAAAAGAAAACAACTAAAATCATCCGATACTCCCCGGCAGCGGCGCCAAAATTTGATGCGTGTCGTAACCACAACAAATTAATTAATACTTTACTACCTAATTAACAAGTAATATAGGGTAGTCAAGATCGATCCCACGAGGAGCATGATATTCTAGTTGTAAAATTGTCACACAAAGGGGGGTATTGATTAAGAATTTAAGAAAGTAAATAAAATAAACAAAGCAATTAAAAGTGTAAATTGAAATCAATAAGAGAGAATAGATCAAGGAATCCTTCTTCGCTGCAAAACAATGATTAAAGTTATGTTCTTTTCCACTTTTTATTAGTCATAGATTATCACCAATCGTAGGTATAGCAGCTTGATCAGTGCTAACCCCAAAATCCCTTATATCACCGGATACGGAAGTTCTCGACTACCGGATTCTATTCACCAAACCACCTAGTAGTAGATCACTCAAGATGTAATTTAGTTAAACGCATTAAAATTTATGAATTTATTAGGTTGATATTAGTAGTTAGACTCTTAGATCAAGGTCCACTTGATAACGTTGTTTTTACACACAATTGCTCCACGGAATCCCTCCGCAAGGTCTCGTGTTTTCTACTTATGTAAATAGTCAAGAAACGATTACTTATCCCCTAACTTTCACTAGCTTTAGGTCAATTAACAAATCAATTTAGTTGCGCACCTAAACAATCTATCAATCAACCATGAATGTATAAACATTCCTATTAGTAAAAACAAACGATAATTATGTGAAAAACTTCAAAGTAGATTTAAAACAAAACTCAAAACATGTTAAGAACTAGGAATTCATCCTCAATCAATAAAATTAGTTACTCATGCTAACGAGTTCACACAAAGAATAAAGAAAAGAAAAGTGTTGTGTGTGTAGAAGTGTGCAAAAAGATGTGTGTATCTAAGTGCATCTAAGTGTATGGAAGTGTATCAATGTGTGTATAGAAAAGTAGAGAACTTCTCTATTTATAGGCTTCAATGCTCTCCATATCTTCCAAGGAATAGAATCCCTTTCCTTTAGCACTTCAATTTCCAAATCCAAGCCTTTCTCAAATCTTCCATCTCCTCTTTCCAAATCCAAGTTCAATTCTTCATTCAATTCCAAACCCAAGTCTTCACATCCCATGAGAGAAATCCACACAAAATTCTGCAACTTTGGCTCGCCGGAAAATTGGGTTTTTGGCCGGAAATAGGCCGAAATCCGCCACCGCCGGCAACCTGAGATTCTCCTCCGGTCAAGGTATATTATGTTGGTCAACCGTCAAAGATTAACAGTCAAACTGGTCAAACTAATGGTCAGTCATCAGTCAAGGTAAGAGAGTCAGCCATTGAGTCAGCTTTCTAACTCTAGGCTGAATCGGATGAGTGGTCTGAATCGTTTGGTTGGATCGGTCATCGGACTCGTTCTGGATCGGTCACCGTTGGCTACCGAGTCAACTCGCCGGAGGGGAAATTTGGCCGAGTTCTGTTTAATTACAGGAATTTCCGGCCAAGTTCAGGCCTCACTTTTCAGTCTTCTCCTGTGACAAACCTACACATACATCTAACAATTGAATTCACCACCATAGCTTCCTGTAACATCAGTAGCGCTACCTTGCTCAGTCTGGAATTCTTGTTTCAGTATCAACTTCTTATTCTTTTTCTGGGGTTTATGGCAGGACAATAGCATCACCACCATCTCTGAATTCAACATCATCTGGGTCTTCATTCTCAGATTAACAGCAACAACCAACCACATCTTCCCTTGTTATTTTAACACATCTATGAGATTCGAATCCATCAACAAACCCATTTGTTCTTCCCTGATTTCTTGTTTTCGAAAACAACATCACCATCAATTTCTTTCACAGCAGAACCCAAGTTCTATTTCCTCTCACTCGTCACCAGCAGACTCCCAATCAACTTCAAATAACAAAACCCATCTTGAATCTGTGTCAATTCACCTCAAGAACATAAACATCTCGAACCCTAGAAACTCGATTTGTGATTCATCATCTCAAGAACTTCGTCTCTGCACCACAGCCCAGATCCCATTTCTCAGAAATTCAAACATCAATTGTGTACTTCTCGCTCTTGAGTTCATCAATAAACCCATCTCTCAATTTCTCTGCATCTCTGATTTCACAACAAAACCTAATTCGAATTCCATGGATGTTGTAATGAACGAATTTGGGAAAAAACTGAATGGAAACCTTATTCGATAAGGTTATAAGAGAAGGGGGAGATTAACACACCCCACTGCCAGAATACACCCATAGATTGGGTGCTCATAGTAGATGGTCATTTCTGATAAGGGCCACCCTATTGGCCTCCCATTAACCTGTGATGGCTGCCTTTTATAATTATTTCCAAAAAGAGTTACCCCTTAACCTTGAATGGACTCCAGATAGTGCTTTCCCTGTGAAATGACAATTCTGCCCTTTTTGCTCAATTTTGGTAATTTCTTCTTCTTTTCCTCCATGCGACTCCAGAGTACCTAATAACTCAAAAACACACGTAAAATACATAATTTACAAGAAAAATAGCAAAGAAATAATAAACTACTAGATAGTAAATTGGGTGTATTCTACACCTATCAACAACCAAACTTGACATACCAATGCTTGGTGGGTTCAAACGAGCTATGATCTAACAATTTCCCCCTTTTTCAATTTTAGTGACAAAACTCTTACAATCATATGGATAAACAAATTACAATAATTAATTACACATACGCTTGATTCCCGAATTCAACATCACATAACCTGAATTAATTCAATCCTTAAAATCGTTGTTGACATTATAATAACAAAGATCATACTCCTTCTAAAGGTGAGATAGGTATATTTTCAATCTACGCGTCTTTCTTATACCAATCATATGATATGTTACTCCCCCTTAGTCTGTGCTTTTCCTCTTTCGTTAGATAAACGTTCAAGCATCATTGTCCTCTTCCCTAGTGACACCAATCAATATAAAATTCATACCAGTATCACCTGTTTACTCCATATATTTCTCCCCCTTTTTGTCACAAAAATTACAAAGAAACGAAAAAATAAAGGACAACACGAATATGATCTTACAAATCTCAAAATAAACTCTCAACCTGTTGAGTCAAGCACGAGGGTTCCACATACCATTTTTGATAACCAATATCAAAATCGAAACTACAAAGTAATTATGTTTTGATATGTTATCATGGAAATAATTGCCCTAAGCAATTTTCCCAACTAGTTTAGCAAACTAAAAATCAACTAAGCAAATTAGTTCCTTTGCTAAACCGATTGTATAAATACAACCGCTTCATTCGATAAGGCCAAAACAAGGATAAACTCCATTTTTCTCATCATGTTCTAATTATCCATATAACTTAGACCTTTGGATTTTATACAAGCCAAATACTAGGTTAGTTAACTAGCATTTCCTTGTTTAGGAATTCAGCTAGACTTGAATAACCGAAACCTCCACTTTGATAAGTCTAACTAAGATCATAATTAACTTAGTTTATCTTATCCGGAATCGAATTGGACTAAACAACTCATCCCGTCAATATAGTTAAGCCATAAATAATTCATACAAACCAATAAATCAACTTGCATAATTATTCACCTCAACCGGAAGCAATTGAAACAACATATATAAAAGTTCCACTATTGCACCGAAATTTTGTAAGCCTAAACAATTGATACTACACAATAAAGCAAAATAACAATTGTTTTACTTAACTGGAAGCAATTGAAATAACATAGACATTAAAGCACCGCAATTGCACCAAAATTTTGTAAGCCTAAACGATTGATATCACACAACAAAGAAAGATATCAATAGTTTTACTTTACCGGAACCAAATGAATCACACATACATCCACACATTCATAATGGAATAAACACATCAATTGTACCGACAATTTCGTTTAAGAAAAAGTAATAAATATATTAAATAATAACAGGCTTTTGTTAAACATGATAACAATTAACTAACAAGATTGTTACCTCAATTTCGCGTCCAACTTCTCCAATATGATCGCACCTTCTTCTTCCAGGGAGAATTGATATCGGAATACCATTATGTTGTCAGCCTTATGAAAAAACAAAAGAATAACAACAACCAAACTTTACCAAAGAAAAGTTGAAAATCGGTTTTAACAATTGCAAGCAAAAGTTGAAAACCGTTGAAACACATATGCTTTTATGCTAAACCAAAATCGATTCAACATATTGTGACTTTTTCACATATTGTTTCTACAGGAACCCCTCATGATCCTTTGATAAAGCCTACCAACATGGGATAGAACTTAATCCTGCTAAATCAAAAAGTCACCCAAACCATAAGGGTTCACAACATATTATGAGATCGAATATCAAGGTAATAAAACCGAAATCAAACATCCCATAAATATCCATAGCAAATAATAAAGCATTCAAGCACATGCTATGTAAATCATAAAACTATCACAAGAAAAATTATAAATCAAATAATTTTATTCATCAAAATAAGATAGTTTTATTCATAATATACACTTAATCAAAAATTGAAATCAATCAACAACTAATGTCTACTTTTATTCTTTGTTGAAGATAAATCAACCTTCATTTATTTGCTCTTCAGAGTATTATTCATAGTCTTCTTCTTGTTCTTTATTTAAGAACTCATCATTGATCTTTAAGATACCATCAAGAGTATCTGTATCATTTATGTAGGCAAACGCCAACTATTTCTGAATACAGTTTAATTGTCTTCAAAGACGTAGAATATGAAACATAAGATCTCCATTGCTATAGACTTGATCATATGAGACACTTGATTCCCTTTTTGTTCCACCCATTCGATTGATAATTCCCTGTGAGGGAGTTTTGATGTCTTTATCATCTCTAAAGTTGTTTTCCAAAGCTTTTTCACAGAGCTTGGTGATAAGACAGGGATAACCAAGGTTTCTATGAAAACCTGTGACATTGAGAGATTCAATGATCTTAATCATTTGATTGATAATCATTCCACAAATATCAATTCGCTTCTTTCCTTCAAGAAGAAAGTAAATTAATTCAGCAAATTCTCTATTCCATGAGAAGGAATCTCTTGAACATGCAAACAGAGTTGCTACAACAAGTTTTCCGAACACCCTTAGATGAAATGGTACATTTTTGGTTAGCATATTTCCCTTTCTTCATTAGACAGTTTTTCCAGTGATAAGTTTTGAAATGCTATCGTGATTAATTTCAGAACCTGTAACCATATGGCCTTTCACACTATAGTTGATGATTTCAGATATCATATTTCTGTTGACATGAAAAAAAGTACTTCCAACCAAGGTACTAAAAGTAAGTTTTTTTATGATTAATGTTGTGAATATTTCCATAAAAAATTCTTACTATGTCAGGTGAATATTTTTCAAATCCGAACATATTTCCCCAAATTCGGTCTTGAACAAATTTCACATAATTGGTCTCAGAAACCTCTGGATCGAATATATTTTCTTCAGTGAAGGTTGCTTCCCTCAAGACTTGGTATCTTTCAAAGCATGTGATGTCTGCAAAATTCGTAAAGTCATGATTTCCTTTGATCAAGTGAGGATGTTTGATTTTCTCAATCTCTCCAGGAATAAATTGATTCAAGACATACTTGTCTATTACATGGTTTTCTTCCATTCATTTCCTCTTTCTCATACTTGCGAAAATATGAAAAACCCTAGTTTTGGTTTTTACTAGTCTTCCCCAATATTTTCGAACACATATCAAGATATTACCTTTTATGGGAAGACTTGAGATCAAAAACCGGAAATAACTAGTTTTAGGAAATACTAGCAAAATCGGAAACCGAGACTTGTGAGGAGACAATTCCGATTTTGTTTCAATGTCTTTCTTTTGGAAAACCGGTTTTTCATGGAATTGATCTTTATTTCGGATTGATTCCATGTTTTTTTCCAATAGTATGTTTACTCTTTTATTACCAGAGATTGATAATATCACTTGAAACATGCTCAAGAATTTTATTGAGTATACAAATATATGATTGAACAAAATATGATATTTGTTAAAAATACCATTTGAATCATAAACCCCATAGAATTTTAAAAGATCACTTGCTTCATTAAAACAGTTGTGAGGTGTATGAAGCAATCCATAGTTAATAGAATTATTAACTGAAAACTTAATCCTTGTAGGATTACATATTTTTCAAAAATGCATCCAAGAAAGAGAAACATTGACAGTCTTTGATCTGAAAATGTATACGAATATACTTTGATAGGCTATCCAAGATATATTTAAGATTCCATATTTCACAAGAACAAAATATCCGAGGTTAATAAAAATCTTAAGTAGAATATTATGCATCTTCAAGATACGATCTGTCTCATTGACCATTAAATTATTATTTATCATAATGATATACAATCCTATGACAATCAAAGGATTATGTAAGTCATTCATAACATACATATGCATAATTCCTAACAGGTTTAGGAATAAAAGTATTACATACTCCTTAAGTGTTTTCCACCATGAACTCATGAAGTAGTCAAATCCTGCCATTACGTTAATTGAATCATAAACAAGATTCAAGTCTTATAGAATGGATCGCACCAAACACAGATTGTTAGATCTTTTCGTGTTTGCCTGCTCTGATACCAATTTAAAAGGCGAGGGTACCCAAATATACCTCAAGCTATAACTTTTCCTTCAAATAAGTCCTTTCTCTGAAAGTGATTGTCTATATATAAAGTCAAGACAATACAACAAATCGATTCACACTTCGTGTGATTGTCTATGGATACGAGATCGAGACAATACAACAACAAAGTGTGTTTACTTGATACAAAGGTTCAGACTTAACCAAACTCAATATGATTGCGTATCAAGTAAATAGGAATTAATGTTTGTGAAATTTACTTTAGCTATAATAAAACAATTATAATGCGGAAATATAAAGTAAATGACACATCAAGATTTTGTTAACGAGGAAACCGCAAATGCAGAAAAACCCCGGGACCTAGTCCAAAATTGAATACTCTCATGATTAAGCCGCTATACAAAATAAACCAACTTAGTATAGTTGATACCAAACAACTAAACCTATAGTTCACCTAGTTCCGTTTGTATTCCCACGCCTCCAACCTGTGAACAAGTCACGTACTTGGACCAATTCCTTTGGTTCGTATTCCAATCAGTAAAGGAATAACAAATCTATTTGGTATCAACTCTCTTCAACCAAGTGATATGAGTTGCGCAAAGGCTCTTATGTTTATCTTAACATAAACTCCTTTGCTAGGTTCCAAGTGTAGTTGCAGGAATTCCTACAATACATCCTTCATAAGAATTCATGATATCAACACATCTTTAAGATCAACAATTTCACTTTTTATTAATTGACTTATGAAATCTTTCAAGAAATGAAATCGAGAATACAACCACTGTTCTATACTTTCTCTCTCCTCAAAACTTTCTCACCACTCTAAAAAGATCTCTCTCTTCCTTAAGCCTATTCAGCTCTTTATATAGGGTATTGCATAGTGGATGACAGCTAAGCTGTCCTTTATTTTCGGATCTGGCTTGCGAGATTTTCGTAAGCATACAAATGTTTTATTCGCAACATTCCTAAATCTCGCAAGATCTTCATATATTTCTCGTGTTTAGGCTGTCATCATCTGTTGCGTCATTTCTGTAATCGATCTGCGATATTCGCAAGGGTATTGTTGTTGACGATTTCGCAAGAGTACTATCGTTGTGATATTCTGATCCTATATCTTTCCTATTCTCATGTCTTCTCTGCGAAGGGGAGAATGATATGAGAAATTGTACTTCAAAATGCCACAATTGTTCATTTTTCCTACAAAATTCTCTACCGACAAGATTCCGTGAATTAAGCATGTCTACCTACACGTGTACAATATTCCCCTTCTCACCAGCATGTTCGATGTTATCCGGTCATCACTTTTGTCTATTTAAGAAGAAATCTATTAGATAGATAATTTTCTTCTTTTACTTCGTCTTCCACATCCCCACGCTCTCTACAAATCTTCATCGTCTGAAATTTTCTTTCTTTTTAATTTTCACGGATTCCTCCTTCTGCTACTGCTTCTATGGAGTCATCAAGGTTGGTTTTCTTTTTTTCTTCTTCTGATTTTGCTGAAGCCCTTTTGATTTTGTATAATTCCCATACTGTTCATGTTTCAGCAAACGCACCTCCGACACCAAATTTTCAGTCAAGAACCCTAACATTCCCAAGAGCTCGCAACCCAAGGTTGATGCAAGTAAAAGAAAGCCTGCGAATAATAAGGTAGTAAGAAACACTATTCTTTTTAATAACAATATTGTTTCCTTTGTTTCTTATCTGGATTGTGATTCGCAGGGTGACGAAGATGCCAATAAACCCCCCAAGAGATCTCACCATTTTAAAACTGTTGAAACTTATGTCCCATTTCCTACATTTAACCATTCAATATCTCATATAATACCTTCGCAGGTTGAATCCTCACTTCCTGTCCGCGAAGGTATTTCCACGGATCCCACCCCTTCAACTGATCTTCCTATGGATGAAATTCCTTTTATTAATCCTGTTGCGAATGAAACCTTCTCTTCTCTTGCTTCCAATGCCCCTCAACTTGCCTCCTCCTCAACTTCAATCATTAATCTTCCTCAAATTTCACCTCCAAATAACGCATCTATAGCAAAGAATGATTCAATTACCCAACTTTCTATCATCACAACCTCTTTGTCTGAATCTCTCCCTTTTACTAAAGAAACTTTGGAAGGAATAAATATTTCTTTCAAGGTTTTATCTGATGTTTTGGATGATGTCAAGAAATCTTCCATTGATCCTATCAAGTTTGGTGTTTGCTAAATTTTGAATAAGTATTTTGCTTCTGACAGAATGATTTCGCAAACATCCTTAGAAAAAGAAATTGAATCTTTGAAGGTGAGTCTCCAAGCCATGACTTTAAAATGTAGCACTCTTCACCTTGAAACCAAAAGCTTCAGAATGTTTCGCTAGATTGCGACGATCTTCGCAAGAAGAACAAAGAATTAAAAGGTACAACTTTCTTATCTTTGGCCTTAAATTATCTTCTTTTATAGTTTTTCCCTTTCCATATTACATTTTCTTAAAATCCTTTGTTCTCCCTTTAATTTTTAAACCAGAAACGAATAGTGGAGAGATATCAATTTGAATCCGCCGCTGAAGAAGCCCGTGTGGACATAAATGTTTTGATGGATCAATATAATCAATTATATAACCTTCATTCATACTCTGTCGATCAAATAGATAATCTTACCAAGGATAATACTCAATTAATTCAGAAGCAAAACTCATTAAGTAGTGAAATATCTCGCCTCTCTTATTCTTTGAATAAAGCTAACTTGGAGTTGGAAACTTTATCAGATGAGAATAAAACCCTATCTCAGGAGAAGCGAATTCTTTTAAATAAGGTGGTGATCTCTTCGCAACAACTTAATATTTGCCAAAAAGTATGTGATGATGAAGAACAGTCTCTTCGCTCATTGAGAAATAAACTTAAGAAAGTAACAAAATCATCTACTGCTGAGAGAGATAAACTTATCCAGGGTAGAATAACTTTAAGTATAAAGGCAAGTCAACTCAAAGATCAATATTCCAAGCTAGAAGAATCCTACACTTCTCTTGTGAAAGAAAACACCTTACTCATTTCTAAAGAAAAGAATCTTCAATATCGCCTGAAAGGTTTAGTTGGAGATAAATTTGACGACGCAATGGACCACTTGGAGAATAGTTGCTTGGCTTTAACTCAGTATCTTATTTCACAAAAGGAAAGTAGTCATAAAAATTTGACTTCCTCAAATATTTTCTTTGTTAAGTCTTTTTTTTGATGTTTTCTTTGCAAATTCTTCGCCCGAATAATTTTCCGTGTTCTTTGTTTTCGCAGAATCTGAGAAAAATCTTCGTTCCTCCATTTCTGTTTTGGAGTCTAAATTCGCCAAGATTCGCAAAAAGAATGCATTACTTGCCTCTACCCTTGTTTGTTCTCGCGATCGGGCAGAAAGAAGATTTGATTATCTTGCTTATTTCAAAGATATGGAAAGTAGAAACCATCAGAAAGCAATCCTTCGCCAAGTTCATCTCAGGGATGAAGTTCTTGTGAATGATATCTTGATGTCCAAATGTCTTCCTCCTACATCAGTCGAACCTTTGGAAGTGGATGACGATGAAGTTCCTCGTGCTCCTGATAGTGATTATGATTATGATTATGAAAGTAACGAATAAGCTATCTTTCAAGAGGATTTCACAGATGAGGAAGAAATTCCTCCTAAGGAAACAACTGTTGGTGATAACCCAAATTAAGAAGAAGCGGGAGTAAACCAAGATGAAGGGAAGACTGGCGAAAGTGAGAAAGCTGGCGAAGAGCATCCGCTACCTCATTCTGGCGAAAATATTAATGAAGATATTTCATTATCTTCTCCTGGCGAAATTAATACCGAAGTTTGAACTTCTTATGTAATTTTATTTTCTTGAATTGTTTCATCTTCATCACTTCTTGCGAATGATGTACTTCAGTCAACTTTGAAATGCATTTACTCTTTTATTATTGTGCTTGCTGTCGAGAAAGATAATGCTTCTTGTTTACTAATTCCCATACTTGCCTCTCATTATCTTTCTTTCGATGAATGATCTGCATAAATAATAGTTAATGTTTATAAAAAAATTGTTCTGTCATGTGGTCTTATTTTGCCTTCCTAGTTAAAGGTCTTATTTTTCCACCTCTTGTCATTGCGACAAAGTCGCAGGACATTCTTACATTTTCATGTAAGAACCTATTGATCTTTCCTTAACTTTCTCTTTTATTGGAATTTTTGTTGCGACAATATGACAGTCCTAAAAATTCTTACGAAATTAAAGCCCCATGACATTGTCGTCATGCGACGAAATCGTAGGACGTCCTTACACTTTCATGTACTGACCCATTGATCTCGTCTTATCTTTCTCTTTTGTATTATTGCCTCTTCAGGATTGTTGCACAAATATGACAAGCCTTGATACTCCCGTGAGTAACAATCCCCATGACATTTGCGTCTTAAGACACTTATCAGCTCCCTAATGGAGGGTGCCGCCCTTATCTTCCCCCTGGTTTCCCCTTCAAGGAGACGTACCTCTACCATACAAGGCTGGCTCCTCCCTTCCTGTCTTAATAACAACCATCTATTTGCGCAACCTCTTATCCCTTTCGCCTATATGGCTTATGGTTACGAGACTACACCCTAATTGGGGTTTTCTTCGGGCCGAGTGAAGCATAAGCCAAGACTTGCCAAGAATGGCCAGGTACGCTCCAGACGCCCCAGGCACTCTTGGATCAACCGTGTACCTTAGCGCCTTGATCAGATTCTGCACTCCTTAGGATATACCTTCTCATCTTAGTCAACCAACCTAAGTCATATGCTTAAGCTGAGAATCCAAGGCGCCTCTCCTGGATGGTCTTTATTGACCCCAAATCTCCATAACTCAGATTCCAGTGGCGGTGTAACCTTTTACCTGATCCATGCAACAGGTACCCCCCTTTTATGACGCACTTTAGGTCTTACATTTGCCTCTTGCGAAATTTTGATTTCGCGAATTAGGGTGTATGCCATAGATGTTCGCCCCTTTCTAGTATGTCATTAATCTTTGATTGTCTCTTGTCATTATCTGTGCGAAATTTTCGCGCATTCTCATTTTGTTTTGGATATGTATAATCTCGCAACTATTCTTTCATATGTTTTTCACATAGATTTATTTTGTTTCACTCATACATTGTTTCGTAGTATACTCTTTTCCACAACCTTTTATGGGTAATATCTCTTTAAGTATAATCTGTTCTACGGTCTATCAAGTCTATGACCCATATCTTTACCCTTATGATCCATTAGACTATATTCCCCTATTCCGACTATCTCCTTAATGATGTAAGGCCCATTCCATTTTTTTGCTAGTTTTCCACCATTTTCTTGCTGATATATTGGTGTTTCTCGCAACATCAAATCACCTGATTGAACTTCACGTGTTTTGACATGTTTATTATACTCTCGAGCTAATCTTCGCTGATAATTTTCCATATGTTGTAGAGCCCTTTCTCACATTTCTTCTAATTCATCAAGATTGGTTAAAATCATACCCGTACTAAGATTTTTCTCCCAAGCCTCTCTCTTTGTTGTGGGAATAATAAATTTTGTTGGTAACACAACCTCAACTCCATATGTTAAATAGAAATGTGACATTCCAGTAGCTTCTCGCCTAGTTGTGTTGTAAGCCCATACGACATTATGCACATGTTCGCACCATGCTCTATTATGTCCTTCTAACTTCTTCTTCAATATATCTGCAATAATCTTATTTGTTGCTTCTGCCTTCCCTTGGCCTGTGGATATAAAGGGGTTGACTTTCCACATTTTATCTTAAATGCATTGAGTAACATTTTTATGTTCTGCCCTTCAAACTGTTTCCCATTATCAGATACCAATTGTGCAGGAATTCCAAATTTGCAAATGATATTTTCAAATATGAATGTAAAAATATCTTTGTCGCGAATATGCTGTATTGCCTTTACTTCTGCCCATTTTGTGAAATAATCTGTAGCGACAATTAAATATCTTCTTTGTCCAGTTCCTGGTAAAAACGGTCCCATAATGTATAAACCCCACTTTCCAAAGGGCCATACACTTGTTGAATATGTTAATGGTGCTCCGGGTGTATGTATTTTCTTTCCGTGTCGCTGACAATCTTCGCAACGCCTTGATACTTGTTTCGCATCTTCATGCATATATGGCCAGTAATAACCTTGCATTTTCGTTCTGTATGCCAAAGATCTTCCTCCGCTGTGATTGCCAGCATCCCCATAATGTAACACCTTTAATATTTCTTCTCCCTCTTTTCGTGTCAAACATCTAAGTGATGGTCCATTAAAGGATCTTCTATACAATATTCCATCTCTTAGTTTGTAATTTATCGCATGGCTCTTTAACTTGTGTGCCTCCAATCTATTTCTCGGTATTTATCCTTTCGCCAAATATGCATGAAGTTCTTCTCTCCAATCTTCGATATTGGATACTTGTTTTTCTTCCCCACCTTCTATTATCATTACGTATACCTCTTCCCCTTCTTCTTTATTGATTGATGGTGATATAAGTGTCTGTATCTTTATGCATCTAGCAAATGGGTCTGTCATCATACTTGATATGAAAGCAAAAGCATCTGCAAGCCTGTTATCTTTCCTTGATATATGTCTCCATTTTATTTTTAGGATTTTCGCTGACAACTCTTCAACAAGTTTCTTGAATTTCTTCAAGGATGGTTCATTTGTAGTGTATTCTCCTTTTATTTGATGAATGACTAGCTGCGAATCACTGGTGATTCTCACATTTTCCAACTTCATTTCTATTGCGAATTTCAGGGCATGTATCACAGCTTCATATTTTGTTTCATTATTGGTGGATGTGAACTCCAGTCTGAAGGAAAAATCCATTTTTGGTCCTTCTGGCGAAATCAAGACAATTCCAACTCCATTACCTTCCCCATTTGATGATCCATCCACCAATATTTCCCATCCATTGGGCTATGTTAACAGATCTCTTGGATTTCCATGTTCTTCTTCCACATCCATCATTTCTTCCACAACTTCATCATCTTCTAGAGGAAATTCTGCTAAGAAGTTCCGCGACAACTTGTGATTTGGGTGAAGATAATATTTCATACTTAATTTCGAAATGTCTGATCGGTTGTCAGCCGACACAAAAATAATTCACTTTCTTACTCGACAAAATATGAATGAAGTATAAAGTAAGGAAGAGTTCGTATCCACAGAGAGGCGATTGTTGTTATCAAATTCTAGTTTCTTAGTAACCCAAAGGGGGATTTCTGATTTTTGTAAAATAAAAGTAAAATAAAGCTAAGTAAATATTTGAAATTATCAAGGAGAGAAAAATATTGGTCAAGGAATTCATCTTCAATCCTAAACATGTGCTTGCATACATGATTAGAATTACGATTTAATCTCTTTTATTATCAAAAGCCTAGAAAATCAAGAGAGCAAGATAATCTGAAAATTTCCCAAGTTAATCAACACACACATTAGAGCTGCGTATGTGAATTCTACCTAAAGAATAACCTAACGCCTTGCGCTAATCAAGTTCAATTCCCAGGAGCACTAAGTTTTGGAAATAGGCTAATCAATGCAATTTTCATACATTGCGCATAACAATTCGGACAATGGTCATACTCTACATATGATTATAAGAGTGTATCACTACAAACTTTAATCATATCATGCTACTTATATCTGGGGTTATCGCTCGATGAAAAACCCTAAAATATCTATGGACAAAATGCAAGTTCAATTAATTGTCCACTTAACTAAACAAACATCAAAACCCTATCACAATACATCAATCATGTGATATTAAAAACAGTAGAGATATGAACGATAATCAGGAGAGAAAACTAATACATTAATCAAGCACAAGTTTTAGAAATCGGACTACATACTTAACCAATAATAAGAGATTTAGCTACTCATAGCTATGGAGTTCATCATAATCAATAATCAAATAAAGGAGATGAATATTAAATACGAAAGCAAACCCTAGTTGTAGTTTCAGTGGCTCTCTCCTCTGCTCCAAGAATAATACGTCTCTTTGTTGTAGAGACTCTCTTTTTATAGCCCTTTGCTTTCCAAAAATAGGTCAAAGTCTTCAAAATATTCAAGTCCACGTCCATCTACCAGTCCACCAAGCCCATGCGTGAAAAATATATCTTTGGAATTTTCGGGTCCAAAACAGGTCGCCGGAATGCTGACGTCATTGCCGGAATCCGGTCACCGGAAAATTGACTCAGGCCACTTTTACTATCGGAGACTGTCACCAGGCAATTCTACACATCCAGTAGATCAACTTTTCTTTTCTACATTTCAAACATTTACATAACCCATCTAAATCCAACTCTCTATTCTTGCGAAAACGCACCCAAAAGCGCGACACGTAGCTCCTATGTCCGGCCGCCAACTCTTTCGTTCGACTCATACCCTCCTCATGATTCACTGAATCTTGACGATCCCCACTTTCGGTTCCAAAATCCGACTACGGAAGCTAGTACCATCGGCGCGCCATTTTCGCTCCGTTTTCGTACTGTTTCTGCAGCCTCAAACCCTTGCCATTCTGCGAGTTCCAACCAATCCATTCTCTGCATCCCAGCTAACCACTTAGCCATTGTCACAACATCTCATCAAATATCATACACCATGCTCCAACTATGCATATTACCAATTGCAACTACCACCAAAAATTCCCGTTGCCATCATTTGCATTGCCACCAGTTCACAGCTCTCATTCCAGTCAGTCATAACCACCACCAGTTCACCTGCTTCAAGACTCCAACTCCTGTTGGCTGCCATTTTGCATATGCACCTGCAATTGCCTTAAGCTCCCAGCTACAACATCTCCTTAGCACACCAACATTGTACCTGCACCTAGCCTCCGCCAAATATCCATATAGCACAGTAAAAAGTCACAAGATCTCTTTCCTTCATTGCACTTATTTATGCCTCTTAATACTAGTCTGCAGCTTTACCTTGAGCCATCTACTTTTATAAAATCTCATCTGCAACTACAGCATCTCAAATCCACCAGTAATCTCCATTTCAAGTTCTAAACTCATGGAAATCTGAACTTCCTTCTACTGCTCTACACAACCCTCTCAAACTGCAACTGCACTTCCTGTGCTTCTTACCTCAGCTGCAATTCTTACCAACATCATTCCACCATCTGTAATAATCCACACCACGAACAACCCATAACTCCATTAGCAGCGACACCTTTCTTTCGACAGTTAAACCATCTCGAACCGAGCATCTCGCACACTTGAGCAACTCATCACACACAACCAACAGCAAACTCAGCCACTAACCCAGCAAATTGCACTATCAGTGTATGTGCACTGACACACTCAACATCTCCACTCACCTGCAATGTCCTACACTGCAGTACTCCACTCCATTATCTCCGCATCATGACAGCTGCCACTGCCTCTCATCTTCCAACCTCCACCGCCAATAACTCCTATTTACAGCTCCATCATCCATACATACCCTCAGCTGTATCATGTCTGGCAGCAACCCAGTATTTCAGCCTTCGTCGACCAGCTACCAGACCTCCTCTTCTTCCACGAACAATAAACTGTAGCTGCAAACCTATTCCATCGACAACACCCTCTCTGTGTTTCTTCCATTCACTGCTCCCATTACCAGCTCCTGTAGCTTCATATCACCACCATGCTATGCATCTCAATGAATACATATGTACTCAACCACAGCACCAGTGACACCCTCCATCACTCATGCCCTTAGCTTGACAGTTAACTCAGTTGTCAGCTGCACTATAATCTCAGTAACACCACCTACTTTTCCAGCTACAACCTCCATATCACCACAATTGCTTACCAGTTCAGTCCTGCAACATCAAGGTACATCTCACAGAACCAAGCCATTTCCTCCACTTGAGCTCTAACTACAACACCACAGCCAATTCCTGCCTGTAAACATCACCAGTAGCACTCAAAACCCTGAGCTTCTTATTATCACCACCAACTGCCTTCTGCTCCAACAGTTTACTGCCTGCATCAGATACAGTTCTTCTGAGTACAATCACTGCTCGACTCCCTACACAACCCATTTCTCCACCTTCTATGTGGCTTCATTTGCACCCTCCAACAGCTGACCTTCTATGCAATTCCATGATCAAAATGGCTTAGGCACTCTCACATACACCTTATGTGCCAGAATCTGGTGATACAATTTGAACTTGTTAATTCTTAAACCAATCACATCTCTTTCCCTGCGTAAGGTTGAATCACACACACCCATTCTTCCCTGTAAAACCAAACCTCCGTGTTCTTCTCAGCTTCTAATACTCTCTTGCCTGAGGACACGACCCATTCTAAATTCTCCCATTGAGAATATGGAAGCATCACCGATTTCTTTAGCTTTTTCCCATCAAAATTCTCTCCTGACCCTCTGCAAATACTCATCAAACAATTTCTTTCAACACCATCAACATCGACATTACTAACATCAAGTTTACTCTCTGTGTTGTTCTCTCGATTTATCGGACAAAACAAGTTAGAGTACAGCTGCGCTGCTTTCTCAGGGACTGATCTAAATGAATGAATGAGAAAATGATTTCTCGATTTAGGTATCCATGGCTACGCATCTTTCTGTATCTTGATTTCAGGCGAAAAAAAAATGATTGAGAAATAATCTTCTTGGTTTAGGTTTAGGTAGTGAATTGGGGCAGGATTTAGCCACCCCAACAATTGGGATAAGGGTCACCCAGTTCATTCATGGAATGTCGGTTTCGCAGAACTGACTGCCTAATCTTTCTTGCTTAACTGTTAGTTTCAGGAAACCGACAGCTCTTTCATCCCTCTTTCTTGCACAACCTAGCCGACTCATAATATAGCTATGCTCGCTTGTGAATTGGTCTTTTTGCTCCTTTTTTGCTCCAAATGAATGCTTTTACACCAGTCGCAGCTGCCTTTTACTCCTCATATTCACTTTTTCTCTTCAATGAGAATCATCACTAAAGTTGTCGTGCTTTTCAGACAGAAATTACATCACTAAAGCCGACATACTTTTTAGACAGAGATGAAGAAATAAAAGCAAATATTGAGAAATAGTTCGCCTCCAACGCTTTTGCCATGTTTCCTCTTCTTTTGATCCATATGACTCTGAAACACCTATGAAACTCAAAAGCGAATATAAGATACATAATTCAAAATAAAAATAGCAAAGAAAGCATAAACTCTTCATAGAAAATACGGTGTATTCTACACCTATCAATGTCCTACTTGTGCATTCCATCTCTCAACCCTGCCTGACCTTTTTGAATTCTTCATCACTGATTCAATTGGTACCTTTGTCAACACCCTTACTTTGTGTGCCTGAAAAATATATGCGAAGTTTGAACGTTACATAGACTAATGCCAGAATTAGTTTTTCGATTTTTGAATAATAATCCTCTGCGGTATTGAATGTATTGCTGATGTAGTAGATCGGTCTTTCAACTCATGCGTCTAGTCGCAATAACACAGCACTTAATGCATGCGAAGTTGTCACAAGATAAATTAGTGGTTCTTCTCCCGGTTCCGCTTTTTTTGTAAAATAGAGGTATTCACCATGTAGTTGCGGATTATCTCACAACTACACCCTCATAAGAATCCATTAAAATGATTCCTAAATCTAATTAATTTGATATGAAACTAAGAATTAAAGTACTAAAATTATAAAGAAGACACAAGAATTTTTACATGGTTCGATCATTGTGATCTACATCCATGGTTCTTCACTAGTGATTGTATGTAATTACATAATTTTACAATTGAGACTCCATTAATGAATATTTGGAGCTCTAGATTTTTGGGGAAGAATATGATAAAGAAAATAAATCTCTCCTAAAAATTTCTCTCTCCTCCTAAAATTATCCTCTTCTCTAAAAAAGACCTCTCCTAATTTTAACATTTGAACTACTACTTATAGTGAAATCTATACAACTATATAGCTTGCGAAGTATCGCGAACTAATATTCAAATTCTATATTCGCAAAGTCTTCCCGCATTTCTCATGTTTTGTCCGTCGTTCTTTGTTGCGTCGTTTCTAATATTTCTTTTGCGACATTATTATGTTGCGTCATTAAATATTCGCAAGTGAAGGTTGCTGCGATATTCTGCTCCTACATCTTGCCTCTTTTTTCTTGAATATTGCTTGAAGAGCGATCTTTAAGAAAAAATCCGTTGTAGTAGTCTTTGATCTTTGTTGATGAAGGAACAAGCGAAAGAATATAAAATTCAAAAAGTATATACTTGCCTCTATTCTTTTGCGAAGTTCTGAAGATTTAAAAAGTAATTAGGAGTATTATCTTGCGAAGTATGAAGTATGCGAAGTATCCTTGAAAAAGTATAAGAAGTACTCAATCCTCGAAATGTATAAGAAGTATGAAGTATCCTTAAGAAGTATAAGAAGTACTTAATCCTCGAAATATGAGAAGTATTTGTCCTTGAATGAGAATGATAAATATTGCCTCTGTTCATGTGAAATTATTACTCCATTTTTGGTGAGGGTTCTTGCTGAGAAGATAAAGAACATAAAATATTTTCTTGGGTATCCATAGTTGCCTCTGTTCTTTATCTATGAAGGAGAATTCTTGAGAAAATGTTGAATGATTAAATTGCGTCTCTATTCTCATCTTGCCTCTGCCTCAAGTGGTAACCCTGCTAACTTCTAAATATTTCTGCGAATTTCTGAGTTTTTCCGCGAATTTTTGAACATTTATGAATAATGCTGCGAATAGTGTTGCGAATAGTGTTGCGAATTATGTTGCGAATAATGTTGCAAATAATGTTGCGAACACCGTTGCGAATACTGTTGTGAATATTGTTGCTAATAATGTTGCAAATACTGTTGCGAATTATGATATTTATGCAATGATTATGTTATGAAATGCGTATGCGATGCTTATGCCATGAAATGCTTATGCAATGCTTTTATGATGCGAGTATGATGTTTGTATGATGAAAATGCTTATCTATTATAATGTATAGCTAATGTTTGTGTTACTTAGCTTATTTTGTACGCAAGAATTGATGTAGCTCCAAATTGCTTCAATTCCTGCACTATTAGTCTCACATGATATAATATAATTAAAATGCATAATCTCAACTTCATTTCAATATATATGTTCGCAAGCTTGTTTGCTTACATATAATCATCTTCGCAAGTTTATTTGCGTATTCTCTTGTGGTCTTATTTTGCCTTCCTAGTTAAAGGTCTTATTTTGCCATCTTTTTTGTATAGTATTTTAGCCTCTTCAGGAATTGTTGCGACAATATGACAGACCTAAATACTCTTGCGAACATAAAGCCCCATGACATTGCCGTCTTGCGATGAAATCGCAGGACGTCTCTACACTTTCATGTAGCGACCCATTGATCTCATCTTAACTTCTTTATTATGTTTTGCGAGTTCTTTATTATGTTATTATGTTATTATTATTATTTTTATTATTTTTATTATTTTTTTATTTTTTTAGAAGGCTTGCAGAAGTACGATTGTTGCACAAATATGACAAGCCTTTACGTTCTTGCGAACAAAAAGCCTCGTGACATTTGCGTCTTATAGCACGTATCATCTCCCTAATGGAGGGTGCTGCCCTTTATCTTCCCCTTGGTTTCCCCTTCAAGGAAGCGTACATCGACCATACAAGGTTAGCTCTTCCCATCCGGTTCTGCCAACAACCAGTTTTTGATCGCAACCTCTTATCCTTTTTGCCTATAGGGCTTATAGTTACGAGGTTGCACCCTATGGGGTATCTTTGGGCCAAGTGCATCATTTGCCAAGACTTGTCAAGAATGGCAGATGTGCTTCAAACCCATCCGGCACTCTTGACTCAACCATGTACCTCGGCGCCTTGATCGTTTTCTGCACTTCTTGGGAAAGACAGTATGCCTTAGTCGCCCAACCTAAATCATGTTACATCGCAAGATTAGGTTGAGAATCCAAGGTGTCTAACTCGGATAGGTACCCCTCTTTTGGGTTGTACCCCGTAAAGTTCCATGTACTCAGGTTCCTTGGTGGTGTTCCGGTGTCCCTGAGCCATGCTTATAGGTACCCCCTTAAATGACGCACTTTAGGACTTTGCCTCTTACGAAATGTTGCTTCGCGAACTAGGGTGTACGCCACAAAGATTTGCCTGTGTGAAATTTTCTGCGGCTCTCTTTCTTTTTTGGAGGATAATCACAGTTTGCGTCTTTCTTTTATGAAAGCTGATCGCAATTTAATCATTTTTATTCGTAAAAACTCATCACAAATTTTTCATGTACATAGAATGTTGAATGTTTTCACAAAATATTTAGTATAAGAAGTATTCATATCACGTCTTTAAATCAAAATTGTTCTATAGAAATATAGGAATTTAATTTTCTCTGTTTTTTTGTAATTTTGAAGTCTTTGAAATTTTTTGAGATCTTTAAATTTTTGCGATAAATTCATTTTTGAACCTTGCGATTGTATCGCTTTTCTCTAATCTAAAAAATCTTTGAAATGTTTTGAAATCTTAGAAATTGTAGAAATTTTGCGAGTATATCGCTTTTGGTAAATAAAATCAAAAATCTTTTGTCTTCTATAAATAAAATATTCAAGGAAATGGTACTTACCGTTTGCGGCTTGTTGTTGTCTCTTGCGAAGTATATGATTTGCCATTTCTTGCGAAATATGTCTGTGAAACAATCTCCCACTTTCTTCTTGCGAAATACCCTTGCGAAGTTATCAAAGACTGTGCGAAGTAAACGAACATCTGCGAAGTCTTTATGCTGCGAACGTTCGCAAAATAAATATTTGCGAAGGAAAAAATAGATATTTGTGAAGTCTTTATGTTAACTTGACTAATCATAGATGGCCATCAGATCTATTAAAAAATAAAATTACGTATAGACAGCCTTGTCAGGAAAGAAATAATAAAATAGATTTTATCTAGTAAGGCTTGTTGGTGCATATTCCTACCCAACCTAGCGTCAAACTCCATCCTAGCATGAAATTGTTTGAAAATGTTTCAAAACTAAGCTTCTAGAGCCGATGACTTAACCAAATATATAATAAGAACAATTAACTAAGCATCCTTATGTTCGCAAGATATTATAATAGTATCTAAATAAGTATATAAGATATTATGTATATTATATAAATATTATAAGATAGTATATATGTTCGCAAGATATTATGTATATTATAATATTTCATCCTTAAATAAGTATCGCTGGGCTTTGTATTGTATATAAACTTCCCTGGACTGAAGTATCCCTGTTCTTCTTCTTGCTGGTAGATAAGTTTCCAATATATTAACGATCTTTGTCTTTTCTCTGAAATTCGTTGACGAAGTAGTTGTCACTGCTGTATCTTGCTGACGTTCCCCTAGCTTTTCTAAAGGATGACTAGCTGTGTACTATTTCAATTGAGCTAATTTGCAAAATGATTATTGGTAGAAATTCATGCCGCTTTCTCCGCTGGGGATTTTCATTCGTAAAATGATTAATGGGAGTAGACATGTTGCGAAGTATTCACTTTGATGCGTCTATTCGTAAAGTATTCATTCTGCGATTGTTTGCAAACTCTTCTCAAATCGTTAGAGCAATCTGGATGTCTATTAGATTCATTGCTTCTTTTTCTTCGATATCATCACGTTCTATCCTGCTCAACGTTAATGATTCCCTGTAAATTTTTAGTTATTGATCAGTAAATATTAAAGAAGACTAAAAACAAATCTTTACAAATTTAAATGTTTAGATTTTTTTTTTACTGTGACTATATGTCACTTCCGACGCTATTGCATTTGAAGTATGAATGTGAAAAGAAAATAATACTCCCTTTGAATCATTTCTCTGTTAGCCGAGTTTGAGGCGTTGTTGCGAAGTATATTGGTTGATGCGAAGTGAACTGCTAGATTTGGCTATTTATAAAAATGAGAAAAATGCGTTGTAAACAAAGAAAAATGCTCTTCGCAGGGGCAGAAAACAGAGGATAAGAAACAATTCAACAAATGAGATTATCAAATGAGATAAAATAAACAAAAACGGAAATCCTACAAAATATCCGTTGGAAAACATGAACATCACATTCGCAAGAATAAGTACTATTCACAGAACAGAACAAATGTCAATATTAATAGTGCGAATAGTCATAATACTAATCAAAGATCATAATAAGAAAACAACTAGTTCAATAATAGTGCGTAGTAATATTGCCTGACAATATTCTTAAATTACTATTCGCATGATCAATTTAATAAATCATAATAAGAAAAAAATTCTTCTCTGTTCTGCCCAAACAGGGGAACAATTAATTTGCGAGCAGAATCTATCCGTTCGCCGCAAAGTTATTCTTTCCCGTGAATTAAGTCCTCCCTTTTTCGAACAGCTGCGTCTTTGACGTTCATTTGCTTTGTGCGTCTTTGAAGTTTCATTTCCTTTTCCCTTGGTTATTCTTGTGAAGTTTACATAGATAATTCTCAGGTCTGTATTCTGTTTTTGGGAGAACAAATCAATTCAATGAAAAATTTAGAGAAATTTTTACAAAATCTTGTCTCGTGGAAAATGAAATTATTTCGAAAATTCGTCTAGTTTTGTTTTGAAGACTAAAATCATATAAAATTCACATTTTTCTTCTATAAATCTGAAAGAAAATTGTAATCAGAAAAGGAATGAGTTAAGAAAGAGGATTTGTCTTTTGTTGATGTTGATTCATCTGACTTCATCTTTACTGCTTCTTTCTTCAAAACTCGTTGTTGATGACGTTTGGTGTCTAAACTTCAATATTTTCCTCTTAAAGTTTATCGCAACTTATTTTAATCACATCCTTCATCCTTCTCATGTGATTCGCAACTTACAAAAATGGAAATTCTTGCGTTTGGTATCTTCGTTTAATTTTTACCCCCTCCTCCCTGTTTCTAGCGCCAATTATGTAGTTGCGGATTATCTCACAACTACACCCTCATAAGAATCCATTAAAATGATTCCTAAATCTAATTAATTTGATATAAAACTAAGAATTAAAGTACTAAAATTATAAAGAAGACACAAGAATTTTTACATGGTTCGATCATTGTGATCTACATCCATGGTTCTTCACTAGTGATTGTATGTAATTACATAATTTTACAATTGAGACTCCATTAATGAATATTTGGAGCTCTAGATTTTTGGGGAAGAAGATGATAAAGAAAATAAATCTCTCATAAAAATTTCTCTCTCCTCCTAAAATTATCCTCTTCTCTAAAAAAGACCTCTCCTAATTTTAACATTTGAACTACTACTTATAGTGAAATCTATACAACTATATAGCTTGCGAAGTATCGCGAACTAATATTCAAATTCTATATTCGCAAAGTCTTCCCGCCTTTCTCATGTTTGTCCGTCGTTCTTTGTTGCGTCGTTTCTAATATTTCTTTTGCAACATTATTATGTTGCGTCATTAAATATTCGCAAGTGAAGGTTGCTGCGATATTCTGCTCCTACACACCAGGTGTTCTTTTATTCCTTGAAAAGCTTTCTCACATTCATCTGTCCATCTGAATTTTGTCCCCTATTTGAGTATGTTGAAAAAATGTTTACACTTATCTGAAGATCGCTAGATGAATCTTCTAACGAAGCCAAGAGTCCATTTAACTTATGTACTTCCTTTACCGTCGCTGGTGTTGGCATGTCTCGAATTGCTTGCACTTTCTCTAGATCAACTTGTATTCCTTCTTTTGATACAATGTAGCCTAAATTTTTTCCTGACGCAACCCCAAAAATACACTTCTCTGGATTTACCTTGATGTTAAAGTGCCGCATATGTTCAAAAATTTCCTTCAGATCTTGTACATGGTCTTTATCTTCTTTACTTTTTATTAACATGTCATCTACATACACCATTAATGTTTTGTGTATCCACTTCGCAAACACCTTCTCCACCATCCTTTGGTATGTCGCTCCAGCATTTCGCAAACCAAATGGCATTTTAGTATAACAGTATAACTCTCTTGGAGCCAAAAAGGCAGTATGCTCTTGATCTTCTTCAGCGAGAGGAATTTGATTATAACCTTTGTACCCATCTAGAGAAGATATTCTATCATTTCCCGCCACTGATTCAACCAACTGTTGAATATCTGGTAATGGAAAACTGTCTTTCGGACCAGCTTTGTTAAGATCAGTAAAGTCTATACAAATTCTTATCCCCTTATTATTCTTTGGGACCACAACCATGTTTGCTATCTACTCAGGATATTTAGCTTGTATTATAATTCCCGCATCAAGCATCTTCTGTAACTCTTCTTCTATTTTGGGATGATATGTTGTTGCGATTTTTCTTATTCTTTGTTTGAATGGCCTTGCATTTTTTTCAATCTCTAACCTATTACACGCCACAGAAGGATCTATTTCAGGAATCTCATCCATGTTCCATGCGAAAATTTCTTTATATTCTCACAAAAGACTAATAGTTCTTTCTTCTTCATCTGCCTCCATCTTGGTCCCAATCCTTAGCATTTTGGGTTCTTCTTTAGTTCCAACATTCACTTCCTTTGTTGGTTCTGCTGCGGTGTAACTGGCCTTAGGTTCTTCCACGAGTGTTGGTTCTTTTATCATCTTCGCAAGTTCGTTTCCTTCTTCCGAAATTTCGCTGGGTATTCCTTTTCTTTCCTCTCCACTTATCATGTAAATTCTAAATTCTTCTTCTTTCTTTGCCTCTTTCTCCATTTTTCTGCGAATTTTTCGATTCTTTGCACGTCCTTCATAATGCTTCACTTCAATCTGATAAAATAATTTCGCACTATCAACATCTCCTCTAATTTCACCAATCCCACTCGGCATAGGAAATTTGATACATTGATGCAGTGTTGACGCTACGGCTTTAATTGCATGTATCCATGGCCTTCCCAACAATATGTTATATGGCGACTCCATTTCCACCACACATAGCATCACTTGTGTTTCAATCTCTCCTAGCGAAATTCACATCACTATTTCCCATTTCGGTTTTGTTGTAGATTTGCCAAAGCCATGAATATGATACGTTGAATGAGACATTTCTTCATCTTTGTATCCCATTCCTTTATATACATGGTAAGACATTATATCCACTGAACTTCCTGTATCCACCAAAGTTCTGTTTACCGCCCATTCTCCCATAGTTTCTGCAGATTTCCCCTTTTTTTTCGTGTGGTTACTGTGATTACCAAAGGAGGTTCAAATTTTCTCTTGGTATCTCTGCTGCTCTGAATGTAATTTTCTGCTTTTCCCAATCCTTCAAGGGTGATACCTTCTCCACCGTCATGATTTTCTTTCCTTCAAAATCTCATTTATGTATTCTTCCTCTGATGTTTTCATGGAATTCATTAATTATTGTTTTTGTGATTAAACTACATTTCAACCTTCTGTTACATTCCTTGATTTTAATTTTCTTTTCCTTAACTGGTTTATTGATTTGTTTCATCATTTTCTTGATTTGAACAACCTTAATAGCAATCTTTAACCTTGTTTTTTTCACAACTTTTAACCTTCAATCCCTGGTTTTAGCGCCAATATGTAGTTGCAGGAATTCCTATAATACATCCCTCATAAGAATTCATGATATCAACACATCTTTAAGATCAACAATTGCACTTTTTATTAATTGACTTATGAAATCTTACAAGAAATGAAATCAAGAATACAACCATTGTTCTAGACTTTCTCTCTCCTCAAAACTTTCTCACCACTCTAAAAAGATCTCTCTCTTCCTTAAGTCTATTTAGCTCTTTATATATGGTATTACATAGTGGATGACAGCTAAGCTGTCCTTTATTTTCGGATCTGGCTTGCGAGATTTTCGCAAGCATACAAATTTTTTATTCGCAACATTCCTAAATCTCGTAAGATCTTCATATCTTTCTCGTGTTTAGGCTGTCATCATCTGTTGCGTCATTTCTGTAATAGGTCTGCGATATTCGCAAGGGTATTATTGTTGACGATTTCGCAAGAGTATTATCGTTGTGATATTCTGATCCTACACCAAGATATATCTTATGTTCAATCACCAAAAGGTAATCGTTAAAATTTTGCAATCAATACCTTTGTAGTTGCAGGAAATCCTACAACTACACCCTCAGTAGAATTTGTAAAAATTTAAGAAGTTCTTGATGAAAAAAGACAATCTTGATTAATCTTTTCAATTGATTACAAAGAAATATGTTAATGGAGATTAGAATAGTTACAAATTTCTCTATTCTCTCTCCTAAGACTTGTTCTAACACTCACCAAAAGAACCTCCCCAATTTTACATTTTAACTACTATATATAGTGAGATCTGTATAGCTATATATAGTTTGCGAAGCATCGTAACCATTGATCGTATACTTATTCTATATTCGTAAACCCTTCACACTTCTCCCATGTTTCTTCTACTATCGCATTATGTTGCGACACTTTTCTCTTGTATTTACTACTATGTTCGTAACCTTATATCTTGTGATATTCTGTCCCTACATCTTGCCTCTTCTCATGTCATTTCTGCGAAGGAGAAATGTTATGAGAATCATTATTCTCGCAAATTTAATATAGTTACCGTCATTTGTTATGTTCTCAATACGTGTTTTTTCTTCCATTTAATCTTTGACACGTCTTTTCGTAACCGCCCTTCTCAACCGTTCACGTCTAATTGCATTGATGAATTTTCATCTTCATCAAACTCTCTTTTTTATAAATACTATCTTTAATTCCTCTTTCTATTCTTTTATCTTTTCATCTTCCTTATTACGTCTTCTTCTGCAATCTTTTCCTTCTTTCTTATACCACTATTTCTCGTCTTTTTTATTTCTTTTCTTCTCTGTTTTCTATCCTTCATCTAATGGCTCCAAAGAAGAAAACTGTAGAACAACTTAACGCAGAGCTTGCTGATAGAGATCTCATTCTTTCTGAGATTGATGGTCATACCAATAAAACCCATATCTGTATGGAACTCTTTACTGATCTCCATTGGGATGATCGGATAATTTTGGTCTCAAGAGGCCAAATCCTCGCAGGTCTTCCTCTTCCTCTTTATGATGTCAATCTTCCTTTATTCTATGAGATTATTTCTCACCCAAATTTCTCACGAGCTATTTATAAATTGACGGGAGATTGTATTCGCATTCTGGTTGAGTTCGCAACCCGTGCTGCTACTGGAAAATCTTTATACCCAGTTGAACTTAGGAAACCTAATTTTAAAAATGTAGAAATTATCGCTGCAGACTATATAGTCGAGAATTTCTTCAAAAATTACACATTGATTCCTATGAAAAGAGAAGATAAGCGTTGGGGTGTTCGTCTTCATTGCAAAACTGATGTCCCAGAAGCGAATCTTCTTATGCATGATATTTATTATGCTTCTGGAAATAATCGAACACCTCGCCATTCTCATGATGAAGATTGGTACAATTATCCTCTAGCACTATCGGGTTCTTACATCTCTGGGATAGTAGATCTTCCTGCGAATCTTCATGATCGTAACTATCAACCTTGGGTCTTTTCTTGGCCTAATAGAGATAAAGATGTATGTATCTCCATTTTCTTATCTTCTTATCATTTTTCCTCTTTATTAATCCTTTTGCCATATTTGTCAGGTGAATGAACTTAAGGAGAGTTACCTTAAAACTGGGAAATCCATTACTCGCGAGGCTTTTCAATTGTTTTCAAATGAGGTAAGAAACATCCTTATATGTGTTTTAAACAATATATTGTTGCCTCTGTTTCTTATCCTTATTTGAATTTTTAGGTTCTTCCTGACTTCCCTGGGACTGTTGTGAGTGAGAATAGGAATTCAACTTCTTCTGAGGCGCTAACTTCAAGAAAAAAAACACTTCGCTCTGCGAAGAACACCCAGATTTCTGGTAATAAAGAAGATGCTTTTCGCAAAGGAAAAAGTAAACTTGAGGATATTATTTCTGCGAGGAAGAGGAAGAAGCTCCCACCCAGTGCTTACTCCAATATAATCTCCTCTAGCAAGGATGTTGACGAAGAACAAAGTGATAAAGATGATAGATTTTTTAGGAATGATCTCAGTTCTAATTCTGATACTGAATCTGATAGGAGGAATGATGATGATGATGATGAAGAATATGGAGATTACAGCAATATGGAAACTTTTGAGTCTGCAATGACTCGATTGTCTGAAGCTTTTCTTAACTCCTCTCGTAGATTAGGAAAGTCTCCCACTGCGAATGCTCATAGGCATATTGCGAAGGCTTGCAAAGTCCCCACTGTAATCAAAAATAATTACCTTAATGGAATTTCAAGATTTATTTCTCCTGTTTCATTATACTCTTTGGGGAGCATGGTAAGTTTCTCTTATATTCCTTGTTAATTTCCCCTACTTCATTGATTTCTAATCTTTTTTATTTGCTCAGGTTGGAAGGGTTAGCTGTGCAGCTGCTTCAGATTGGGAAAGACGTAACGCAATTGCTGAGAAGAAAACTTTAAGTCGTTGTAACAAGCTGGAGGTTGAGAATGCAAAACTTCTTCAGAGGATAGAGGATTTGAATATTGATAATGCAGAGTTAAAATCCCGTTGCGAAGATAATACGCAATCTGCGAGTATCGCAACTGAAAATTCTTCTCTCTTAGAGAAGAATAATCATCTAGAGCTTGAAGTCACTTCTCTTCGTAATGATAAGAAGCAATTATAAGGTAAATTTGAAAATCTTAATTACTTTAACTCTTTAATTCGCTAATCAATTACTTAATTTATCCTCTTATTCTTTGTTCTCTTATCTCTTACTTATCCTTTTTCTTTGTAAGATACTCTTGTTGCGCGTAATCAGAAGATTTCCAATTTAAAGTCTCAACATAAAATTTCTCAAAACAATCATGGCTTAAACATCAAGCGCTTCCGAGCTATGATGACTCGCAAGATTTGTGAAGACAATCAAATTCCTCTTACTAAGTATCAAACGCTCCTTTCTGAAGAAATCCCTGATGATACTCCAGATTTGGATATCTCTGATACTCCGTGAATATCTCTGATAGAAGATGATATCTGAAAAAGAAAGAGAAGATCATTTTGATGAAGATAAATCTCCCGCAGAGTAGCTTTATTCCTTCCTGTATATTTGCTTCAGTTCTTTTTGTCTTGTCTGTTTGAATACAATATTTTCTTCTTTCCTGCACTTTTAATCTACTAGCAACTTAATTAGTACCAATGTCTTAATTTTGCGATGACGAGTTGATCTTTCTTTAATTGAATGCTTTCCTTTCTTGCATAACTTGATCATATGAAGAGAAATAATATATTTTGAAGACCTATCTTAGTATTCCTTTTCCCCTTATTATTGCTCTTCAGGTGATCAATCGTTGTTATAAGTATTAGAATATCTGCCTCAGTTCAGGTTACGAAGCTTCAGGTTGTTGCGAAGTAAAAATAAATCTCCCCTTTGAAGAATTATAAAACACCCTTGAAAAAGTATAAGAAGTATTCAATCCTTAAATAAATATGAGAAATATTCAATCCTTGAAGAAATATGAGAAGTATTCAATCCTTGAAGAAATATGAGAAGTATTCAATCCTTGAAGAAATATGAGAAGTATTCAATCCTTGAAATTTTTTAATGAGTATGAAATACCCATCCTTGATTGCGACTAAAATATATTCTTAGAAAGAATCTCCAATGATATTGACGAAATTGACTCCATTAGTTTATGTGGTCTTATCATGCCTTCCTAAGTAAAGGTCTTACTTTCCACCTCTTTTGCGATAAAGTCGCAGGACGTTGGTGCATTCGCATGCCTCAACCCCTTGACCTTATCTTGTGAATATACAGTCTTATGACATTATCGTCTTGCGATGAAATCGCAGGACGTTATCACACTTTCATGTAATAACCCATTGATCTCATCTTAACTTCTTTGTATTTAAATCTGCGAGTGTATATATATGTATATATATATATATATATATATTTTACTCGCAGAAATACGATTGTTGCACAAATATGACAAACCTTTATATTCTTGCGAACAAATAGCCTCGTGACATTTGCGTCTTATAGCACGTATCAGCTCCCTAATGGAGGGTGCTTCCATTTATCTTCCCCTTGGGTTCCCCTTCAAGGAAGCGTACATCGACCATACAAGTTTAGCTCTTCCCATACGGTTTTGCCAACAACCAGCTTTTGTTCGCAACCTCTTATCCTTTTTGCCTATAGGGCTTATAGTTACGAGGTTGCACCCTATGGGGTATCTTTGGGCCAAGTGCATCATTTGCCAAGACTTGTCAAGAATGACATATGTGCTTCAAACTCATCCGACACTCTTGACTCAACCGTGTACCTCAGCGCCTTGATCGTTTTCTGCACTTCTTGGGAAAGACGGTATGCCTTAGTCGCCCAACCTAAATCATGTTACATCGCAAGATTAGGTTGAGAATCCAAGGTGTCTTACCCGGATATGTACCCCGCTTTTGGGTTATGTACCCCGTAATTTTCATGTACTCAGGTTCCGTGGTGGTGTTCCGTTTCCCCCGAGCCATGCTTATAGGTACCCCCTTAAATGACGCACTTTAGGACTTTGCCTCTTGCGAAATGTTGCTTCGCGAACTAGGGTGCACGCCACAAAGGTTTGCCTGTGTAAAATTTCTGCGTCTTTCTTTCTTTTTTGAAAGCTGATCACAGTTTGCGTCTTTCTTTTATGAAAGTTGTTCGCAATAAATCATTCGTAAAAACCCATTGCAAATATTTCATGTTGCGAAATACCTCGTTTCATTTTCTTGTTTTTCAAAATACATTTCTTCTGTATACTGATTACCTTTTTGTTTCATTACCTTTCTTCTGCATTCTCTTTTCTTTGCAAATCATATCTCTCTTCTATCATCGTAAATTTCTTGTATGCTAAACATTGTAACTTTATTCCTTCATGCCTTAGTCCTCAGCCATTAAATTTTCGATTCTTTTCGCAGCCTTTGCTCTTTTTCTCCAGCTTTCCTTTTCAACAGTTTTTTCTTCGCAAACTTCTACTTCTGTATTGTAACATTTCTTCCCTTCTTCCCAATCACCCTTGATAACTCCAATACCCTTTGGATGAGGAAATTTTATGCATTGATGAAGAGTTGAAGCTACGCCTAAAATCCCATGAAGCCAAGGTCTCCCTATCAAAGCATTGTATGGTGATTCGATATCAACAACGCAGAATAGAATTTCAGTTCGCATTCCACTTAAGGGAATTCGCATGCTTACTTCTCCTTTAGGTTTATTAGCCGTTCCATTAAATCCATAAATCCTATAGGTATAAGGTATTATATCTGCATCTTTTTCCCCCATGGTTTTGTAAGCAGGATAGAAGAGAATATTGACAGAACTTCCCGTATCAATTAAGATTCTATTAAGACCAAATGATTCTTCATCTGTATCATCTTCGCTTTCTTCCATATTCAGACAAATTTCTAATCTTACTACCAATGGATTATCATGTATTTCACAACCTTCTGGAATTTCTGTGGCTTCAAAAGAAATTTCACGCTTCTGCCAATCTTCAAGTCGTGAAATTTTTGCGATGTTCATTATTTCCCTTCCTTCACCATCTCTCGCATATACCCTGCTTAACACATTATCATGAAAATCTTCTATGGTTTTATACGAGTGAACAATAGAATTGCAGAAAACATTCCTTGCTTTTTGCCCCACTTCTATGTGTAAGATTTCCTTTCCCTTTTCTTGTATTGTGTTCAGCATGCGAGTTATCACTGGAGCTTGTGGTAATTGTTGTGACTGTATTTGCTTGAGTAAAAAGTGGTTTAGTTTACCCTGTTCGATCATTTGCAAGATAATCCTTTTGATATTATTGCAATTATTCGTAGAATGTCCATGAAAGTGATGGTACGAGCAAAATTCATGACTTCTTGGACCCATTGGTGGTTCTTTTCCCATATTCCATGGTGTTGGTATATTTTCCATCAAGATGATTTCTTGCCATATCTTTTCTACACTTGTATTCAAAGGTGGCATCTTTATTTCTTCTCTTATCATTCTTTGAGCTCCCTGTCCATTGTTATAAATTTGCCTATGATTCCCTTGTCCAAAATAGTTCTGCCTTTGTCCTCCATAATTTTCCTGTGGATGATCTAATCTTGGGATCTGGTTATTTACTCCTAGGCTATAGAAATCCCTTTCTCTGTCATATTCTTCTTGATCCTTGCTACCCATTGCTACCATTTTTGGTTGACCATTTCCAATTTTCTTCTATTCTGATATCTGCGAAGATGTTTGCGAAGATGTCTGCGAGGTACCTGCCACGACATTGATTATTTTAGGAAGTAAATTTGCTCCTGTATCTTGAGTGTTGGGGTTTGTCACTGGGTATGACTCCATATTGTTTTGATTTTCCTCTAAGGTAATGTACTCCTCTTGCAATTCTCGCAACTCTGTCATCATAATTGAATTCTTTCTTCTGAAGATTTGAACATATAATTGCTCAGTTGCGAACATCGCGTTTACGAAAGACAAAATCAGGTACCTCTCGTCTACACGCCCTTCCATATCACTGCACATAGTTTTCCATCTTCTTACCAGATGTTTCAAACTTTCGCCAATTCTTTGTTTTAAACCAAAAACATCTTCAATACCAAGTCATGATGAATGATTCGTGATATATGCTCCTAAGAAAGTTACTTGTAGATGGTTAAATGATGTAATAGTGTTTTTTGGAAGTCCTTCAAACCATTTTAGAGCTTCTCCTGTTAAGCTTGATGCGAAATACTTGCATAATTCAGCATCGTGATTCTCCCATTGTAACATGCATCTTACATATGCTTTAATATGTTTTATAGCACATGAAGTCCCGTCAAAGATGCTGGTTAATGTAGGCAGATTGCATTTTGGTGGAATCCCCCCCAATTGCACTTCTCTAGAGAAGGGAGTTCTCGCAGCTTCTTCTATTGCATCATCTAATTGCCTTCTATCTCCTCCCCCTCTACTGTTTATCATTCCTCTCATTTCCTCTAATTCTCGAAAGATCCGTTCATTTGCCTCAGAATTCTCATTCATTGGTCTTTTCAACGCAGCCTCTCTTCTTCTACGTTCTTGCATTTCTTCTCTTGCGATCCTTCGCATTCTATCATATTCTTCATTAATGTTTCCATTTGCACAATTTTGAAAATATCTTCTTTCCAGATTGTCACAATTGTTTTGTTGTAAGGCATATTGAAATTCTTGTTCTTCCATTTCTATTCTCCTCATCCTTCTCATGTGAATATCAGGAGTTTATTCTTCTTCTTCATTTCTCCTCCTTCTGTAATTTACCTCTCTCTGATTTACTTGAATTCCGTTTTGAAGATTTGGTTCATTCCTTGTTATTTCTGTTTGTTGGTTTCCAACTCTCCTCTGAATTCTACCATACTCAAGATCTTGATTGTTGCGAGCCTTTTCATGTCTTCTTATTCCATCTTCGTAATTGTTTTGATGCATTGCTTGTTGCCTCTCAATTTCTTCCGCAAGTTGCTGCTCTTCCTCTTGATTTTCTTCGCCATTCTGGTTATTTTCCTTGGAAATGGTTCTGTTCGTAAGTTTTCCACATTTTGTTCGTTGTTCGATACTAAAATGAAACGATTCTCTCGATTTCTTTCAACCAAATTCTGTGCTTGTCCTTGCATAAAACTTTCACTATTGATTGTTGGTGAATTTCGTTCTTCTCTTTCTGGTCTACCATTTGATCTCGTAGCACTTTGAGATCCCTTTCTTTGTGACATCTCATTTTCCCTCCTCAATTCTTGATTCTGTCTTGTTAGATTCGCACGTTCTTCAGCTTCAAACCTTCGTTCTTCTTGGATTCCTTGTCTCAATGCTTCTAATGCCTCCATTTCTCTTTCATGAATTATTCTTCCCATCAATCTCCCATTTTCTTTGATTTGCGGTTCTCTATATGTTTCAACTGGTGTATCAGTTCTCCAAGTGTGTACACTCACTCGATCTTGATCTATTGCTCTTCTTTGTGTTACTATTTGTTGAGTTTGATTTCTTCGATTTCTCCTTCCCCTACTAGGTTCTCCTATTATGTTTGCCTCTCCACCTGCGAGTCATACACTTCTTCTTACTGCAGTCAATGGTTCTGATATATTTCTTCTTCTTGCCATTTTTCTGATACAAAATTCTTCAATTATCCCTGTTTCTAGCGCCAATTATGTAGTTGCATGAAATCCTACAACTACACCCTCAGTAGAATTTGTAAAACTTTAAGAAGTTCTTGATGAAAAAAGACAATCTTGATTAATCTTTTCAATTGATTACAAAGAAATATGTTAATGGAGATTAGAATAGTTACAACTTTCTCTATTCTCTCTCCTAAGACTTGTTCTAACACTCACCAAAAGAACCTCCCCAATTTTACATTTGAACTACTATATATAGTGAGATCTGTATAGCTATATATAGTTTGCGAAGCATCGTAACCATTGATCGTATACTTATTCTATATTCGTAAACCCTTCACACTTCTCCCATGTTTCTTCTACTATCGCATTATCTTGCGACACTTTTCTCTTGTATTTACTACTATGTTCGTAACCTTATATCTTGTGATATTCTGTCCCTACAACCTTTAATCCCAAGGAAATGTATTGATGCCGATCTTTTTTCAACTACTCTATCAAAATACCACAAGGATTGATCGATTATAGTTGGATCCTCTATTACCGAAACAAGTATTGTGCACACCAAAGATTATAAAACCAAGTCTTAAATTTTCTATCTCTTCAATTCTTCTTAGATCTTCAATAAACACCTGCACATAACTATTCTCTTGTGATCAATTACACACACAACGAAGTCTGTTAACAATGGATTATCACAAGATTGTCTTTAGATCTAACAATAGTCTAAAGATCCCTGTCGAAACCTTGAACTAGTTTGAGTGAATCTTATATCAGAAGAGAAGATTCTCAAGCATAAAAAAACTAGGTACAATCAAAGTTCAACCATCTTTAGTCAATTAAATAAATATGAAAACTAAAGATAAACCAAAATAATCTAGTTTCCCACCAACGGTACGCACTAGAGATTCTCAATCCCAAAGAAGAAAACTGAGCGGCCGTAAGAGATTTCGCCTAATTAGGTTACTCTCCTATCCGAATAGGTGGCTTCACCAGTAACAGTACAACAGAGGAAGTTTACTGTCACTTAGGATTAGTTTGCTAAAAATGAAAACTCAAAGTATTTATAGACAAGGAAGTTTGGACACCAAGGAATTTCCAAAACCGAAAATATTCTCAAGATATTCAATATTTTACAAATTCGGTTTCCATAATTCTTGAGAATGCACTGTCCAAATTTTTGATCGAAATCTCCTTGGAAAATCTTTAACTAGCAAATCCACATTACTAATTCTTATTTTCCATATATAATTAAAAACCTTAATTAAAAGATTCTTAACTTATTTAAATTCGATCTTGGGATTTACTTCCTTCTTAGCTGTTAAGGAATATCTTTGAACAATAAAAGATACACATTAATGTGCATGTTCAAAGTGTGTCGACATCTTTCCTCTTGTAAGTCCTTTTTCATACTTACTCACTTGAAATCGATTTACCACACTTCCAAATAAGTTTAGAATTGGTTCATTTGACTTTCAAGAACTATGTAATTGATCAAGTAACACTCAATCACAAGTCATGGGTGTAACGGTTCTACCAAAACAAGTTTCAGTTGTACCTCCATGTGAGTACTGTGCATAGTCACACTAGCTTACCAAAGATTTGGCTGACTAGGTACTAGGATCAGTTCCCCACATATATTTGGTATCTAACTTATATGTGTTTCACATGTCCATAGGATCGGTTCCCCTTTTCCTAAAAACGTGTTGCACATGTTCATAGGATCGGTTCCCCTTTCTTTTATAAACCTTGCTGCACTTCATACAAGGATCGGTTCCCCTTGTGATGTACTGCACCTCTTACTAGGATCGGTTTGATCAGACACACACAAACCCGATCATACCCCAGGTGATTACTTAAGATCGGTTTCACTAATAAAAGTCATACCAATACATAAGTCAGGCCTCATGTGAATAGTTTTACCAAGAACACAAACAAGTTATGAGCGGTTATACTAATCACACATATTGGTCGTTCATAAGATATGCAATGAAGAACATCCCCAATAACGCCTGGCGATTTCCTTTTTGGTTCACAACACATATCATGAACTTACTTCCTTAAAACACATGTAAAAACATTGTTTCCTAGGATGAAATCCTCACCTCATACCCATACATAATCACAATAGCATTCATACGATTATGTTGATGTCTTATATACAAAGTTTAATGGTTAAGGAATAAACCTCATATTGTATTCCTTAATACTATGTCTATCTAGAGGGTTCATGCTTCACAATTTTATGTTTTCAATATGCACAACTTGAAAGATACGTTAGGGAATGAAACAGTTCAAGTCAAATATCACTAACCTCAAGTGGAAGGATGATGTTGTGGTTGTAGCTCCGTACTTCTTCACTTCTTCAAGTCTTCACAATACTTGTAATGTCTCATCCTAATACTTTCAAGCTAACCTATACGAAGTTGACTCTAGTACATTTAAATCAAGCCACTCTTAAATGAGTTTTGTCTCACTAAAATATGACAACCAAACTTGACATACCAACGCTTGGTGGGTTCAATCGAGCTAAGCTCTAACAGCTTCGATATCAATAAAGTAGATGCGAATCTAAACAATCCCATTGAGATCATCTAGCATATTAAGTAAAAATCTAGCAAATAATGAGTAACTTCAGTTAAGTTAGAAATTATATGAACTATTGATGGTTCACATACCTGTATCATGACTGGATCGGACGTTGACAAGAACATGATATACTAAATATAGCAATAAACAGGTGTACAACTATGTACATATTAACAATTAACATGTGTAACTATGTACTAATGTACACATCAATATTCAGCATGTGTCAACTATGTACACATTAATATTTAGCATGGGTACACCTATGTGCATATATGCAACTATGCGCATATATGAAACAATTTCTAATGAACACACCACAACAAGTTTTCTACTAGCAACAACAAACAATTTGCATACACCAAAATAAACCTCCGTAATGTTTTTTACTAGCAACAACAAACAATTTGCATACAAAATAATGAATAGCTACACAAGAAAATTAATTATAGGACTCAACTTAGGAGGGGGCATCTGCATATAATTGAGTATTATCTGTGCTGATAGCTCAATTCATTAATTCACATCAAAAGCACGAAATTGAAAAATATAAGCAGGTGCAATAGATCAACTTGAACCTGGAAAATCACAACATCCACAAACAAATTCAATATAAAGGTATAGAAATATTACCTTAATAACTTAATTCTCCTCAATAACCAGAAGAAAAGAACCACCTAATACCGGCGAATAAAAAAAATACCTAAAACTAAATCCAATAGAGCCATAACACCAAAACTTCAATTCCCCGCAAACCAAAGAGAGAAACCTTGTAATTCCTCCTCATTTTAGCCACATCTCAAGCTTGAATTCCTAGACAAGCGATTCAAATATAGAAACAATCTGAAGTAAACAAAAAAAGATAAAAAATGAATAATAAACGAAATTCCATATGCATTTCGGTATTAGAAAGATCAAAATCGTTTTCGAGTTCATCGATGAGATTCAAAAATGAATCCCAGCAGAGAGGCTCGTCGACAGACTTAGGATTTGAAGCTGAGAAGAAACGAGTTAATCCAAGAAATATCCTCCAAAATCTCTCTCGGTCTCTCTCTATTGCTCCCTCTCTAAATATCTCATGAACTTTGAGATCTAAAATCGAAACAATTCAAAACGTTTTAACTCTGAAAGGGTAATTTTGGTACTGCGGAAATTTGGAAAATTTTGAATCGGTGAAAATTTGGACTAACTCGTCTAAATTTTGGACCAAACTGTTTACACGGGGATAATATGGACTAATGAGTACTAGGCTTGGAAGCATAGGACTTGAGCGTCCAAAGCCCACTAACTTTGGGACTAAACGTCAATTTCTACATATTTTTAACAGTCGACATGGTTTTTGACATGTGATAATGCCAACAGTCGGCATGGATGTTGGTTGAATACCATGTTGATTCTTGACATCAACTAACATAATCTAAAATCAATAACAACTAATACGAATGATTAATAATTAATTAAATAAGGGTTATTTAATCATTACTAAAAATATATAGATAAGTGGTTCTTCATTTTACTTCATATATCCTGTTTTATTTATTTATTTAGTATCCTCCAATTTATAGAGGTATCCCCAAAATGTGGGTTTTTTATTAACTTTAAAAATAAACCAGGAATAGTTAAAATCGTATTCGGAAAAGGTGTGTAAATTAGAATAATATAGTCTTACCATATTTGGCATTGTAGTGGACAAGGATTAGTCTCTAATCAAGTTTCATTGTCAATGAAGGGAATTTGTTTTGCTCGTGCATTGCTCGAGCATTTTGATCATGCAGCATTAAAAAACGATCATTTGATGATCCAAACGACATTTAGTAAATCTAGTTAATTTGAGAAAAAAATTCATCGACGTATGTTTTTTCAAGTATTATCACAACTAACCATATGCTAGATAGTTAGTTGTAATGTTGCTAGATCAAAAACGAGCAACGCGCGAGCAATTTGTTTTCCAACAAAATTACATTTTTCCGACAATGTAGACAATAAAATTATTGTTTATGTTCTGTCACGGTAATCATAAACGTCCAGTGGTACAAGAACTATATGTGGACGGTTGATGCCTATTTTATAACGGTGGAGACATGGTTTTTGAGAAACGATGTTTTCTTCGAAAAAATCTTGCAAAACAATGAGAAGACTAAGAAAATAAGCTCATGATTAGGTTTAAGAAAGGGATATAAAATATTGCATATGATTAGAAAATTTTAAAGAGATTTATAAAAAACTTGAAGACAATTTGGAGCTGTGGAATGTTTCCGCAGACTTCTTGAAGAGTTTGTCAAAATATATTGTTGTGATGATGTCTTTAGATGCAATCTTAGTATGGAAAGATACATATTCCAAGCAACGGACCACCTTGGTATATTCATATGACTGAATATAACAGGATTGGTGTGGCTATTTTGTAGCACTGTATTGGGCAGTTGTGAAAAGATGCGGATACGAGAAATCCACCACTTTTTCCGGCTTAACCTATATTTAAACACTCCGCAAATGGTCTAATAGAGAAAGACCTTAGAATTGACATAATGGATTAACGTGCATGTGATGTTACTTTGATAATAAATATTGAACTAATAATGTGGAAAGAAAAGTAAAGTAATGCAATGACTCCATAGATTTTGTTAATGAGGAGACTACAAATTAGTTGCAGAAAAAGCTTAAGACCTAGTTCAGATTGTATACTCACTGAATTAAGCCGTCACAACTCTGCCTACTATGTGATAGGTGTCTAAAACACCTTAATATTTATCTATTGTTTATGCTTTCTCTGCTAGTTTTCTTGTAAATTATGTATCTTATGTTTTGTTTTTGAGTATTTAGGTACTTTGGAGTCATTTGGAACAAAAGGAGAATAAACAGCGCGAAAGTCTCATCTCATATTCAATGACTATTGGAGGCAAACTATTTCTCATTATTTGCTTTTATTTCTTCATCTCTGTCTGAAAAGTATGTCGGCTTTAGTGATGCAAATTCTGTCTGAAAAGCACGACAACTTTAGTGATGACTCTCATTGAAGAGTATAAGTGAATATGAGAAATAAGGGACGGTTTCTGTTAGCGGAGGAACTCGAAAAAAGGAGAAACCGTTCATGGGAGCTATATTTGGAGCAGGATGACGTGTGCAAGGAGGAGGTGAAGATGAACTGTCGGTTTCCCGAAACTGACAGTTGAGCAAGAAAGCGGATAGGCGGTCAGTTGCCTAGAACTGACGGGCCAAATGGAATTTGAACACCCCTTATCCCATCAGCTGGGGATGGGATGAATGGTGATTTCATGAGTTGGGTTTTGGTCGAATCTGCATTTGACTCTAGCTGGAGATGTGCCATGGATGTTACAAGGGTTTGCCTCTGATTCAGAGTTAGGGTTTGCTGCAATGGGTATAACTCAGACTAGGATTTGGAGGAGCCACTGATGAAGCTGCTGTTGAACTTGCTGATATGGTCTTAAGTGATTGTTGGTGGTTGTTGATGCTGTAAAGAAGATGGTTATGAAGAATTGCTGCTGGGATTTGGGATCTGGTGGTGTTGGCTGTGGAGTTATGTCTGAGTTACAGTGGCTTGAGCAAGTGAAGTTGCAGTTGTGAATAAACTGAAGTTACAGGGAAGTGCAACAATGTGCAAGTGTTTGTTAGTTTCTGGGACTGAATTGAGATTGAAGGAACATATGAAGCTATAGATTTAATTGCAATGGGTTAGGAGCAGCTGAGTTAAATGATGGTTTCAATGGAAAGTGCTGGTGGTTTGGATGAAGGGTTATACGAGCTGAGAATTTGAGCTGATGTTGCAGTTGTAATATGGTAGAATGTATACAAAAGCAGTTGGTGATCTGTGATGGTGTAGCTGCTATTGAAACAAAGGGTCTTTGTGGTCATTGAAGTGATAGTTGGTGGTGAAATGAACTAAAGTGGTTATGCTGCAGAATGTGATTCAGGGAAGCAGTTAGTGTTGACCAGCAGTTGGTGTTACAGGTGCAGTTCAGGGAGGAGTTGTTACAGGTGGTACTGCTGCTGTGTGTGTTGGACATGGTTATGGTGGTGGTGTTGATTGCGAATTTAAAGAGCTGGTGTTGGTACACATGAGGAGCATTTGCTAGTGAAGGATGAGATAATGGTGAGCTGTTAATGCAATGGTCAGGTGTGTTAACTGGAAGATTGGAGGATACTCTTGGAGTTACAAAGGAAGGAAGGAGAGATGGCTTAAACTGAGATGGTGTTTGGGGAAGCTGTGTGTTGTTCTTGATTTGAAAACTGAGTAGATGCAGTTTCAGATATTGCAGGCATGAACTGGAGCTGTTTCTACAACTACAGAGAATGAATGAGACCAGATGATGCTGTTACTCTATTGCAGGTGGTAGTTGTGAGGTTTCTGTGAGCATGAGAAACTCAGTGAAGGAAATGGTGTTACTGTTTCAAGGTTCGATGGCAGTTTAAGGTGCTGTAAGAGTATGGGGTACTGAGATACAATAGAGAATGAAGTGAACTGAGTTGCAATGGTGCTGGATGGAAAGCTGAACAGAAGTGCCAGGTCTTGAAGTTACAACTACAATTAAGTGGAGTTGCAAAACAACCATCTTGGATGTGACGAAAAAAGTGTGCAGTAGGGCCATCATGGCTGGAAATGCAGGATACAGCCATCTTGGCCGTGAACTGCAACAATTGGCATAGACCGACTTGACTCATCACTGACTCGTTTCGACCCGGTGTGACTCGCTATGCTTGAACGAGTTGACCTGGTTGACCGTCTCGACCCGTTGACCGTTTGACTTTTCAGGTTGTCGGCGGTAACTTTCCGGCCAAAAACCCAGTTTTCCGGTGAGCTTTTTTGGGACATATTTTCTACACGAGTTTCTCTCACTTGTGGGCTTGGTGGATTTCTATCTAATGGACTTTGAAGATTTGGACCTAATTTTGGAGAAAAGCTACAAAAGGAGAAGTTTTACTTCTTTTTTGGATATCACGTATTATTCTTGGAGTTCTGGAGATAGCCGCTGAAACTTACGCTTCTAGAGTTTGCTTTCATTTCATCTCCTTTAATTCATTATGATTATGTTGATGAACTCCATAGCTATGAGTAGCTAAATTATTATTTATTGGTTAAGGATGTAGTCATATTTCTAAAACTTGTGCTTGAGTTATGTATTAGTTTTCTCTCTTTGTTTTCGTTCATATCTCTACTGTTTTTAATATCACATGATTGATGTATTGTGATAGGATTTTGGTGTTTGTTTAGTTAAGTGGCCAATTAATTGAACTTGCATCTTTTCCATAGCTATTTTAGGGTTTTTCATCAAGCGATAACCCAAATACAAGTAGCATGATATGATTATAGTTTGTAGTGATACACTCTTATAATCATATGTAGAGTTTGACCATTGTCCGAATTGTCATGCGCAATGTATGACAATTGCATTGATTAGCCTATTTCCAAAACTTAATGCTCCTGGGAATTGAACTTGATTAGCACAAGGTGTTAGGTTATTCTTTAGGTAGAATTCACATACGCAGCTCTAATGTGTGTGTTGATTAACTTGGGAAATAAATAGATTATCTTGCTCTCTTGATTTTCTAGGATTTTGATAATAAAAGAGATTAAATTGTAATTATAATCATTTATGCAAGCACATGTTTAAGATTGAAGATGAATTCCTTGAATAATATCTTTCTCTTATTGATTACTTCCAACTATTTACTTTGCTTTTAATTTACTTTTATTTTAAAAAAATCAGAAATCCCCCATCTTGGTTACTAAGAAACTAGAAATTGATAACTACAATCGCCTCTCTGTGGATACGAACTCTTCCTTACTTTATACTTCATTCATATTTTGTTTAGTAAGAAAGTGAATTATTTTTGACGCTTACGACAGCGATCAAATTTTGGCGCCGTTGCCGGGGAGGCATTCGGCTAGTTATTAAGTTTTTAGTTTCTTTTTATTATTTCTGCTTGCATACTTGCTTTTCGTTTCTTGTCTTGTTTCTCACTTGTTTGCGAGAATTGTTTTTCAGGTACCTTATCCCTGACTTCTAAAGATTGGAATTATCCAAGGTGCGGGATAGCTACTCGAAAAGGCACAATACTCCAACCAAGGAAAGGCACAACGGAAGAAGAAAACTTGGAAGTAGAACACGATACTTTCCAGCAAGTAGAAGAAGAAGTTGTAGAACAAGAGGTTCCTGTTGAACAAGAACTAACTTTTGAAGAAGAAGAAGAAGAAGAATCAATGGGTGATGATGCAAATCGTACACTCAAGGACTTGGCTTCTCACAAGCTGGATACACAGCAGGGTTGTATTCAAACAAACTCTACTTTTGAGATCAAGCCGAGGTTGCTTAGGGAATTTCCAAAGTTCCATGGCATGGTGAATGAAGATCCAAACAAGTATCTTATGGACTTCCACACCATTGTCACAGCCATGCTTCCATCTGATGTTGAGGCGGATGGTGCTATGTTGAAAGTGTTTCGATTCTCTTTGGTGGATAATACTAAGGATTGGCTATACTATTTGCCTTTCGGAAGTGTCACAACTTGGAATAGATTGAAGAAACTCTTTTTAGAGAGATATTTTCCTGCATCTAAGGCTACTCAAATTCGCAAGGAGATTTGCGGAATGAAGCAAAATGTGGGAGAATCCTTATATGATTGTTGGGAATGATACAAGAGGTTGGAAGAAAGATGTCCTCATCACCAAATCAGCGACGCTATGATTATCCAATACTTCTATGAAGGACTCCAATCAAGTGATAGGAATCTTATTGATGCTGCGGGTGGTGGTGCACTAGTGAGCAAGACGGTGGCACAAGTAGAGAGTTGATTGAGAACATGGAAGCACACTCCCAACAATTCTTGAGTCGTGGATGGGATGTGCTTCTTAGGAGAGTAAATGAAGTGAGAGAGGTCGAGGAACTTCGTCAACAAATGGGTAACATAACAGCAATGCTGCAACAAGTTTCAGCTGCGGTGATACCAAGTTCTCATCAAGGGTATGAAGAAGCCAATGAACAAGCTAACGTGATCTTTCCAAGTCAGCAAAGACGGTATGATTTATATTCAAATACGTACAATCCAGGATGGAGAGATCACCCCAATTTTAGCTATGCTAATAAGCAAGGTGCAGTCCAACACCCTACTTTCAACTGTTCGAGTGGATTTCAACCACAACAACAACAATTCCAGGCGCAACAACAACAATTTCAGCAACCACAATAATCAATGCAAAATCAAGGTTCCTATATCGACTCAAAGCTTCAAACAATGATGCAAGGCATTTCTACTATGTTTAAAGACAGCCAACAAGAGACTAAGAGTGTGATAAAATATTTGCAAACACAAATGGGTTCCATGGATACTGAATTGAACCAAGTGAAGGAACAAATTAGTGGGAAACTCCCTTCTCAACCTATCAACCCAAATGAGGGTGTCAATGCTATTACATTGAGAAGTGGTATACATCTTATGCAACCCGAAGTTACTGATTCGGGCAAGGTGGAAACACCAAAGGAACCTGTTTTGGAGGAGAAGAATGAGGATTCTCCCCAAACTTCTGAGGTACCTATTCCTAACTCTAAAACTCCGGTTTCTACTTATGTCCCTCCTTTACCTTTCCCTCGCAGATTTGCAAATTCCAAGAAGGAGGCACTAGAAAAGGAGATTTTAGACGTTCTCAAGAAGATCCATGTGAACATACCACTCATTGATACTATAAAGCAAGTTCCAAAGTATGCAAAGGTGTTGAAGGATTTGTGTACCAATAAGCAAAGGCTCAAAGGTAATGAAGTTCTAAGTGTGGGGGAGAATGCCTCGGCAATCTTACAACACAAACTCCCACTGAAATGCAAGGACCCTGGTAGCTTTGACATTCCCGTCAAAATTGGTAACACTATATTTGACAAAGCTATGTTGGATTTAGGTTCATCCGTTAATGTTATGCCTGCATCTATGTATAACTCACTTGATCTTGGTCCTCTTAAAAAGGCTGGAATTGTGTTACAATTAGCCGATCGCTCTAATGTTTACCCAATGGGTATTGTTGAGGATGTTCTTGTGCAGGTTAATCAATTAGTATTTCCAGCATATTTTTGTGTCTTAGAGATGGATGAAGGTTCACCGGACTCATCTCTTTCATTGCTACTTGGGCGTCCCTTCATGAAAACGGCGAAAACCATTATTGATGTTGACAAGGGAACGCTAAGTTGAATGGCGTTGATTTTTTGGAAACCGTGCTCACTACACCTATTGATAACGGTTTGGAGTACGGTGATGAGATTAAGGAAACCATTGGTTCTCTTGACTCATTACCGGAAAAATCTACACTTAAGAATATTTCATATGTTTCTTTACCTTGCAATGATGAAAAACTTTTACCTTCAATTGTTAAATCTCCAAAATTAGAATTGAAACCTCTTCCAAGTCACTTAAAGTACTTGTACTTGGGTGACAATGAAGATTTACCTGTGATTGTTTCTAACAAGCTTAGTGAATTACAGTAGCAAAAACTTCTAAGGGTGCTAAGGAAGAACAAGACGGCCATAGGATGGACAATCGTTGATATCAAGGATATAAGCCCTGCCGTTTGTATGCATAAGATCTGTTTGGAGGACGATGCAAAGCCTACAAGGGAAGCGCAACGTCGTTTGAACCCTCCTATGATGGAAGTTGTGAAAAAGGAGATACTCAAGATTTTGGAAGTGGGTGTTATCTACCACATATCTGACAGCAGGTGGGTGAGCCCGGTACAAGTTGTACCAAAGAAATCAGGTGTGACGTTGGTGGAGAATGATAAGAATGAACTTGTCCCAACTCGTGTGCAAACCGGTTGGAGGGTTTGTATTGATTACAGGAAATTAAATGCCACTACTAGAAAAGATCACTTTCCATTACCTTTTATTGATCAAATGCTTGAACGTTTAGCTAGACACTCTTATTATTGCTTTCTTGATGGCTATTCAGGTTACAATCAGATTGTGATAGCGCCGGAGGATCAAGAGAAAACCACTTTCACTTGTACTTTCGGTACTTTTGCTTATAGAAGGATGCCGTTTGGCTTGTGCAATGCTCCATCTACCTTTCAAAGGTGTATGGTAAGTATCTTTTAAGAATATGTTGAAAACATAATCGAAGTGTTCATGGACGACTTTAGTGTCTTTGGTGATTCATTTGACCTTTGTTTGAACAATTTTTCACTAATCCTTGAACGATGTGTTGAAACAAACCTTGTGATGAATTGGGAGAAGTGCCATTTCATGGTAACTCATGGCATAGTTTTAGGCCATATTATATCTTCTAAAGGCTTGGAAGTTGATAAATCTAAGATAGACCTTATTCGTGCTCTAACCCCTCCCACTACGGTTAGGGAAATACGTTCTTTCCTTGGTCATGCAGGTTTTTATCGTAGATTCATCAAGGATTTTTCCAAGATAGCATCACCACTTTGCAACTTATTGCAAAAAGACGTGGTTTTTAACTTTGATGAAAAGTGTATGGCGGCATTCAATCGTTTGAAAGAACTTTTGATTTCAGCCCCTATCATTAAAACACAGGATTGGAGCAAGCCTTTCGAGATTATGTGTGATGCAAGTGACTATGCGGTTGGTGCGGTGCTTGGGCAGCATGTGGGGAAGATACCTCATGCTATTTATTATGCTTCTAGAACGTTAAATGAGGCCCAGCAAAACTACACAACCACTGAAAAAGAGTTATTAGCTATTGTTTTTGCTTTGGAAAAGTTCCGCTCTTATCTAATTGGTACAAAAGTTGTTGTTTTTTCTGATCATGCAGCGCTTATGTAGGACCAGAATATCGCTACAACACTATTTCTGCGATATTAACAACACTTTTGCGAGCGTCACAGAAGATTCTTTAACGACATTTCGCGAGCGTCACAGAAGAATCCAAAAGAAGCTGACGATAGAAGAAATACAAAGAGAGTATGTTTATCCCGTGATGGTTATCAATTTTGCGAGAGAGAATATTAAAACAGTCGCGATAAGATCGTAAAGTATATCCGAAAAAGGAGGAAAACTTAGTTGTCATCCACTATGTAAAATCCTATATAAAGGGTTCGTTAGGTTCAAAAAATGATGATGTCTTTTGGAGAGTGGATAAGGTTTTGAGGAGAGAGAAACTCTAGAAGGAAATTTGTACTTCTGAATTCTTATGTCTTTTGTAAAGAATTAAAAAGTTAAAATAATAAAAAATTGTCGTAATTCATTCTCAAAGGTAACTCAATTTATGTAGATTCTTATCAGGGGTGTAGTGTAGGAATTCCTGCAACTACATTTTGGAGCCCAGAAGCAGGGAGAATCAATCTAAGAAATCTCTAATTACAACTTGAAAATTTGAAGAAATTGTTAAGAAGAAAAAATGCATCAGAACCACCGAAAACTGTGAGGATAAGTAAAAGACTTGCAGGTGAGGGAACAGGTGAATTGGAAGAATCTTTAAGGACAAGATCAGGAAGAAATAGAATAAGAAATAAAGCAAAAAGTTCAATTCAACAGCCGAATCAACAAACACAAACACGAGATAGGAATGTGGATTATGATAGAGTGAGTGTGCATACTTGGAGGTCGGATTCGATGGAAGAAGCAGAAAATCGACAATTAAGAAATGAAGAAGAAGGAGAAAGAAATCAAGAAATGGTTGGAGGATTAATTCATGAAGGACGTGAAAATGAAATAGTAGATGATTTGAGACAAAGAATACAGGAAGAAAGGAGATTAGAGGCAGAAGAGCGTGCGAATTTAACAAGACAAAATCATGAGCTAAGAATGGAGAATTTGAGGTTACAAAGAAGGAGGTCAAGAAGTATTGTTAGATCAAATTAAAGATCATTCAGAGAAGAACCAAGGCAAAATTCCCCAATAAGAAATGTTAGAGAAGAAGTGCAAAATTTAAATGGAGAACAACGTCATAGAAAAGAAGAAATAATTGGAGATCGCTATAATCCGCATGGAGAAGCATTGGATAATAGACGTAACAATAGAAATCAAGGAGGAAGAAACAACTAAAATGAAGAAGAATATCTAGAAGAAGGTAGGAGGATATTACATGGGCGAGAGAATCAAAGGAATCAAAGAATAATTGAAGAAGAAATTGAGAGACATTACACCGAATAAGTACGCCTGGCTTGCGAGAGGGAAATATTAAGGGCATAAGTAGAAGAACAAGAATTCCGAGAGGCAGTGCGACAAAATAACCATGAAAATCGAGAAAGGAGACGTACACAAAATCGCTATAATGATAATATTAAGGAGGAGTGTGATAGAATACATAGGAGATTAGATAGGCAACGAAGAGAAATGAGGAGGAATGAAGAAATCCGTAGAGAAGAAAGTAGACATCTGCGATTTCAAGAGGAGGGTGAAAGAGAAAATCGCAGAGAAAGACGGGATGACAATGAAGAAGAAGACACACAAAATATCGCAAGACAAGAAAGGCAAGAGCACAGAAGAAGGGAAGCTGCATTAAAAAGGCCAATGGAGCAAAACTCAACTGAGAATGAGCAAATATTGAGAGAATTAGCAGAAATGCGAGGAATGATAAGCAATAGAAGAGAAGGAGGAAGAAGGCAGCTCGATGAAGCTATTGAAGAAGCTGCGAGAACTCCATTTACTCAAGAAGTACAATTAAGAGGAATACCTCCAAAATGCAACTTACCAAAGATTAACCAAGATCTTTGATGGGACTAATTGTGATGTTCAACACGTCAAGGCTTATGTTAGATGTATGCTACAATGGGAAAACCATGATGCTGTACTATGCAAATATTTTGCGTCTAGCTTAACTGGCGAGGCATTAAAATGGTTCGAGGGATTGCCAAAAAACACCATAACTTCTTTTGATCATTTACAAGCTACATTTCTAGGAGCTTACATTAGCAACAATTCATCGCGACCAGGTATTGAAGATGTGTTTGGATTAAAATAGAGAGTTGGCGAGAGTCTGAAACATTTAACCATAAGATGGAAGACAATATGTAGTAAGATGGCAGGAAGAGTTGACGAGAGATATCTTATCTTGTCTTTTATCAATGCAATGTTCGCGACCAATCTACTGTACATACAAATTTTCAGAGTCAAGAATACAATCACTATGACTGAACTACGAGAACTACAAGAAGAATACATTGCTTTTGAGGAGAAACAAAATGAGATGGAATCATATCCCATCGCGAACACCAATTCCGGAGCATCAAATGGGAGTTTACTTCCTAAAATGATAAACAATGTGGCGAGAAGCTCGCAAGTGCAACAAGAGAAAGTAGAAACTGACAACCAGCAGAAATTGGTAGCTATGGGCAGTAGAGATCAAGAAGAGTATGAAAGGGATAAGAATTACTACAATCGCGGTGGAAATAATAAGATTCAAAGACTTGATCAGCCGCAAGAAACTTATGGTGGACAGAGGCAAAACAATTTCAGAAGTCAGGGGAATCAGAAGATCATATGGGAAGAAATTAAGATGCCTCCTCTCAATGCTAGTATATAAAAAATTTGGAAAGCTATCATTTTAATGGAAAATATACCATCTCCATGGAACATGGGAAAAGAACCACATCCTAATAATCGCAGTCAAGAATTTTGTCCTTACCATCATTTTCATGGCCACACAGTAAATGACTGCAGGAATGTAAAAAGAACAATTTTAAGGATGATTTAACAAGGAAAGCTAAATCACTTTTTAATAGGACATCCACAATCTCAGCGATTGCCTCCTGCACCAGAAATTCGTAGGGTAAATACTGTAAAAGGAGCCGAATCATTCGTAATAGAAGTTGGGGATAAAGCAAAGATTTTTTTTTGTAATTCCATTGTACATTCACATAGAACAATAGAGGATTTCCATGATAATGTTCTAAGCAGAGTCTTTGAGAGAGACACAGATGGAAGAGAGATAATGATTATCGCGAGAGCCTCGCCATTAGAAGAATGGCAGAAACAAATTATATCTTTTAACGCACAAGAAGTACCAGAACCTGGTGAGAAGCATGATAACCCATTGGAAGTAAGATTAGAGATAAACCCAAAGCAAATGGAGGAAGAAGATGAAGAAAATGGTGATGAAAATGAAGATTCTTGGGCTATCAATAGATTTCTAATAGACACAGGCAGCTCCGTTGACATACTATTTTATCATACCTATAAAATAATGGGTGGAAGATACGAAGATCTAATTCCCTCAACATATAAAATCTATGGTTTTAATGGTACTGCCAATAAACCAAAAGGGGAAATTGAGATGCGAATTCCCTTGAAAGGGATAACATCTAAGATCTTGTTCTATGTTGTTGACATTGAATCACCTTACAATGCTCTGATTGGTCGACCTTGGCTACACGGAATATTATGAGTAGCATCTACTTTCCACCAGTGTGTTAAATTTCCTCATCCTAACGGTGTTGGAGTAATTAAAGTAGATTGGGGAGAAAGCAAGAAGTGTTATGAAATTGATATGAAGTCTTGCGAGGAAAGAGCTGAGAAGAATAACAATTGGAAATACAAAATCAAACAACGACAGAAATGTGAAAAGTTAATGATTGATACGATAGAGAGGCAGGAGGGAATTGATGGCGAGCGTCTCGCGGATGAAGAAACAACAAAACGAAGCAGAAAAGCATAACCAAAGAATAGTAAGTATAAAGGTAAAGTGATGAACTTAAGAGAACTCTATGAATGATTTGTTTGAAGAGTATGTAATTGAACAGAGTATTCTTCTTGAAAGAATTGCAAGATTTTACAAAAAGAAAGAAGATCAAATTTATGAAATTTTATCAGAGTTACAACACTCGCAAGAAGCGCGAATAAAATTTCGCAGAGACATAAGAATGGGACGAACCTTTATGGCGTGCACCCTAGTTCGTGAATAAAATTTCGCAAGAGGAAAATGTAAGACCTAATAGCGCGTCATATGAGGGGGTATCTCTTGACATGACTCAGCGATAAGGTTATACCGCTGCTGGAACCTGAGTCATGCAGATGTTGGGGTTAAAGAAAACCTATCCGGGAGAGAGATCTTGGATTTCCAACTATATAAGGTTATACCCTGGTTGGACGACCGAGAATCTCTTCCAAGAAGTGCAGAGTATGACCAAGGCGCCGAGGTACACGGTTGATCCAAGAGTGCCCGGAGCGTACAAAACTCTTTTGCCATTCTTGGTAAGTCTTGGCTGTGATGCACTTGGCCTGAAGAAAACCCCACTTAGGGTGCAGTCTTGTAACTATAAGCCATATAGGCATAAAGGACAAGAGGCTGTGAAAACAGCTGGTTGTTGGTAAATCTGGATGGGAGGAGCTAGTCTTGTATGGACGATGTGCCATCCTTGAAGGGGAAACCAGGGGGGAAGATAAGGGCGGCACCCTCCATTAGGGAGATGATAAGTGTCTTAAGACGGCAATGTCATGGGGCTTTATGATCGCAAGAACATTTAGGCATGTCATATTGTCGCGTGACGTAAATTATACAAATGCAACAAGCCAAAAGAGAAAAGTTAAGATGAAATCAATGGGTTTTTACATGAAAGTGTAAAGACGTCCTGCGATTTCATCGCAAGACGGAAATGTCATGAGGCTTTGATCCCGCGAGGGAGCTTAGACTTGTCATATTGTCGCAATAAAATCAAAAGAATACAGATAAGGCAAGATCAATGGGTCAATACATGCAAATGTAAAGACGTCCTGCGATTTTGTCGCAGAAAGAAAGAGCGTGGCAAAATAAGACCTTTAATTAGGGAGGCGTAATAAGACCACAAGATTACTGCGATAATACTCGCAGATGTTATGAGAATTGCGATTTCATGCAGTTATTGCTGGCGATAAGATCGCCAATATTAAGGAAAATTTTATTTACCATTAATGTTTAATATTTAATCAATTTTTTCATATTGCAGATGAATAATAGAGGCAAGTATGGGAATGCATGAGAGCGATGGAATTATTATTCATCTATCATATAAAAAATTGCATAGATAAGTGCACGCAGATAATTAAAGGATAATAATTATATTGATTGATTGACTTGCAGAAAAAGAACTGTTTTCTAATTTGTATAGGTAGAATCAAAAGAAATTCACAAAATTGGAGAAACTCACATCAATGTTACAGAAAGAAGAAAATAAATATACAAAGAAGATAGAAGGAAAAAGAGGAACTGGCTAGATCCATCACCATCCTCTTTATCGGACTTCTCTTCATCGCCAGATTTCTCCATCATCACTATCTTCATTCTTATTAGATTCTTCTCCTCCACCAGATTTTTCTCCTTCGTCATTATCATTATTATTTTTATCCTCGTCAAAGTCCTCAGCTTCGCTATCAGAGATGTTAAGATTTGGGATTATTGCGGGGATTTCCTTTTCAATATCAGGATATATAAAAGGAGAAATTCCATGATCATTGTAGACCAACTTAACGGAATCATTACGAACAACAATGAGAGATCTATTGAAATTCGCGGTGGTAATGTCAAACTGCTCTTTCAATCGTGAATATTTATTATTGCGAGCATCAAGAGTATTCGCGAGCTGATTATTCTCATTTTCAAGTTCCCCAATTCTTTCAAGATATCTTTTTTCAGCTCCTGCGAGAATATATGACAACAAGTTTGAAATTTTGTAAAGAAGAGTAATAAAAACAGGAAACTAGCGAGAAGAAGAACAACAAACAACCTTCTCTTGCAGAAATCATATCCCTAATTAAAGCCGCTTGTTCAACTTGAAGGCTAACATTTACACCTAAGTCATTCCTGGCATTATCAAGAACCTTCGCATCCCAAGCAAACTCATCATCGCTATTAATAAGGAGACGAGATCGAACTTGAGTCTCCCTCGCAAGAAGATCTTCATTCTCACGGATAAGTTTATCTCTGTCCATTTGAACATCAAGGAGAGTTTTATGAAAGTCTGCTAGGGTCTTGGATCCCTTTTTTGATGGCAAGATCTTTCTCGTCAATAAGATCGCTATTCTTCTGTCTTAATCTATCTATTTCTTTCTTTGAATCAAGATAAAAGCGCTTATATTTGTCAGTCAAACCTAAATTGAATCTGTGTTCAATTTTTAAGAGATTAAGTTTGGATTTAAGTTCATCTATGGAGAGGGATTTAATTTTATCATCTGAGAAATTACTTAAAGAATTATTAAGACAAGCAAGAAGAGTATTATCATCTACAGGTTCAGGGAAAGACTGAAAGAGTGTAGCCTCGTCAGTAAGACCATAAATATATGCAAGTTAAAAGTGGTTGCTTGAATAAACCGTGATAGAGTAAAAAGAATTAAGAGAGAAGGGAAATCAGTCATACCATAGAGTTTTTGGTTAGCTCTATCAAGATCAGAGATATTTTGCTTATCAACTGAAGCTTCAGCCTCCAGCTGTTTATTCTTCTTGCGAAGCTCAACAACTTCAGATTCTAATTTTTCTTTATCTTGGCGAAGTTTGGCAGCCTTCTTTTCAGAGTTGGCACGTCTTGTATCTAAATCATAAGCAACAGCGAAAGAAGCTCTTCCAACCTACGAGAGAATAATATAAATTGAAATATAGCGACGGAGTAAATACATAAACAAATTGAAGAAATTAAAACATACCAAGGTACCAAGAGAATTTAAGAGACTGGGAGTCAGCGATCTTGAAATTCCTTGAAGAGAATCGTTGTCCACTAGTATGGGAGCATCGCAGACTTTGGAGAGAGCTTAGGATGTCTTGTTAATGACCTCATCTTCATCATTGCAAGTTATACCGTGGGAATTATCGTTAAATTTTTTGGATAAGTGAGTCATTGAAGAATCGGAATCAGAAGAATTTTTTATTGAAGGAAAGCCGCTAACATTAAAATCCTCGTCATTATTGTCCTTATCAAGATCAACACTTGGATTATCTGGAATTGGTTTAGGAATTGAAGAAGAAGAAGGTTGAGTTTTCCTTCTCTTTATTGGAGGATCGCTAGATTCTTCATTGCGAGGGGCAGAAGGCTTTCCCTTGGAAGGAGCAGTAGATTTCTCCTTTGAAGATTTCCCGGATTTCTCTTTTGAAGATTTCTCCTTGGTTTTTGCGGGTATTAATGGTTCTAACTCTTCGATTTCCTGCTGTTTGTGGGAGAAAACTACTTCTGCAGGTTTATATAATTTTGGGTGTGTGTGGATGAGAAGTGAATTTAAACCTTCAAAAAATGTGCTCCATGATGAGCACTTTTGATTCGAGAGATAATATGTACAATTCTGGCCTAAACCGAAGACACGGCCATTCCAGATTTGTTTCGGTCATAGGTGAAGGATGTGAGGTTGATCTTAGGGAGGAAAGCGAAGAAGGTGTTGAGAGTATGAAGGTGAAGTCTATTTTATGACTTGTTAACAAAAGGTTGAGCAGGCTAGAAAATGTTACAGGCAGGCTCTGGGTGTTGAATACGATGGTATTAACACTTGGTTTTTTCTGTGTTGTTGGAAATAGGGAGGAGAACCTATTTATACAAGTCTATAAGCCTTCATCACGTCTCTCGTGGGAAAGTGGAGGAAGTGGAGTGATGGAGGAAGTGGAGTTGTGTGTTAGTGTCACACGGTTGCTTTCCCACTTCTCCTATCATCGCTAACCGCCCATGTTTCCCTGACACGATCTTGTGATGGCGTGTTGCACGCTGCATGCTGTAAACCGCCAGACCAATACCCTAGTTTGTATCCCCCAGTTGTGACGTGATTAACGTCTCGAGTGAGTCGTGGGACCCACATAAGGTAAGATAATCAAGTTGCTTGTAGGTGCATATTGTATGCATGCGGTGCATTAAATATGCTTAACATGCCGGAAGCCTACACAACCTTGATGAAAAGATTGCAAGTTGAAGTGACTCAACTAGCTATGTTCAGGTATTGTTCGGAGGTTGCATGAGCGGGACCCACCTTGGCCGGTTATTCCATGGGGAAGTATGGAAGATGGTGATCATGGTGATACCTTGTTTTCCACCTAACTCCCTTCCTAGGCTATTCATCCAAGCATGCGAACTTGGACGGACGATATTGATGGAGGAATAACCGTTGGATTAGGGTTTGGAAGTCTTGGAAGCCTCCCTTTTCACCCTAACGGTTTTTAGCCTTGGGATGCGTGCATGGAGTGGTCTATCGGTCCAGCAGGTAGGCGGGACGCCACTCTACATGCCCATGCTTGTTGGAAGTCAACCAGAGCAATCTAAGTCGCTCGTTTCAGCCTGCGATGATGGACAACCGAGATTAGAAGGGGTCCGTGCATGCTACCTTTGGGCGCGCAAATCGAGACATATAGCTGCAACCGTTCGCGGCTAATTGGTTGGCCGTGTATCTTGGCCCACAGTGGACATGCTGGTACGGTCCGCCAGCTAATCCCGCCTTCCTTTGGCTTCCGTTCGTTTGTCTCAAAGTGGCTGCCTGCGACCACTTGATGCAAACCCTAATTTAGGGTTTCCGATCGGTTACCTACATCCGACCGAATCCGGCTTTTTCCGACCTCTTTTGGTGAGGTCGATGGTGAGAGGGGAATGTTGGGATGACAGTGAGCATGTGCATGCACGCTACTCGGTCCCGCGCATGATCTATGCCATCCAAGCATGACTGCGAAGTTGGACGGATGAGATCTATTTTTGAGTTTGTTTTCAGCAGGTGAGACTAACATGGGTAGTCTTGCATGCGTTCAACGGGGCTAATATAACCCGCCGTCAGGTATCCTACGGGTGTTTGCATGTCGAACACAAGGATTTAAGAAGGGAATTAATTGTAATGCTGCAAACCTACAGAAAATCGGGATGGTTGCTACATGCTCCGCTCTGGGTAGGTTATAATTCTCAGGGATGGTTGCACATGCTCCAATGAATTAATATGGTGAGAATATTCACCACATGAAGGCTTTATCCCTTGCAGGACGTCAGCTTAGAATTTGGCTTTTACAATTTTAGCCTTGAATAGAATTCCACCATCAACATTAAGTCCCCTGCCTAACATGCAATGGTTACACTATTGTAGGGTAGGCATGAGATGGTGACAGTTTGCACAAAAATAACTAAGGCTAGGGTAAACGTACTTTTACCACATGGGGAGTGCGCTCGTGCCGAATGCCCTGTAGCGATGGTGGAGTTGTTCCCCCTCAACGAATTTTTCCCCTATTTCAGCTAGGTTTCTGAAGCTAGCGCGACTTGGTTGGTGTTGACCCCTTTCCGGCCGGACGTACTCTGAGACAACTGCTTCTAGGGTTTCCCTTGGCGTGTATATATACGTATGCACATGAATCCTCTTCTACATCTTGGGATAGAATTTCTTCTCTGCAGAGTTCCATCATGTCAGGAAACAACAAGTCGTCTTCTTCATATCACCCAAGTTTTTCTGTTAAGCGTACCCGCTCTGCATCTCAGTGCTCTTCTGAAACTCGTGACAATCCTCCAGCTTGTGTTCGTAGAGTTAAGAGGGTCATACCGGTTTGTTATTTTCCCTTTTATTTTCCGAGTAGTCACCCTTATTTCCTGATCAGGTGAATAATCTTCTCTTTTGCAGAGATGTCTACCTGGAACATGTGTAACAGTCATTGATGACGATGACTTGGATAGTCCACTTTCTTAAAATTCAGCTACACCTTCACCAGACGACCTCGAGAATGCTGATCTGGGCATTTCATCCTATGAATACCCCAATGCCGGCCTTTTGTTCGATATTGGTATGAAATGCTTGTCTTCTAGCTACAAGACTATCGGTGGTTTTTTAGTACGAAAGAAGTTCGTCTCCATGTACACAAAGATATGAAGAAAGTATGGCCATATCGCGACCAGGAACGTAATTCGGCATTGCTCGTCTGCTTTGGTTACTGTGATAAAATTCTTGCTTCCCATGATTGCTGAGATAGAATGTGTCTCTATCTGCAATGTAGCTGAATCAAATCTCGAGAAGTAGGAAAACATGCTCTCTACCTGCGAGTCCATGGAGTTCAACGTGAGTTGGTTGCGGCAGCGTCTTGACATCATCAAGGTCGATCGAGTTGGTATCCTGGTGAATGTAGTTCCTTCTGCGAAGGCTATCTTGGAGAAAGAGAAGGCTCTGGATGCTGAGTCAGAAAAGGTGGAGCAGGCGATCCAAAGCTTGAAGGCCCGAACAGAGAGGTACCATGAAATGTTGAAGATGATGCTTTCCAGGGATTACAACCTGTTGGACAACCTCTTATGAGCTGCGTTGAGAGATTTCCTTCCTTATTTTATTTTTCTTCTTTAGCACACCATTGAGAGATACGAGATTTTTTTTTGTATATGGATGGAAAAAAAACTTTTCATTAATTTCTGAATAAATTAACAAGTTAGACATGAAACGAGAATGCATGTATTGTCATGTCGTGGGACAGGTACGGGACAATGATCAGGCGTGATATGCCTTGAGCTATTTTCCATTAATGACCGCTTCTAACTTGCCTCCATCCGCCTTAATGATTTTGTAGTATCTAGTGTCGTACGCCTTGGTAATCACGTAAGGACCTTCCCATTTTGGAGAGAACTTTGGCGCAGACATGTCTTGTTGGATGAGTTTGGCTGTCTTCAAAACTAGGTCTCCTACCTTAAAACTTCGCGGCCTTACAACTTTGTCGTAAGCCCTGGAGACTCTGTTTATGTACACCTGAGTGTGTTCCTCTGCCTTGCTTCTTCTGTGGTCTAGCGTATCCAGCTCAGCAATCCTGCAGTTAGACGCCTCAACTTCGTTCCAGTAGACTCCACTTGCTGCTGCAATCCTGGATGATGGGATTTTGATTTCTGTCGGGAGAACAACATCAGCCCCGTAAACAAGTGAGTATGGAGAAACTCCAATGGAGCTCCTAGGTGCCGTTCGGTATTCCCATAGCGCCATCGGTATTCTTTCATGCCACTCTCTGGGATTGTCATGTACTGTCCGACTGAGAATCCGGATTAATGTTTTGTTGGTGCTCTCAGCCTGCCCATTCCCTTGAGGGTAGTAGATGGTGGAGAAGACTTGTTTAATTCCATATCCTTCAAGCAACTCTCGTACTTGCTTGTTGGCGAAGGGAGTGCCGTTATTGGTAATGATATGTTTAGGTACTCCAAAGCGACAGATGATATGCTCTTTAATGAACGCTGCGATCGTCGCTCCTGTGGTTCCACGCAGAGGAATAGCTTCGACCCATTTTTTGAAGTATTCAGTTGCGGTTATAATATATTCATGCTTCTTTGATGATGGCAGGTTAATCTTTCCAACAATATCAAGTCCCCAGCTATAGAATGGCAGTGGGATACTTATCGAATGTAGGGGAGTGGAAGGTGCATGGACGAGGTTCCCGTGAATCTGCCATTTGTGGCAGCTTTGAACGAAGGCAGCTGCATCTTCTTCCATGGACGGCCAATAATATTTCTCGTGTATCTAAAGAAACAATTTCTTCTTTCCTTGATGTTCTCCTTCATGCATTTCTTTCAAAATTGTTGAGATTTCTCCTCCATCCAGGCACCGTAGCAGATCACCTCCAAAGCTTTTCCGGTACAAAATCCCCTCGTGGAACACGAAACGTTTTGCTCTCTGTTTTATTTTGATTGCCTCTTTTGGGTTAGCAAGAACTGTGCCATCACGAAGGTAGTTAACATATGGCTGCCTCCAATCCCCTGTGTGATTTATGTTGAGTACTTCTAGTTGATGAGGTGGTGCCTAGAAGTTTGAGCAAGACTGTTGGAGCGCACGAGACTGTGTCTCCATTTCTCGCTAGTAATAGCCTAAACGTTGGAGGCGTCGATAGAGTGTCACCACCAATGTTTGTCCACAAATCTCGTTGTGAACACGGTCAAGCTGCAGCTGTGGTTCTTCCTCTCCGAGACATCTTGATAAGGAACTATCCGGGTTTCGGTGGTATAACATGCCGTGGAGCATAAAATTTTTTTGTAAGGCTTTAAGGCTGACCTTTTCTTGAGAAAATGAACTGCTAAGCTCCTGAATGATCGTAGTCCTCCAGTCACAGGTTTCAGCATCCTTGCATTGTGAGAGCCATGTTGATTCCATTGTCCTTCTTTTCACCGTCAGGGTTTCTTCTATGCCTTCGAACTGCAATTTAGAAGCTAACATTGCCAGGAAATCAACATGCCTGTTGTTGTTGCGGCTGACATGAGTTATAGTTGCGTCAGCGAAGTAGTTCAGCAGTCTCTGAGCTTCAGACCGGTACGGAGCTAGAGTTATCTCTTTTAATGCATACACCCCGTTCATCTGATTAACCAATAATTTGGAATCGCCTTTTATTTCCAAACATGTGGCTCCAGCCTGCTTGGCTAATAGAAGCCCTATAAGGAAGGCTTCATACTACGCTGAATTATTAGTGCATTGAAAATCTAACTTGAAGGAGTGTGAAAAGACTTCGCCAGTTGGAGATACTAGGACTATGCCTGCTCCTCCAGTGTTGTTGCTGGGAGTAGCGGATCCGTCAAAATATAACATCCAAGCTTCCTCTTCGATGACAGAAATGTCTGGAAACTCTCCAGGCAGGTCTTCATGTAATGCTGTGGTACCTTCTCTAGGGAAAGCTGCTAGTAAATACGCGACAGCCTGACCCTTAACAACTCTGGGCGGAGTACACGTTATGTATAGCTCTGAAATTTTAAGGAGCCACTTGGCATCCCTTCCCATTAGAACTGGTTTTGACAGTATGAACTTCGCATGGTCTGATTTAGATATGAGCGTTACCTTGTTGGATAGTAGGTAATGCCTGAACTTCTGGATGGAATGTATCAATGCTAGGAATGCTTTCTCTGCTCTCGGGTATCTGAGTTCAGTGTCCCTCAATATTCGACTGAAGTAGTATATAGGACTTTCGACTCCCTCATCATCCTCTTGAGCCAGCAAGGCTCCAACGGCAGTGTCACTGAAGGCGGTGTAGAGATATAACGGTCTCCCTTGAACATGAGACTTCATGATGGCTAGAGATGACAGTATGTGCTGAATTTTACGAAACGCTTCCTGTTGGACGCTGGTCCAGTTAAAATCCGCTCCTTTCTTCAGTATGGGGGTGAATGAAGCAACGAGTTGAGCCAGACCAGGTATAAAACGTCGAATGTAATTCACCTTTCCCATAAAACTTTGCAGTTCCTTCACGGTTCTGGGTGGCGGCATAGTGAGGATGGCTTGAGTTTTAGATGGGTCCACCTTGATTCCCTCAGCAATCACGTGGAATCCCAGAAACTTTCCAGAGGAGACACCAAAGTCACATTTCAAAGGATTCATCCTCAACTTGTACTCACGGTACCTCTCGAATACTTGTCGCAAGATTCCTGTGTGTTCCGTCCGGTCTTTCGATTTGACTACTATGTCATCTACGTAATCTTCAACTTGTTTATGCATCATGTCGTGAAAAATTGATGTCATGGCGCATTGATATGTCGCGCCGGCATTCTTTAAACCGAAAGGCATAACTGTATAGTAAAATTTTCTAGAGGAGTTCGAAAAGTAGTCTTACTTGCATCACGCTCGTACATCCTTATCTGGTTGTAGCCGCTGTATCCATCCATGAAGGAGAACATGCCATGCCCGCCCGTGGCGTCTACCAACATGTCGATGTTAGGTATAGGAAAGTCATCCTTGGGGAAGCACTTGTTTAAATCTCTAAAATCTACATAGCATCGGATCTGCCCATTCTTTTTCTTTACTGAAACCACGTTAGCCAGCCATGTTGGATGGTGGATGGGCTTGATGAAGCCGGCAGCTAGCAATTTCTGAATTTCAGATTTAATCTGATCTTCCACCTCATGTCTGAATTGTCTTGGAGACTGTTTGATAGGATTGGATCCAGGCTTGATGTGCAGGTGATGAGTAACCAAATTTTCATCCAGACCAGGCATTTCATCGTACGTTTAGGCGAATATATCTTGGTATTCTTTGAGGAGTTGCACAAGATTCGTCCGCTCCTCCGTGGATAGAGTGGAACTAATGGAAATGGTCTTGGGAGACTCTTCACTTCCGATGTTAATAGTTTCGAGTTCGTCAGTTGTAGAGGTGGTACCGTCTTGCAGCTGTCTGGGGGCGTCCAACACCTCTTCCTGTGGGTCTCCGTTTTGACAACATTATATTGGGCGGAGAGACCGAGCATCAGTCTCTCCTGCTAATTGCTAACAGCGGCGGCAGTAGAAAATCATTCCTTTCTGATCTTGAGTTTCCACAAAGGTTCGTCCTCTCTTGGTAACATGGTTTCCCGCCCCGTTGGGTGAAGGGGAGTTCCTTGTCAGGTGGGATGCATCATGTCTAAGTTTTAATGACGCAAGCCGATCCTCCTCCTGGATTGAAGCCCACGTGGGAAGTGGGGTACAATGTACTTAGACTCCTTAAGTTTCTTGAGGGTAATCACATTTGAGGATGCTCCTGTGTCGATGAGGGCCCGCCGGAATTCTGAATCTTTGATGCGTGCGGTTACATGTAGGGCCCGATTGTGGCCCCCTTCTGACATCATGTCGTCCTCTGTAAAAGTAACATTGTTTACAGATGCCTCCATCGCGCTTGAAACTTCTGGGCACACGGGAGTTAACTGTACATCCAAGGCTATCCGGTTGACGGTTGTAAACATCTCTATTCGCTGCTCTTTTGAGAGGTGTAGGAGTTCACATAAAATTCCCACTAAAGAAGCGGCTTCTTGATCCACAGGTCTTTGGCCTGTAGTAAAACTGTTGATTTGGGGGCGTTCAGTCCCTAGTGTCGGGACCTCCATGACATGGCCGCCCATCTCTGACGTCATCTTGATGAGGATGTCGAGTATGTTGTTGATCTCTTTTTTGCTTAGGTCCATGTTTCTCATGTGAACCTCATGTACTCGTGCTAACTCGATCAACGTCGGGATTTTTCCAGCCAGACCATTAGGTGTGCCGTCGGAGGGAACTTGATCATGATCTGAGGCTGTCGAGGTATTCCTAAGACCGACCATATTGAAATCAACTATATAGGGTTAGGTATCGAAGAAATCGACTTCACAACCGAGAGATTAACCTCCCACTGTGGTCACCAATTATTTATGGAAGAAAACTACTTTTGCAGGTTTAGATAATTTTGGGTGTGTGTGGATGAGAAGTGAATTTAAACCTTCAACAAATGTGATGCACGATGAGCACTTTTGATTCGAGATATAATATGTACAATTCTGGCCTAAACCGAAGACACGGCCGTTCCAAATTTGTTTCGGTCACAGGTGAAGGATGTGAGGTTGATCTTAGGAAGGGAAGCGAAGAAGGTGTTGAGAGTATGAAGGTGAAGGCTATTTGATGACTTGTTAACAGAAGGTTGAGCAGGCTAGCAAATGTTGCAGGCAGGCTCTGGGTGTTGAATACGATGGTATTAACACTTGGTTTTTTCTTTGTTGTTGTAAATAGGGAGGAGAACCTATTTATACAAGTCGATAAGCCTTCATCACGTCTCTCGTGGGAAAGTGGAGGAAGTGGAGTGATGGAGGAAGTGGAGTTGTGTGTTAGTGTCACACGGTTGCTTGCCCACTTTTCCTATCATCGCTAACCACCCATGTTTCCCTGACACGATCTTGTGATGGCGTATTGCACACTGCACGCTGTAAACCGCCAGACCAATACCCCAGTTTGTATCCCCCAGTTGTGACGTGATTAACGTCTCGAGTGAGTCGTGGGACCCACATAAGGTAAAATAATCAAGTTGCTTGTAGGCGCATATTGTATGCATGCGGTGCATTAAATATGCTTAACATGCTTGAAGCCTACACAACCTTGATGAAAAGATTGCAAATTGAAGTGACTCAACTAGCTATGTTCAGGTGTTGTTCGGAGGTCGCATGAGCGGGACCCACCTTGGCTGATTATGCCATGGGGAAGTGTGGAAGATGGTGATCACGGTGATACCTTGTTTTCCACCTAACTCCCTTCCTAGGCTATTCATCCAAGCATGCGAACTTGGACGGACGAGATTGATGGAGGAATAACCGTTGGATTAGGGTTTGGAAGGCTTGCAAGCCTCCCTTTTCACCCTAACGGTTTTCAGCCTTGGGATGCGTGCATGGAGTGGTCTATCGGTCCAGCAGGTAGGCGGGACGCCACTCTACATGCCCATGCTTGTTGGAAGTCAACCAGAGCAATCTAAGTCGCTCGTTTCAGCCTGCGATGATGGACAACCGAGATTAGAAGGGGGTCGTGCATGCTACCTTTGGGCGCGCATATCGAGACGGATAGCTGCAACCGTTCGTGGCCGATTGGTTGGCCGTGTATATGGTCCCACAGTGGACATGCTGGTATGGTCGGCCAGCTAATCCTTCCTTCCTTTGGATTCCGTTCGTTTGTCTCAAAGTGGCTGCCTGCGACCACTTGATGCAAACCCAAATTTAGGGTTTCCGATCGGTTACCTACATCCGACCGAATCCGGCATTTGCCGACCTCTTTTGGTGAGGTAGATGGTGCGAAGGGAATGTTGGGACGACGGTGAGCATGTGCGTGTGCGCTACTCGGTCCCGCGCGTGATCTAGGCCGTCCAACCATGGCTGCGAAGTTGTACGGATGAGATCTATTTTTGAGTTTGTTTTCAGCAGGTGAGACTAACATGGGTAGTCTTGCATGCGTTCAACGGGGCTAATATAACCCGTCATCAGGTAGCCTACGGGTGTTTGCATGTCGAACACAAGGCTTTAAGCAGGGCATTAATTGCAATGCTGCAAACCTACAGAAAATCGGGATGGTTGCTACATGCTCCGCTCTGGGTAGGTTATAATTCTCAGGGATGGTTGCACATGCTCCAATGAATTAATATGGTGAGAATATTCACCGCATGAAGGCTTTATCCCTTGCAGGACGTCAGCTTAGAATTTGGCTTTTACAATTTTAGCCATGAATATAATTCCACCATCAACACCTGCGAGCACAGATGAAGATAAGAAATAGGGGAAACAATATATTGTTAAAATTTATGAAGAGATATTTCTTACTTCATCCGTGAAAGATTTCAGAGCCAAGAAAGTGCTAGGATTCCTAAGAGTTTGGTAGCTGAGCTTCATTCTTTCAATCTGAGAAAGATCAATATAATTAGCGAGAATATAAAAACGCGAGGAAAATAATGAATAATAATATGAAAATTCAGAGAGATTAGTACCTCTTTAGTTCTCTCAGGCCAATTAAAAACCCAAGGTTGATATTCTGAAAGATCAGCGGGTAATTCGCGAGAGCCAGAAATATAAGAACCTTCAAGACATAACGGGAAGATAAACCATTTATCATCGCTGGAGTGGCGAGGGCTTGATTGGTAGGTGTATGCCAATCAATGTCTAACATAAGAGCCTCATCTTCATCGGTCTTTTCTTTCTTCAAGCGGACACCCCAGCATGTACTATCCCTTTTCATGGGGACTATCTTGTAATTTTTGAAGAAATTCTCCACAGTATAATTTGCAGGGACAATAGGAATATCCTTAAATTGAGGATTCTTTGGAGCTTCAGGATAGCGAGTTCCTTTATTAGCACCGCGAGAAGCATATTCAAGCAGCAATCTGATACAATCTCCACCTAGTTGATATAACACTCGCGAGAACCTCACATCATATATTATTTGATAAAATAAGGGAAGTTCTGGATCATAGAGAGGAATGGGAAGACCTGCCTCAAGTTAGCCTAGCGATACAATGATTTTCTCGCGAGAACATCGATCATCGGTGAATAACTTAAGATAGAGTTCAGATCTAGGATCTTGATCTGGAATTGTAGACAAGGTAAAACCTTTATTTTTGAGCTTTTCTTGCATCTCATTAAAAGCAGTCAAGTTTTTAGCACCAGCAACAACCATTTTTGAGTATGGGAATGAAAGAAAAAGTTGAAAGATAAGAAAGAAATCACAGCGATAACAGAAGCGCAATTCGCGGAAGAACAAGAATTTGCGAGAGAGGTTATGAAGAGAGAGAAGAAGAAAGTAAAAGAGAAAAAGAAAGGAATGAGAGAAGTATTTATAGAAGAAGAAATTTCTCGAAAAAGATGAAGGCAATTAATGCAAAAAAAAGACGTGAGTGGTCAGATCGCAGCGGTAAGAAGGGACGTGTCAAAAATTTATTAGAAGAAAGAATACGTGAAAACAGCTGGCGAAGGACACAGAAACGTGTCAGAACAGAGAAGTCTGAAAAGATAGGCAGTTACAGCATTCTAAAAGGATATCATGATCTTCTCTTCTTCGCAGAAAAGACATGAGAAGAGGCAAGATGTAGGACCAGAATATCGCTACAACACTATTTCTGCGATATTAACAACACTTTTGCGAGCGTCACAGAAGATTCTATAACGACATTTCGCGAGCGTCACAGAAGAATCCAAAAGAAGCTGACGATAGAAGAAATACAAAGAGAGTATGTTTATCCTGCGATGGTTATCAATTTTGCGAGAGAGAATATTAAAACAGTCGCGATAAGATCGCAAAGTATATCCGAAAAAGGAGGAAAACTTAGCTGTCATCCACTATGTAAAATCCTATATAAAAGGTTCGTTAGGTTCAGAAAATGATGATGTCTTTTGGAGAGTTGATAAGGTTTTGAGGAGAGAGAAACTCTAGAAGGAAATTTGTACTTCTGAATTCTTATGTATTTTGTAAAGAATTAAAAAGTTAAAATAATAAAAAAGTGTCGTAATTCATTCTCAAAGATAACTTAATTTCTGTAGATTCTTATCAGGGGTGTAGTGTAGGAATTCCTGCAACTACAGCTTAGGTACTTGCTAATGAAGAAAGAAGCAAAACCAAGGCCCATATGATGGATTTTACTCTTGCAAGAGTTTTATATTGAAATCAAAGACAAGAAAGGAATTGAGAACACCGTTGCGGATCATTTGAGCCGTCTTGCTGTGGACAAGGAAGCTATCCCGTTGCGTGAAAGTTTCTCGGATAAGCAACTATTCTCAATTGCTTTTGGAGAACCATGGTACGCTGATATTTTTAATTACTTAGTGTCTAAACAAATCCCAAAAAACTTGTCTCGTGCTGAGAGGGACAAACTTAAGAAAATAGGAAACCAATACATATGGGATGATCCATACTTATGGAAACATTGTAGTGACCAAGTAATACGAAGGTGCGTTCCCGAATCCGAATTTAACTCTATCTTGTCTTTTTGCCACTCTTATGCTTGTGTAGGACACTTTGGGAGCAAGAGAACCACTCTCAAGGTACTAGAATGTGGTTTTTTTTGCCAACTTTGTTTAAGGATGCACATGCATTTTGTATCACATGTGATAGGTGCCAAAGAACATGCAATCTAGGTGCCCGAAATAAAATTCCACGAACTATTATTCAATTTGTTGAGGTCTTTGATGTATGGGGAATTGATTTTATGGGCCCTTTAGTCAATTCTAGTGGGAATTATTATATTTTTCTTGCTGTTGATTATGTCTCGAAATGGGTGAAAGCTAAGGCCACCCCAACTAATGATTCTAAAGTTGTTTCAGATTTTGTGCAAGCAAATATTTTTGCAAGGTTTGGAATTCCAAAGGCTATAATTAGCGATGGAGGTTCACACTTCAAAAACAGGTTCTTACAAACCTTGTTAAGGAAGTACAATGTTGCAACACCATACCATCCACAAACAAATGGATAAGCCGAGGTTTCCAACCGAGAGGTGAAATCCATTCTCGAGAAGACGGTGAATCCAATAAGGAAGGATTAGAGTTTGAGACTCAATGATGCTTTGTGGGCATATAGAACTGCATACAAGACACCTATTGGGATGTCTCCCTTTAGGCTTGTTTACGGTAAACCTTGTCACTTACCCGTTGAAATTGAGCATAAGGCGTTTTGGGATATTAAGCAATGCAATATGGAGTTGGATGGTGCTGGAAAGCAAAGGAAGTTGCAACTTCAATAGTTAGAAGAGATTCGCAATGATGCATTTGAAAGCTCAAGGATTTACAAGGAAAAGACTAAGGCATTTCATGATAATATGATTACAAAGAAACAATTTTGCATTGGGCAGAAAATGCTTTTGTTTAATTCTCGCTTGTAATTATTTCCGGGTAAATTAAGGTCACGTTGGATTGGACCTTTTATTGTGACTAATGTGTTTTCTCATGGTGCGGTTTAAATTCGTAGTTTAGCTACAGGTAATGAACTTAAAGTGAATGGGTTGAAACCATATTATGAGAACTTCTCTTCGGATGTCGTGGAAGGAGTGAACCTTGTGGAAGTGCTCCCTCTGGAGGAGTCTTAGCAAACAAGGAAATCGTCGGGCTGACGAATTTAAACCAAGCGCTAAGTGGGAGGCAACCCACCGGTTTTGTATCTTTATCTTTTTATTCTTTAAGCATTTTATCTTTATTTTCTTGTTTTTGCATACCATTTGCGGAATTTCCCACCTTGAACTTTCTTTGGACGATTCAATTTTACATTGAGGACAATGTAAAGTTTAAGTGTGGGGGAGCATTTATATGTTTGTATAGTTTGTTTTAGTTTGTTTTATACCTTTAGTAAAAAAAAACAAAAAAATTTGAAAAATAGAAAAAACCAAGAATTTTTTTTGTGCTTTTTGAACTCCGAAATTTAGAAACTTGTGCCTTTAGGATGACACCATTAGTGGATGGAACCATTTTGATTGCAGGAGTTGAGGAACCAATTAACTAAAAGGGACGAACATAGCTCAGAAATCACAAATAATATGATAGTTGTTACCATATCTCGGAATATCACCATATCACATTATATTTTTTATTTTTTATTTTTCCATATTTATCTATTGTTCCTAAGTGCTTTGGTGGGTCACTAAACATCGACTTGTTATTACTGCTAGGATGAAATAGAGTAATTGAGTTGCTAAAAAAAACAAGACAAAAAAAAAGACCGACCAATTAGACCAAACGGAATAAAAAGACACTTGGATAGCAGTATGTGTGAAACGTTGTCCCTGTCTCCGTCGCCTAAACAAGCGTGGAATGCAGGATCCAAGGAAACTATCACATTCTTGCTGACAAGAAGCATGCACTTATATCCAAAAGATCTAATCATGATGTCTACAAAAAAAAAAAAGAGTGAAAAAGAAAAGAAAAAGAAAAGAAAGTATTATATTGGTTGAATAAAGTCACTCCTGGTTCCCTTGTATATGCCAGTGAGTTGATGTAGAATTCAAACCAGTATCTCAATCCAATAGGATGCATAGGTTCATCTTGGCGGTGACCTTCAGACATATATGGGATACATCAATCACTTGTGAACATTCGCCAACATCTACATCTTTATCCATCTTCTTAATATTTTCATTGTGATTGTGGTTTGTTAGTTTCCGAGTATTGTGGATTGTTCGACTATCTAATTAGATCTTTATTTACTTAAATTTGAACTGAATTTGCGCAAGGTACCTCCTCATGTAGTCATTTTGGATTCGTTCATTGATTTGTCACAAATAGACGGAGTTGGAAATATAGGTTTTGTAGGCAGACCTCTTGTAAACCTTCACGAGACTAAAACTCATCCACTAGGGAAACCTAGGGGTTCAAAGGCTTTTTATTTATGCTAAAAGTGACCGTAGCCTCGACGAGACGGAGTTGTATGTATGTTTTATAATTATTTTGTTTGATTTGCACGAGGACTAGCAAGGTCTAAGTGTGGGGGAATCTGATAGGTGTCTAAAACACCTTAATATTTATCTATTGTTTATGATTTCTCTACTAGTTTTCTTGTAAATTATGTATCTTATGTTTTTTTTTTTTGAGTATTTAGGTACTTTGGAGTCATTTGGAACAAAAGGAGAATAAACAGCGCGAAAGTCTCATCTCATATTCAATGGCTATTGGAGGCAAACTATTTCTCATTATTTGCTTTTATTTCTTCATCTCTGTCTGAAAAGTATGTCGGCTTTAGTGATGCAAATTCTGTCTGAAAAGCACGACAACTTTAGTGATGACTCTCATTGAAGTGTATAAGTGAATATGAGAAATAAGGGACGGTTGATGTTAGCGGAGGAACTCAAAAGAAGGATAAAGCGTTCATGGGAGCTATATTTGGAGAGGGCTGACGTGTGCAAGGAGGAGGTGAAGATGAACTGTCAGTTGCCCGAAACTGACAGTCGAGCAAGGAAGCGGATAGGCGGTCAGTTGCCTAGAACTGACGGGCCAAATGGAATCTGAACACCCCTTATCCCATCAGCTGGGGTGGACATATCCATCTTTTTTCTAACACAAGACCTAAAAATCAGTGGGAATTATTTCCCAATCATTATTTCCAAATCAGAGAAAAAATGGAGAAAGAAAAGGCAAGCCATGGCGGCTGCTGTCTCAGGGAGGTGTAGAAATTCATAGAAAGAGATGGAGATTGCGGTTGTTGATTTGAGAGTGGCGATTCGATTTTGGGATCTGATTTGAAGAAATTCTGCCGCTGATGTGAGAATTGGTTATGTTGTGTGTTGTCTTGAAGGGGGTTTTGAATCTGAGAAGGTTACAGAAGCTATAATGGAATTTGGAGACATGAGTTAGATTGATTTGGAAGTCATGGTTTCGGTTTGCATCTGTGATTGAAGAAGATGGTGATGTTTCCATTAATAGAGGTTCAGTGAGAATTAGGGGTTGTTTTTGTGTTTATGCCATGGGTTTGATTTATGAAGCAGGGAATGATGTAGAATTGAAGTCTGTTAATTGGGATGAATGGTGATTTCATGAGTTGGGTTTTGGTCGAATCTGCATTTGACTCTAGTTGGAGATGTGCCATGGATGTTACAAGGGTTTGCCTCTGATTCAGAGTTAGGGTTTGCTGCAATGGGTATAACTCAGACTGGGATTTGGAGGAGCCACTGATGAAGCTGTTGTTGAACTTGTTGAGATGGTCTTAAGTGATTGTTGGTGGTTGTTGATGCTGTAAAGAAGATGGTTATGAAGAATTGTTGCTGGGATTTGGGATCTGGTGGTGTTGGCTGTGGAGTTATGTCTAAGTTACAGTGGCTTGAGCAAGTGAAGTTGCAGTTGTGAATGAACTGAAGTTAAATGGAAGTGCAACAATGTGCAAGTGTTGGTTAGTTTCTGGGACTGAATTGAGATTGAAGGAACATATGAAGCTGTAGATTGAATTGCAATGGGTTAGGAGAAGCTGAGTTAAATGATGATTTCAATGGAAAGTGCTGGTGGTTTGGATGAAGGGTTATATGAGCTGAGAGTTTGAGCTGATGTTGCAGTTATAATCTGGTAGAATGTAAACAAAAGCAGTTGGTGATCTGTGATGGTGTAGCTGCTATTGAAACACATGGTCTTTGTGGTCATTGAAGTGATAGTTGGTGATGAAATGAACTAAAGTAGTTATGATGCAGAATGTGATTCAGGGAAGAAGTTGGTGTTGAACAACAGTTGGTGTTGCAGGTGCAGTTCAGGGAGGAGTTATTACAGGTGGTACTGCTGTTGTGTGTGTTGGACAGGGTTATGGTGGTGGTGTTGATTGCGAATTGAAAGAGCTAGTGTTGGTACACAGGAGGAGCATTTACTGGTGAAGGCTAAGATAATGGTGAGCTGTTAATGCAATGGTCACGTGTGTTAACTGGAAGATTGGAGGATACTCTTGGAGTTACAAAGGAAGGAATGAGAGATGGCTTAAACTGAGATGGTGTTTGGGGAAGCTGTGTGTTGTTCTTGATTTGAAAACTGAGTAGCTGCAGTTTCAGATGGTATTGCAGGCATGAACTGGAGTTATTGCTACAGCTACAGAGAATGAATGAGACCAAATGATGTTGTTACGTTATTGCAGGTGGTAGTTGTGAGGTTTCTGTGAGCATGGGAAACTCAGTGAAGGAAATGGTGTTACTGTTTCAAGGTTCGATGGAAGTTTAAGGTGTTGTAAGAGTATGGGGTACTGAGCTACAATGGAGAATGAAGTGAACTGAGTTGCAATGGTGCTGGCTGGAAAGCTGAACTGAAGTGCCAGGTCTTGAAGTTACAGCTGCAATTAAGTGGAGTTGCAAAACAGCCATCTTGGCTGTGAAGAACAAAGTGTGCAATAGGGCCATCATGGCTGGAAATGCAGGATACAACCATCTTGGCCGTGAACGGCAACAATTGGCATAGACCTACTTGACTCATCACTGTCTCGTTTCGACCCGGTGTGACTCGTTGAGATTGAACGAGTTGACCCGGTTGACCGTCTCGACCCATTGACCGTTTGACTTTTCAGGTTGCCGGCGGTAACTTTCCGGCCAAAAACCCAGCTTTCCGGTGAGTGTTTTTGGGACATATTTTCTACACTGGTTTCTCTCACTTGTGGGATTGGTGGATTTCTATCTAATGGACTTTGAAGATTTGGACCTAATTTTGGAGAAAAGCTACAAAAGGAGAAGTTTTACTTCTTTTTTGGATATCACGTATTATTCTTGGAGTTCTGGAGATATCCGTTGAAACTTACGCTTCTAGAGTTTGCTTTCATTTTATCTTCTTTAATTCATTATGATTATGTTGATGAACTCCATAGCTATGAGTAGCTAAATTATTATTTATTGGTTAAGGATGTAGTCCTATTTCTAAAACTTGTGCTTGAGTTATGTATTAGTTTTCTCTCTTTGTTTTCGTTCATATCTCTGTTGTTTTTAATATCACATGATTGATGTATTGTGATAGGATTTTGGTGTTTGTTTAGTTAAGTGGCCAATTAATTGAACTTGCATCTTGTCCATAGCTATTTTAGGGTTTTTTATCAAGCAATAACCCAAATACAAGTAGCATGATATGATTATAGTTTGTAGTGATACACTCTTATAATCATATGTAGAGTTTGACCATTGTCCGAATTGTCATGCGCAATGTATGACAATTGCATTGATTAGCCTATTTCCAAAACTTAATGCTCCTGGGAATTGAACTTGATTAGCGCAAGGCGTTAGGTTATTCTTTAGGTAGAATTCACATACGCAGCTCTAATGTGTGTGTTGATTAACTTGGGAAATAAATAGATTATCTTGCTCTCTTGATTTTATAGGCTTTTGATAATAAAAGAGATTAAATTGTAATTCTAATCATTTATGCAAGCACATGTTTAAGATTGAAGATGAATTCCTTGACCAATATCTTTCTTTCATCTTGGTTACTAAGAAACTAGAAATTGATAACTACAATCGCCTCTCTGTGGATACGAACTCTTCCTTACTTTATACTTCATTCATATTTTGTTGAGTAATAAAGTGAATTATTTTTGACGCTTACGACAGTGATCACTATGCAAGTTCGAAAAAGAGTAATTGAAACAGACCAACCAACAAGTTATCTCGATTTAGTAATTTTATTATTAGAGCATTGCTCGGTTGAACCCACCAAGCACTGATATGTCAAGTTTTGTTGTCATATTTTAGTATCAAACTCAATTAGAGTCTCTTGATTAAATGTACTAGTGATGAACTTCTTTTAGGTTAGACTAGAAAGTCTAGGAATGTTGAGACATACAAGTATTACTCTAAAGACCTGGAGATGTGAAGATGTATCGACCACAACGAAGACATCATCCTTCCACTTGAGGTATTGTGATACTGACTTGACTTGTTTTCATACCTATCATTGCTTTCAAGTCGTTTAAGATTGAAAACATAACATAAGAGGTTATATTTAGTACTCTATTAATAAACTTGCTCTTTTAGTATAATCAAAGTGTCAAGGATGAATATTTGAATCTGAAGTATAACGTTTATCTTTTGAACTTCGTAAATGTGCCATCGATATAATCTATATAACTCGGTACTTAATTATGTATTGGATATAAGTGTGATTTCATCCTATGAAACTATGTTTGATTGTATATGTTTAAAGGAAGTATATATACGAAACTTGTTTTGTAATTGAAAGGAAATCAATAGGCGTTTTGGTCCGGTTTTCATTGAAGATCTTTTGGATGACCAATTCGAAACCTGGGTAATAACTTTGGTAGAACCGATCTTGACTTATGTCGAGAGTTATGGTAGAACCGATCTTTACCTAGTTTACGATATGCGGTAGATCCGATCTTGACTCATGTTGAAAACATTGGCAGAACCGATCCCTACCTATTTTGGGATACATGGTAGAATCGATCCTAGCTATTTTTTAGAGTGATGGTAGAACCGATCCTTACCTATATCGGGAGTCTTGGTAGAACTAGTCCTAGCTATTATTGGGAGTAATGGTAGAACAGATCCCTACCTATATTTGGAGGAACCAAATTTAACCTATGTTAGGAGTCAACAACTGGTCCCAAGAGAAAAACCGATCCTTCATATTCACATATTACTTTACGGTTTTGTATGAGTTCGGAATTACAGGTTGGATATTAGTTGGAAATAGGTACTTGATGCATATCTTGAGAATATTCTCGGTTTTGAAATTTCCTTGTTGTCCAAACAACCTTGGTCTATAAATAGTTGAGTTTCCATTTCTTGCAAACTTCACTTGTGTTGTTTCTGGTGGAGCGGTCTATCTGGAGAGGAAAGTACCCTAATTAGGCGAAATCTCTTACGACCGCTCGTTTAAATATTTCTGTGGGATTAAGAAGCTCTACGAGTACCGTTGGTGGGAAGCTAGATAATTGAAATGTTATTTTAGTTTAAGATTATTGATTTGATTGACTAACGGTTGTTAAAACTTTGATTGCACCTAGTTTGATTGTTCTTGAGAGACTTCTCTTCTGACATAAGGGTCACTCAAACTAGATCAAAGTTCTAACGGAATTTTTAGAAGTGTTTTTAAATCTAAAGACGTCTTGTGATAATCCATTGTTAAAAAACTTCGTACTGTACGTGATTGATCACAAGAGGATTCAAGTTTGTGTTGTGTAGGTTATTTAAGAAGGCGACTGAAGATTTGAAACAAAAATATTGTGGTGTATTTGGGTACCCCCTCTTTTCACTTATACATATGAACCTCATACCCGAACTCATGTCAATCTCTCAGCAAAACACTTAGTTTGCTCATCGATCTATCGAGAAAAGTATCATTACTCTGCCTTAACAAAAAAAAATCAATTTCATTTATGAAAATGAGAGTGTAATGCCCATATTTTTCACATGACGTATGCTCTAGGAAGCATCACTGAATGAAATGAAGTTTTATTTCAAGCTTGTGTTCCATACTTTGAGTTGATTCATTTGAGTATCTCCTTAAGCCCATGATGTACACATGGTAAAGTGATGCACCTTGTCCCGAAGTTCACCATTTGCTAGAACATACTCTATGTTACATTGATGGGAGAAAGGCATCAACTCAAACTTGCGATGCACACTTCACAAAAGTGGCACATCAATTCAGCATTATGATGCCATAACATCGTTATGCTTGTCTCTTTCTTGGATAAGCGACAATAACTAATGTTGCTTACCTAAGGGAGTATCATGATGCTAAAACATCAGCATGCTTGGTGAGGAAACGGGTGTACAAGGTACATGACCAACAACTCACAAATTCTTATTTGTATACATGTAAATAAATATATATGACGGGTATCTTGGTTGAAGGTGCATTGAACAAAAATGCATTTTTAAGATATAAAGCTTACGTAATGGATCATGAACGATATAAAAGTGTCATTATGTTGTGTTGCTTACTCGACGAAGCATACTTGATGAGAAAGCATTAATACGCCATGTTGTTTACCCGAAGAAGGGTCATTTATATATGCACAACCTTGTACATATCTTGAGAAAGTCTCTTGGCCTTTACAGACTAGGTTTTGATTGGCCTTTAGCTTTGGTATCGTTGTTGGCTTTGCCTCAATATGCTTGAATTACATGTTTTGTTCTACATGATCCTTAAGATGAATTACAGTATGTGCTTGATCCCTTCATGGTATGAGTTAAGTACGTTGGAAGATGCAATACGGTGTATTTGTAGTCCAACAATGTGTCTCTTATGTTATCTAATTACGAGATGATTGTAACACTTTGGTAAACCACATCTAGGCTCTCCATGCAAGACAAAATATCCCCACTCCTAGAAGAATGCAATCACAACGAAAAGGCAATAAAGAAAAAAAAAAGTCCAAGATGCTCCATGACAGTTGCAAAATGACACTGAATTAACAATAAATGAAGTCGAGACCTTCAACATCGGGACATAATAGAGATTACAAGACCCGTCTGCATCAACTTAACTCTATCGCCAAAAGGATGAACATGGATTTTAAATCTTCTTAAAGAATATGAAGTTATATTTTCCTCGACTTATAAAGAGATTTCGGGACTAGACGACAAGTTGATCACTCATCATATGCACATCATTCATGGATCCTAACCTTTCAACTAGCCACCAAGATAGTTCAGGCATGAAATTAAAGAACAAATCAAGATCGAAATCCAGAAACCAGATTTTTTGGGTTCAACAAACCTATTCAACATCCCACTGGATGGACAATATCATTATTGTCAATAAGAAAAATAACCAAATTATATATTTTGTAAATTTTAAAAACCTAATATAGAGCCATACCAGACATTGGAGTGGGCTATAGTATTGGTCTCTAGTAAAGTTTCATCTCCAATAATGCTATATTTACTCGAAAATGAACCGAAAATATGAGTCCTCTTTATATTTAATCTTTTGATAACTATAAAAGTCAAATGGTGCAATAACTACACATAAACGACCGATGCCTGTTTTACCATGGCAGAAACATGGTTTTTGAGAATCAAAGTTATTTTTTGAGGAGATCTTACCAAAGAGTATGAAGACTAAGCAAATAAATCCATGATTATGGTGTTAGATTAAATGATGGGATGTGGAATTTACATATAACTTATAGAATTTTGAAGACAATTAGAGTTGTTGAATATTTTTTTAGGCTTCCTATAGAGTTCGTCACAATACTCTGTTGTGATGATGCCTCTAGAGGCAATCCTGATCTGGCAAGATACAAATTCCAAACAAGGAACCAAATTGGTAGACTCATATGGACGAATCTAGTGAGATGGGTGTGGAAAATATGTAGCACGCAAATGGGAAGTTGTATAAAGATGAGGGTATGGGTATCCCACCAATTTTTCTGCTTAACCAATATTTCAACTCTCATTAATTGGTCTAATTGAAAAATTCCTTAGTTATGATAAAAATGATTAATATGCATTTGATATTACTTAATATAGATATTAAACTTATAATGCGTAACAAAAAATTAAAGCAATAAAACCAGAGACTTGTTAGTTAGGAAACTAGAAACTTATAGGAAAATCTCGGGACCTAGTTTGGATTGAACATTCACTGAATTAAGCTATCACACCTCTAGTTACTATGCAACTTTGCAATAGTTGTAATTAAATCAGACCAACCAACCAGTTACACCGCTTAAATAGTTTTCATGTGTCGGTCGAGAAAACTATCACTAGTAATCAATTTCATTTATAAAAAATAGAGGGTGCCAAATATGCCATTAACTTTTTCGTTTTAACATATAAGACAATTCCTTTGATGATCTTAATCAAGATTTTAATCAATTAAGGATGAAAAATGTACAACTTGCAATTTATCATCAGTGAACTCACTACAATTTGGTTTATTAGGAACATAGTGAATCTCTAAGGATAGAGATGATTTGGGATATGTAGAAGAAATTAGAGGATAAGGGGAAAAACTAGACGAATTAGAGGGATAATAAGAAAAAAGTCATTGGAGATAAGAAGTTGCAGAGAAATTAAGGAAGGAGATGAAGTTTACATTATTCATTAGCTTACCCAGATAAGTGTAAAATAGTCTATATATATGGCTAGAAGTAACACTAGCTATATCGTGCAAAGCACGTGCCACTCACATGAATAACTATACTAGACTCTTAACAGCACCGAGCTCATAGCTAGATATGTCCTGCCCATAACCAAGGTGGTCTGCCTCATGTAGGTCTATGACAAATACCCACTCCTCCAAATCATCCTTGTCCTCAAGGATGGAAGGTAGAAAATAAGCAAGGTGGACGAAAAACACTGCGGTTATAGCTTCTTCTCGAGCACAGTAAGAATTGTGACCATTCTCATTTTTTAACACCGAAGCCCACAATAAATGATCTTGCACTTATGAACAATAAGGTTTATAGCCTTTTCTACTTGTTTCTCCATAGCATACAAGCCCTACTATCATCAGAATCCATGGCTTGTAGATACTAACAGAAGCACCCCTTGCAGTATAAGTATTAGCCAAGGTTCCATCGCAGTCATGAGTCACAACTTCTAGAATAAAATTGATAATTACTGGATAGGCACATTTGAATGTAAGGAGTAGATTTTCATTATCAGTTAAGATAAGAATGGGTATCTTCACATTTTTTTCTTTTTGATTAGCTTGCATATAGAGTTGTATACCCAGAGAGACCCCCACTTCTAATACAGAAAACTCCTCTTGTCTGGAAAAGATAACTTCTTCATTGCTGACATGAGGCTCAAGGTTATTACCTTCCTCCACAGAGAAGGCTTTCGGATGCTAAAAGTTAATTATCACAAGGTTCACTAAATTCAAATCCAAAACATTGTCAGCACCCGTTAAACTCATTCGCAAGAATGTAATGACAAGAACTACTGTAGCAAAAATACAGTCAGTTGCACTTCCATTATTAGCTGGGCAACTCACTGTAACCTCATAAACATCTTGTTAAACTTCCTTAAGACACAACTTGTGTTGAGATAACAACTGAAATACTTGTAAAACATTACCCACTCCTAAGCTCTTTGGAAATGAAACACTCATAGATGTGTCACAGTACAAGGGGTAAGAATAATCTGTAGCCAAACTTGAAGCACGAGTTGATATTCCTTCACCGCTACTACATGAAGCATGAACTAACATTTTACTACTGTTATGGCCATCAATACAATGCAATACCATTCGCCATTTAAATTTTTTAGGTACTAGCATCACGTGCAGATAAAGCTGGACACTTTTTGAACCTCCACTTGGAAACCTCACATTCACAATAACTGATGAATTGGTTTCCCCGTGCTTCCAGCTTAACAGAAACACCATTCTGAGGCTGTGATAGTTGATGCTCATCTTAGTTGACACTCCAACCACTACCAGGTGTAAGATTATTCAAGCAGAAATTAGAATTAGTCGAGTCCAGAAAACTTCCACGATCAATTACCCTTTCAGCAAAAACCAAGATATATCTCGCACTACTCAATTGTTCAATCAATTAAAATATCCGATAATTTTGTATTGGGTAAGACTATTCCTGAAAAGGACATTGTGATGAAAATTCCCAGATCACTGCCATCTAGATACGATGATAAAAATCATGCCATTGTTGAGGGAAATAACCTAGATACTCTCTCCAGAAACACGCTGGTTGGTAAGCTTAAGATATTTGATCACGAAGTTTCATCCATGGCTAAGGATGTTGCGTTCAAAGCACTAAAGGATGCTAAATTACTTGATAAAAGTAAAAAAGTGTATTTCTTTGAAGATGATCACTCCGAGATAGATTCAACATATGAAGATCTTGACAAATCGGTCTCGATGATCACAAGACAGTTTAGGGATCTTCTATTGAAGAGAATTAAACGGTTCTCCAGATATAAGCTTAAGGTATCAGTCAAACCTCATAATCGTGTTGTAGGATCAGAATATTGCCACAACAATATTCTTGCGAAAGTTTATTAACAACATTTCTGCGAGCCTCTCAACAACACTCTGTGAGTGTCGCAGAATAACTCAAAGAATGACGTAGCGGATGACGAGAAGAGCATGACGATTCTGCGAAGATTACATCATCTGCGAGAATTAGCCTTACAACTGCTGCGAAGAGCACCGCGAGCCAGATCCGAAATTAAAGGATAACTTAGCTGTCATCCACTGTGTACTTACCCTATATAAAGAGAGCCAATAGACTCAGAAAGGGAGAGATCAATTTAAGAGTGTTGAGAAAGTCTTGAGGAGAGAGAAAATTCTTGTGAGCGATTGTATTCTTGATTTCTTCCATTTCTTGTAACATTTCTGAGAATTAATCAATAAAAGTGTTGTTCTTAATCTCTAAATATGTGTTGATCATGGTGAATTCTTGTATGGGGTGTAGTGTAGGAAATCCTGCAACTACACGTGTTCCTCCTAAAAATAGGGATATTGATGAAACTAATAATGAGGATATGCCTCAGTATTTTAAGTGTAAAGGATTTGGTCATTTTGCAAATGAGTGTCCAAATCAGAGAAAATACACTGGGAAAAAAGGTCTTGCTGCAACTCTTGATGAAATATCTGACAACTATGATCCAAATGAAAATGAGAAATCAAGTGTTGCACTTCTTGGTGAAAATATTGATTTTGATAATTGTATCAATACACATATCAATCTTAATATTCTTTCAGAAGATAATCCAACCGTTCTGGAAGAAAAAGTTGACTCCCTTCTTGGAAACACTGTTTACAATGGCTCGGGATCCACTATGTGCTTAGCTGCTTGCACAATTCAGAAGCCTGATTATTATCCAAGTGTGACGTTCTCATATTGTTCATTAAAAGGTCATGAACTTACAAGGTGTTACAAGTTCAAACACAAGCAAAGACACGTCAACAAACTTCAACGAAGAGCAAATCATTTAGCAAGAAAGCTCAAATTTGCTCAGAAGACCGCAGAGGTATGTAAGATTTTATCTTCGTCTAAGAAGTTAGTTTCCAAGGAAAAATCAAGACCATTTGAAAAGAAAATATGGTCAAATAGTTTTGATAGACATAGGTCTATGGATTCCTCTCAAGAGGAAATTGGTGGACAAATTGTTATTCACCACAACACAACTTAATTGTGTTGTTTCTAAAATATTGTCTCATGTGCCTGATCAAAAGAGACAATGATTTTGTACCTCTCAGGCTTTAAGAAAAGTTTTGTTTTATTTTTCTTTTCTTGGTTCTGTCTTATTTTTATCTATCAAAGGAAAAAAAGGGTATTATCGACAACTTTACTCTTGATAGGGATAAGAGTTAATCGTTTACGAACCTATTTTAGGTTTCGAACCCTACACTCCTTTTCCTTCTCTAAAACCTCTTTTTATCTCTAGACTACTTGTTGAGCCAATTGTGAATTCCTCTCACAAACCCATTCGTTGATAGATGCTCCAAGAATGATGTCTTGCGATGGAAAAGAAGGTAATATGATTGTTAAGCCATCAATCATGAAGTAAAAATAAAAATCTCCATTGCCTCCAACCTTGAAAAGAAAAAGAAGGAATATGAGGAAACCAAGGGCCGTTCCTTTAAATTATCAGAAGTTTTCTAATGTTCTTGAAGTGTTGAAGGAGCTGCGTAAGGAGATTCAACAAATAAAGGCTTTTGTGTATAAGACTCATGAGATTCAAAAGGCCCTGGTTCGACAACAACAACCAAGAAGGTTCATCGATATAAACTCCTTTCTTAATGAACCCTATGTTCCAATGGCTGTTGACGACAAGGAGTTCGGGGACGATAATGAATTCTTCAAAGGTCTTAATTACTAGTAAATCTTCTATGTTTTCTATTTTATTTAAAAGAATAACTAGTTGTAGTTGCAGGAAATCCCACAACTACACCCTCATGAGATTCTATTAATTTGATTTGATGATCTAATTTATTTGATATGAAAATGAAGATTAAAGTACTAAAATTGTAAAAGAGACACGAAGATTTTTACATGGTTCGATCATTGTGATCTACATCCATGGTTCTTCACTAGTGATTGTATGTAATTACATGATTTTACAATTGAGACTCCATTAAAGAATATTTGGAGCTCTAGATTTTTGGGGAATAAGATCATCAAGAAAATAAGTCTCTCTCTCTCTTTACAAAATTCTAAGTTCAAATGTCTCTCCAAAATTCTAAATTATGTGGGTAAACAAGGGTGAGCCAAGATATTTGTCATTAGGCTGAAGAACATGAACCTTTAAAAGATTGCAGATGGTTGGTATTATGGCTGGTTCAGTGTCCTTGCTGAAAAAAACACCAGATTTGCTGAAGTTGATTAGTTGAACAGAAGTAGCTCCAAATATGTTGAGTATATCCTTTAGGTTCCGGGCTTCAGTAATATTGGCCTTGCAGAAAACCATGCAATCATCAACAAAGAATAGGTGAGTTATTGAAGGAGCATTCTTGCATATTTTGGTGCCTGAGATGATGCCAAATTCTTCTGTATTAGTTAGAGTCCTGGACAGAGCTTCCATGAAAAACAGAAAAAGATAAGGGGATAGAGGGTCCCCCAGTCTAAGACCTCTAGAGGGGTTGAAGAAAGTATCAGGAGAGCCATTGATCAGCACAGCAGAAGAAGTTGTGGTTATACATTGCATGACCTTGTTGCACCAAGCAGAGTTGAAGCCAATTGTTTCCATGATTTTCTGAAGGAAGGTCCAGTCCACCCTATCAAAATCCTTGGCCATATCTATCTTTATTCCTATACTACCTTTATTTCCACTGATTCCTCTTCTACTTCTCATGTAATGTATGATTTCATGAGCAATAAATATATTATCTGATATTTGTCTCCCAGGGATAAAAGCAGATTGATAAGGAGATATGATCTTGTTTAGGAGTGGTTTCATTCTCTAAGCTAGGAGTTTTGATATGATTTTGTAGGTTGTGTTGCACAGACTAATGGTTCTGAAATGGCTGGGGTTGGAGGGATTATCATTTTTGGGTATCAGGGTTATGAAAGTGGAGTTCATTTCTTTTAGCATATGACCAGACTGGAAGAAGTGTTTGACCATTTTAACCAAATCCTCTCTAACAATATCCTAGTTATCTTGAATTTTTTTTGGAGGGAAGCCATCTGGACCTGGAGTTTTATCTTTGGCCATACTGAAAAGAATTGCCTTTACTTCATGATCTTCAGGGATTCTATTTAGCATGTTGTTTTCAGTTTCAGTTATAGTAGTGGGGATGAGGTTTATGATTTCAGGATTCATCTTAGGTGATTCAGAGGTAGACATTTTGGAAAAGTGGTTGGTGAAGCACTGTTTTATTTCTTGGTAGTCTTCAGTCCATTTCCCCTCAGAATCTTGGACAACATCAATCTTGTTCCTTGTTATTCTGGATTTAGAAGCTCTGTGGAAATAACTGGTGTTCTTGTCTCCGAATTTGATGAAGTTGTCTCTACTTTTGGTTTTCCAAAATTTTTCTTCAATGTCTTGCCACTCTTTTAGGACTTGCATTGTAGTTTTGATTTAAGTACTTCTGTCTTGCTTGAAGTAGTTTCCTTGTAGCCAGTTTAGATGTTGCTTGCTTTCCTCAATATTTGTCTTTATATTTCCATACACCTCTTTGTTCCAAGTTTTGAGCTTTTGTTTGATATCCTTGAGTTTTCTTTCTATTAAGTAAGCAGAAGAACTTGACAAATTCTTTTGCCAACACTCAATAATAATGTCCTTACAATCCTTATGATCCAGTCATGGACCAAAGAATTTAAAAGGGATTTCTCCAATATTCCAATGAGGATTAGTGTTGAGAAAAATAGGATGATGATCTATCTAACCTATGTTTAGTGAGAGCAGGCCCATTTCTCTTGTTTGACCAAGAGAAGGGGCAACAGAGCTACCCAGATCAATAAGATCCAAGTCAACAATCTTGTTGCTAAAGATATTAGCCTCCACACTATCCAAAGGTTGAGTGTTGTATTTTTCATTGTCATTTAAAATGATGTTGAGATCTCCAATAACCAACCATGGGATAGAGTGTGTAGCAGCAGTATTTTCCAGAACTTTCCAAGAGTTGAGCTTACAGTTTGTACTATTAGGATCGCCATAGTAACCAGTAAAAAGCCAGGAGGAGCCATTAGTAGGCTGGATTGTGGCATTGATATGGTTTATGGAATAGTCTAGGATATTAACATCTAAGGAGTTTTTCCATATCAAGACTAAACCACCCGCTGTACCACTAACCCCTCCAGGATTGACATGCCAATAGTTCTGGATGTTAAGATATTTCATAGTGTTTAAAAGTTTTTCATGCTTTTGCTTTGTTTCAGAAATGAAACAAAGGTCAGGATTGAATTTATTTAGCATGTCAATGAGGTATTTTCTGGTATTTTTTTGACCTAGCCCTTGACAATTCCAAGCAATGGTAGTAAAGAATTGCCAGAAATAAGATACAGAAGGATACTTGGAGGTAGGCCTTCTGGTAATGGGATCAAAGTATCCAATATAGCAGTAGAAGTAGCAGATATAGCAAATAAGTATAACATTTGAACTGATAAAGATAAAACAGATGCAGAATATTACCTCAGTGTTTGGTGTTGTTGAGCCAGATTCACTATTAGTCATATGGGGATTGCTTGAGTCTAGCGGTTCAGCATAATTGTCAGAGAATTCCTTTAGTTTTTTACTGTTGTCAGGTTCATTGATTTCCATAGGAGTAGCACCACTATTTGGTTATTTTCTCTTGTCAGAAAGTTTGATGGCATTTGAATCTTTTGGCAATGGGTCTTCAGAAAAAGAATGAACTTTATTTCTAGCTTTCCAGGCTTTCTTCTTGAATTGAGTAGTTTCAGCATCCATTCTTTCTTTGATTTGAGAAAGAGTGGAAAGGTTGTGGGAAGGCATAGATGGGAAGAGCCCCTCAATATCACTCTTTTGGGTGGTATTAGCATGAACTGTATTAGGTTGTTTGGTTCTGGATGCCTCCTTGATCTTAATTTTCGTTTGGAGTTGCTTATAGTTGGTAACTATTTTCTTTGAGATATCAAGCCTTTAGTTTCTGATTTAGCTAGTGATGATATCAGGGTGAGGAGAGTTTGGATCAGCTCTAGAAGAGGCTCCAAAAGTGAGGTGTTTGGATGATGAGGGAGCAATATTTGCAATTGTCTTTTCTAGTTCTTTCTATTTAGCATTCCTCATTTTGATTTTAAAGTCTTGAGAAGCATCAGCATTAGTGTACCCTCTGTGAATGATATTTCTTCCTTCTTGGACAGGTTTTTGATAGGCAATTTGAGGTGGGAGTAATGGTTGGGGTGTTGGTAATCTTGTGCAGTTTGAGTAGTGAGATTTTGAGTGTGTAGGTGGTATGTTGCAAAGGGGAGATGGTTGGTCCAAGGTTCTACAAATTTTGCAGAATTTAATGCCATTCAGAGAAAAAGAAAATTCAAGCCAATGTGAGATGGTTGGTGTTTCATAAGCTTCAATTCCAAACTTTAATGTTTTGGTGACATCAATGGTAAGCAGGACTTCCAGGTTTTTCTCAGATCTATCTCTTCCATAAGGTTTATTCTCCTTATGGTATACCCCCATATGCTTGAGAATGTTTCTGATGTCTGGTATGATGTGTGTTGGGATTCTTTTGATGAGCAACCAGATCATCACTTTAGTGAAGTCTTCTTCATGGATTAAGTCTGGACCTCCCATTGGGATGCCAACCAGTACCATTAACTTATCAAAAACTCCTCTAGTTCCTCCATTCCTAATAGTTGTGTAATCATCTTCATGAGTGAGTTTGAGGATGAAAAAAATTCCTTATTCTGTTCCATATTTCCATCTCAACTCTACCAATGAACTCCCAGTTGTTGTTAATAAAGTTACTAACTCTAGTTGTTTCAAAGCAAATGTTTCTGTAGAGTTTCCCAATAAAGCACCATTTCCAGTCTAAAGGTTGTTTTGTTTTGATGTTTTCGGGATTTAGGAAGACCTTTGGATATAGATCAGCTTCAGGCATATTCATAGATTTGTTCATTTGGAAAACAAGATTTTCAATAGAGGGGGAGGAGGAATTTGAAGTGGAAGCCATGGCTAAGAGGATATTGCAGCAAACAAGGTTCAAACAGCTAGAGATATTACCAGAAGTAACAAAGATGCCAGTCCTGAGGGGGTATTGTGAAGTTTTTTTCCAGCCTTTAATTTGAATTGTATTCTTTAAATTGTCAGGAGAGAGGTTATGTTTCAAGACAATCCAAAGAGACTTTCAAATGAGCTGGTTTGTTGATATGGACTTCACATTGTAATTTGTATACCCAGTTTTGTTGCCGATGCATATGATTGATGGAATCTGGCTCAAGTACCTGCACTAATTTGCAAATATTGTTTTAAATAAGAGTTTTAAAGTATTACCTTGACATCTCCATTGGCTTTTGCATCTATTGGTAGTTTTGTCCTTGCTTAGGCTGATAATGATGTTATTAGCTTTTGCTTGGAAAAAAAATCACGGGTTTGTATTGAGATTTGAAGTTGGACTTGTACTTGAACCCAACAAGTTTTGCAAGTGGTGCTCTAGTACCAGTGGTTATCAGCTCATTGTATTTCAGAGTGTGGATCAACCGAAGCTTAATTTGTTTAGAAGCTTTTATAATTTTCGCGGGTTGGGTCGATGCTAGGCCCACATGGTGAGTTGTTGATATGAACTTGCCCGCACCATACACCCTTTCCATATTGGTCCATGGGTCACCTTTTTGTTGATGGAGGTCTAAGTCATGCCAGTTAGCTATAGGATAACTTTGAATCTGATTCGATGTATTCTAAGATTGGATTTGTTGCGTCTGAGTCGCACACGAGTGAGTGGTACGATTTTTGGTGGTTGTAACAATTGTTTGATCAGTAACTTCCACTTTGCCCGGTGTGGTTCTGTCATTATTTCTCCAGTCTCCATCTGTCAATGAACAAGAAACCGCATTAGAAGGTTTAGGTTTTAGAAGGCTTGAGTGTATAGGATGTAGGTAATTATGCCCCCAGCAGTTAAGAAATGAAGAGACGGAGAGAGAAGTAGAGGGGCGGTAAGAAGTTATTGGGATGTATTGGAAACCGACGCCACTTAAAGTGGTAATGTCTCTTATCCCTTTAAGATGCAAATCTCTAGCAACAGAGACAAAAAAACAATCCCTTTGCACTGTTTGTCTTCCAATTTTCTGAACAACGTCAAAAGATAAATTTCTAATCATCCAAACGCAATGGCTGGTGAAGATCACAAGGGAAAGAGAAAGATGCAGGAAGTTGAGGAGGAGCCATTTGTGCAATGGTATCCACGGGAATATGGGATTACAAGGTTGTCTTATGGAATTCCATTTCCTGAAGGGTGTGAGTTTCCAGGTTATAATGCCGATTTCTCTTGGTATTTGGAAGATTTGCAGCATAACATTGAGGTAAAACTTGAGATGGAATTTCAGGGAGATAAGCCTCCAGGTTCCGTTGTGCATCCATGAACTAATGATGGATTCCCCTGTGGATCGTCTCCGAAATTATTTCAACCAATCTAAGCATGAACTTGTGAGACAAGATATCAGTAATCCTTTTGCAGATGTGCATGGTGATGCGGGTTTTGGGAGTAGTGCTCAACATGCTGCTGATGGTGCACATAAGGAGACCGCAGGTGAAAATTTAACCATGTTGAGCAGTATGTTACTGGTATGCCAAAATCTGCAATGCATACTCAAATGAAGACAAAGGAACATTGGGTGTTGTATGCTTTTCATCCTTGATTTGGGACTTTTGAGGTGCATGAAGGAGTTGCGGTTGTTGCTGATCGATTCCTAATTTCTGGCGTTATTCGGATTGGATATCAGTCTATAACTATTGATGCTAAGGAGAGGCGGATCGTGCGACACTTGTCTAGATTGCCAATGCATAGAGATGAACATATGCTGTTTCCTATGCTTGATGCTCTTTGTCCTGCAACAGGTAGAATCGGGCGTTCCCTTTTTACAGGTACCAAAGCTTCTGGTGATTCTTCTACTGGTGATACAACGATACTCATACTTTGCTATTTTGGTATACATTAATAATGTCTATCTGTCCATGTGAGTTGTGGTCATCAAATATCATCCTTGTTCCTTACAAAGTCCTAAGAAATATACGGCCTGCAAAATCAAATTATGAAATTAATACAACCCATGAGGAAAAAGGTTAATGGAACTTGTACGAGTAATGGTTAATTATGGATTTTGACTTCCTCCTTTTTTTTTTTTTTTTGGATAAACAAGGAACATTTTCATTAATGGGATTTCAAGGTTAAATGAGTTTAAGATCGAAGATAAAAGAATACAAAGTAACAAGAACATACCGTAAGAGTACAATACCGAGAAATCCGACAAGAGAAAGAGAAGGATTACCGGAGTAAGTCAAATACAAGTTTGAATAAGATCCGATTAAATCGGAAGAAGGATGGTTTTTTTCGGAATTAAATTCCAACCATTTAGTTTGTTTTTCTTCGATAGAAAGAAATGCTCCCAAAATAGGAGTGATTTGCTCAAATCTCTTATAGCTAGTAATGAAGCTTCCGTCGTCAAAAAGACCATCTATGGATATTCCGTCACCGGATAAGTTGATGATGAAGATTTCGATGAAGATTCCATCGCCGAAGATAACCAAGATGAAGATTTCATCATTGGAGAGCTTGGAGAGCATCACTATCGATCTAAAAACCCAACCCAATAACCAAGAATCGTCATTAAAGCGAAGATAAACTTCAAAAAAGTAGGTAAAACCACAAAAATGGTGTAGATAAGTAGAAAACATAATAAAAACCAAACTAATCTACCAACTAACCTAGAAAGCAAGGAAAAATGAAGAAATCTGCTCAGATCTAGTCCAAAAATAGATTAGATCTGAGCAGAGAAGAGTTTTTTTGATGGTTTTGTTGGAGAAGAAGAATTCCTCCTTTATTATGGATATGCATTACTAAGACACTTTTTTTGTGAATTGGATTTTGAATTCCTCTGGCTGGGTGGATGAGTTAAGGTGTGGATGTTGCTAAAGATTTTTAAAAAGGATTCCCATGTGAATGAGTTATTTTAAAGTGTTGTTTATGGGAGAAAATCTCCTCTGCCGAATTTGGTAAATTCGATGATGGATAGACTGGTTTAAACCCTTAAACAAATGTGTTGCACGTGAGCACTTTTGATATTCGAGATATCAATTTTGTACAACTCCGGCCTAAACCAAGAAGATGGCCGTTCCATATTTGCTTCGGTCACAAAGTGGAGGAGAAGGGTTGATTTGGGGAGGATAGCGAAGAAGGGTGATGAGACCAGAGAGTTCTGTCTAGGTAGTATCTCGACTTGTATCAGAAATGTAGAAGCTTGAGGAAGCTTGCTAGTAATGGAAGCTTTTGAGAGAGCTTACAAAGTTGCTATCTGATAGTGTTGTATTTTGCCTGACCAAGACTTGTGTGTTTTGGCAGAATAGGTGAAACCTATTTATACAAGTGAGATTGAACGTACTCTTGCCTCATTAAGGAATTGAGTAAATGTGTCAATTAAAACAGAGGAGGTGGAAACCGTTGGCTTTATGGTGAAAAACGTTTTCACCATAAATTTTCTTATTTAATTGACCGTATTCATTCCTTGCACGCCTTGCTTGTTGCGAGCGTAGTGTACGCTGCACGCTGTCACTGCCAAACCAAAACCCCAAGAAAGCATCCCCCAGTTTATGTTGATGTCTCGAGAGTTGGGCGCAAGTGGCAATGCCAAAGTTGCTAGTGAAGCGTTGCGGCATGTGCCAATGGCATATGCGGGATGTCTCGACCGCGAGTTGTACTTTGAGTGCGGATGGCAATGCCAAAGTCGCTTAGTGGAGCATTTGGCATGTGACAATGGTATGTGCGGAATGCCTTGGCCGCGAGTTGTACTTTGAGTGCGGATGGCAATCCCAAAGTCGCTTAGTGGAGCATTTGGCATGTGCCAATGGCATGTGCGGAATACCTTGGCCGCGAGTTGCACTTTGAGTGCGGATGGCAATTCCAAAGTCGCTTAGTGGAGCATTTGGCATGTGCCAATGGCGTGTGCGGAATGCCTTGGAATAGAAAGTGGCTAGTGGTTGATGAGTGCCAAATATTGCATATTCATACACCTTTTCATTGGCACTTAACTCATCTTTCGCGCTTCAAAGTCATATATTATCCCAAATTCTGGATTCTTACCATCTTCAAGAATAAATATTTGTATTAATTAATTTTGTGTTTTTAAGTACTAAATAAAGCTTGGAAGAATTAAGAAGACAAAATAGAATAAAGTTGGAAGCATTGCAACCCGCTCGCGCATCAGTGGAATCCTGTTTACAAATTCATGGGATTAAAAAACCCATGATCCAAAACCCAAGACCCAAATCCATTTCCACCTCACCCCATTGGATTCTTTCTAAAACATCCACCTCACTCCCATTGGATTCTTTCCAAAACATCCACCTCACTCCCATTGGATTCTTTCCAAAACATCCACCTCACCCCCATTGTATTCCATTCTATCCATCAATTAAGAAAACATGTTTTGTTTAATTGTTGAGTGGTTGCTACAGTAAAATTCAAATCCAAAGTGTGAGAGAGTTTTTTTGTATAAATAGAGAGGGTTGTTGTGTTGAAAACTCATCCAAGAATAGCTTGTTCATGTTAGTTTATCAAATTTCAATTTTGTTGTAATGTTCTTCATGTTCTAATTTCATTTGCTAGGGTTAAAATGAAGCCGCAACTCATTGGTATGTATTCATATCTTATATCTTGTTCTTGAAAGTTTAGAATTGTTTAAAGATATAATTTAATCCAAGTTTGTCAACATCTTGCTCTCACAATGTATGCCATGTATCCATTGTAGTTAGAATATCTCTATGTTGATTATGCTACAACTCATGCTTAACCAAATATTGATCCTCAGATTAGTTGTGCTTTAATTAGACAATTAATGCTTTGGAGAAATACTTTAGTTGTGATTAAATTATCCATCGGAGAAACACCTTAGATATACGGTAGACTTGAATCTGCTGTGAGGACAAGAATAATATTACAAGTTGAATGCTTATCATAAGTTAGTGGTGGATTTGAATACCCTAGTATCCATATTCTCAGTATTTACACCTTGATTTAATTGCTTACTTTAATTCAAATTACTTTCTGTTTAAGTCTTGCCAATATCTCGTCGTATCGACAAAATCAAACCCCCTTTGGTTACTCTCTGAATCAGTTCTAAGTAAGGATTTAGAATCAACTTCTACACTCTCCAAGTCTCTGTGGTTCGACCTGTGCTTGCCTTGTGTTGCTTGTCGACACTGTGCACTTCCAGTATACACAATAGTAGGTATCTTTCCGATCCTACCAAGTTTTTGGCGCCGTTGCCGGGGACTCGGTAGAGGTGTAGTTCATTTTTCATCTCCTGTTACTGTTCATTTTTTATCTCCTGGAACTGTTCACATATCACTGTTCACATATCATTGTGGCAGCGCGACTATTCACTGTCAATTTTACACTTTTTTGTTATGTTTTTTTGCTTTTGCTTTAAAACTTCGAAACCCTAACTACCTCTTTTGAGCTCAACAGGTACCGGAGTAGCTGTTGTAAAGGCGAAGGAAAGGAAGCGGAAGAAGTTTTTATTTTAATAAAAAAAAAGAGAGAGTTTATTTTATTTATCTATTTTTAGTTTGTATTAGGATTCCTTTACTCTTGTAATTTTCTTTTTCTTTTGCACTTTATTTTGGACTTTGGACTTGGACATTCTATTTTTATTTTTATTTTTAAACCATACGGAAGGGTAGTATTAAATATCAAACTGTTTGTAGAGAAGGACGGTGATTACAATATCACCTCGGCCCCTCGGGTTCGTTCATGACATAGGAGTCGTGGCCCGAGTCGACAACAACGGTTCATCCCCCGTCTGGAACGGGAGGTAAGTTTGTCGAAACACTCGCGAATCCCTTGTTAGCGAGTTACTGTATTCCTTCGTTTGCATATATGTTGAGGACTTGAATACGGCTGCTTTATTTTCCTAGTAAAGGGAAAGGACTGGCCATACAAGATAAGGGTTCGGATTTCATCACCGTTCTCTTCTTGGCCGCCTTAGGAAAACGATACATACGCGAACCTAAGCTTTAAAATTTGAAATAGAACAAGACCTATAAGGTAACGAGCTTAGTAGGAAAGTCGTTTGAAAAATATTGGTTACTCTTTAAGCATACTTCGAAGTTCATGACGGTTTCTGTAAATTGAATGCGTGACTGCGCCGCCTTGTAATACGGTGAGGCCTTGGGTATCAAAGCTCTAGCAGCTTCCCTCGCCTCTATTCAATTTACTTAAACTCGGATTGATTCCAGAGGGGTTTTCTCAGATTGTAACGAATTCCCTTTCGAAGGATTAGAAGCTGGTCTAGAAAAAAATCTAAGTGGAGCCATCATGCTTTTTGTTTGCTAGTAATCAGTAGGTTTACTGTGGTGGAGTCATCCTTGTTTGTGATTGCATAGAACTTCCCTTCTAGGTGAATGGTTAACATGCTTGATGTGCTACCTAGGTTATGAGTGTTATTTTTCGTGACCATACACACCGACTAGTTAGAATCAGTCAAGAAGAGTTAACTGAAATACATAGTTCTGATGCAGACAGTCCAAGCCCATCCGAAACAATGGGAGAACCAGTCTGTAGTCTAAAGGACTACATGTACCCAACGAGGACAACCCAGTCCTCGTGCATTGTCTTACCAGCTGTTGTTGGACAATTTGAGCTAAAGGCGAGTATCCTTAATATGTTGCCTAAATTTAAGGGGTTGAAGCTGAAAATTCCTACCACCATGTGAGAGAGTTCGAGGAAATTTGTGGGACTCTTCGGATCAACCAAATGACGGATGAGGACCTAAAAATGAGACTTTTTCCTTTTTCTTTACAAGAAAAGGCCAAGACTTGGCTGTGTGCTCAACAGCCACAGTCATTTCATACATGGGATGCTCTTACGAAAGAGTTCTTCAAAAAGTTCTTCCCAAACCATAAGACTACGACAATTCGTCAAAATTTGAATAGTTTTGTGCAATTAGAGGAGGAAACTTTGGCAAAATATTTGGAGAGATTCAATGAATTATTTCTCCAATGTCCTCACCATGGTTTTGAAAAATGGAGACTTGTGCAAATTTTGTATGAAGGCTTAGATGTCAAGAACCGAACTACAGTTGAGACCATGTGCAATGGTCAATTTATTGAAAAAACTGTTGATGAGTCTTGGGATTTCTTAATCGAAGTTGCTGAAAAGACTCAGCAGTGGGAATCCCCCCGTGAACCAAATAGGATTACCCTTGCATCTAATGTTCATAGGATTGACTCTGACTTCGAAGGAAGTGCAAAGATGGCATCCTTGGCCAGGAGAATAGAAAAGCTAGAACTAGAAAAGAATGGAAAAACTAATATCCCTAATATCCGTAGTCAAATTAAAATGGCCACTTGTGCCGCATGCCATAGTTCAGACCATCTAGTGGACACTTGTCCAGACCTCCATGCATTTCAAGAGTCTAAAACCGAGCAAGCCAATGTTTTGTACCAAAGGCAAGAGAACAACCCATATTCTCAGACCTACAACCCATGGTGGAGAAATCACCCTAACCTTTCATGGTCTAAGGGACCTGTACAAGGGGGAACAACAAATAATAACCAAGGATACCCTTATCCTAGAAACCCCCAAGTACAACCACATTCTCAGTACCCTGTAGAGAAAAAGCCTAGCTTCGAAGAAAGTTTCGGTTTGTTGACCCAAAATTTTACAACTCCAAAAGACCACAGACCAACGTTTTACAAGTCTAGAACTTAAAATGGGTCAAATTTGTGAAGCATTGAATGAAAGAGACAATGTAGGAGCGGAATATCACAACAAATGATAACTTACGAAATTGTGAAGAGAAAATACATTTTACGAGCAAAGAATATTTTGCGAGCAAGAAGGACATTTTGCGAGCAAAGGAAACCACGAAGGTTCGCAAGATAATCTTCAAATCCGAAATGGCGGGACAACACAACTGTCATCTATTGTAAAATCATATAAATAGCCATTTAGGCATGAGAAGTAAGGGAGATATTTTAGCAAGAGAGGATAATTTTAAGAGGAGAGAGAAGAATGTTAGGAGAGATTTATTTTCTTTATCATCCTCTTCTCCAAAATTCTAGAGCTCCAGATATTCATTAATGGAGTCTCAATTGTAAAATCATGTAATTACATACAATCACTAGTGAAGAACCGTGGATGTAGATCACATTGATCGAACCACGTAAAAATCTTTGTGTCTCCTTTATAATTTTAGTACCTTAATTCTTAGTTTCATATCAAATTAATTAGATTTAGGAATCATTTTAATGGATTCTTATGAGGGTGTAGTTTTGAGATAATCACCAACTACATATTTGGCGCTAGAAGGAGGGGACCTAACCTTGTTGGTTCAAGAAAGTTAGAAAAATTGGTTACTGATGGTGATGAATTGTACCGGATCTATGAGTTTTGAAGATAGAAATGGAAGTTCTTAGTAGTAGTTCAGGAAGAGAGATGTGGATATGGAGAAATCGTCAAGCAAAATGAAATTTACACATGCTACGTCAACAATCGCTTCCAAAAAGGACAAATTTCTTTTTACTTTTCTTATTCTTTGTTTCCTTTTTAAAAATTTGGGAATTTCAAAACACAAATTGAAAAATAAATTTTTTGCGATCTAAACTTTGCTTTTTGTAGAAATTTGATTTATTATGGAAATTTTGAATTTAAAAATGTTTTTGCTATAAATTAGTAGTAACCAAATCTCGTTTTACAAATTTGTTTAAAGAATTTCTGACAAAATCAAAATTCAAGATTTTCTGTTGGTTAGAGATTTAGAGATTTACATTTCGCAAGAACAAAAACAAGTAGAATATATGGAAAGTTTTCATTCTTCATAGGCAAACATTACTCATCTTAATGATCTATAAACTGCTAACCAAAATTACTGATTGTTTGCAGCAAATATTTTGCAAAGTTCTGCGTCATTGACGAAGAATTATCATTCCCACGAAGAAACGGGATAAATGTCATCATGAGTTCGAATCTTACGAACAAAAATGTCCAGGGAGAAGAAGAAGAAATTCAGTAGGATGAGGTGAAGTTCAGAAGTTCATTTTTCACAAGAAAATTCGAGTTACATAAACTATCCAGGGAGATATAAGTAAGCAAAAGAACAAAAGAAGATTTACGTACAAACGTTCATTTACATACAAACTTTCATTTACGTACTTACGAAAGAGATTATCCCCATTACGAACAAAAGAAGAAGTATACGAAGAAGAAAGTTAACTACTCCCTGAAGAATGTAAATAAGAAAGCTATTCCAAAGATATCAAATTAATGGATTCAATTATCACTACTACTTTTGCGAAGTATACGAAGAAGAAAGTTTTGCGAATATGGTCCCAAATGGTGGTAAAAGATGGTCCCACAACTACTTTTCAATGGCAAAATAAGATCACTACGGATGGAATCCACCATAGTATAGTAGATAACGGTTAAGTGCCATCTATAATTAAATAAGAAGATAACATTATCTTAGACATCTTGAAAACGATGTATAGTATTTGATGGTCCCACTACGATGGTATTTGATGGTCCTCATTTTCATCTTTAGCAGCTCGTATTTGATGGCCCTCATTTTCATTTTCTGAGAAATAAGAAGTCCTGCGAAGTTCACTAAGAAATGGATATTTCATTTTGAGAATATTCAGTTTGCTTCAGTTAGTTTTGCGAATCTTCATAAACTTATTTTGCATGAGAAGCCAACGGACCCTGTGAAGAGGAGCCTGTGAGCACGCATGAGAAGCTAACGGACCATGTGAAGAGGAGCCAGTGTGTTATATATAACTGGTACAACTGTATCAAAGTAAGTAAACGACAGTGCAAGCACAACATGAAACTACGATGATGAAGAATGAACTGCTAATGCCGAACGAACCAGCAGTGAAACAAAACAAAAGAACTTAGACGATATGGCTTCAGGTGAAGAAAATCAAAAATACAAGAAGTGATGCTGTAACTTCGTATAAAAGTAGAGAAATAAGAAATAAAGACGATATGGCTTCAGGTCAAAAGTCAAATACATTCATAATTAAGGGCAATGTACGCAATTGTTGAAAGAAGAACAGAACAAAGAAGAAAGCACCTCCAAGGATACCAAATACATGAACGAAGTCAGAGGAAAATAAAAACAGAAGGAAATTGGTAGAACGGCCGTTAGTCACTACAATGGAAACGTGAAATCATGGCTTGAGATTGGCATGTCAAAGTACAGGAATTAGTGGGCTAGATTCATCAATTATGAACAAGCTTTCTTGCGTGACTGGAATTGATTAAACTACTTATTACATTCATTTACTTGAACTAAAATTGCAATATTATTATTGATTATTATTATTGATTAGCCACTAATATATAGCTGCAATTCGCAGGAGTTGATAAGTTTCGCAGTAAAGAAAACTAACATGAAACTCGTAGCAAAGAAGATTCTTCTTGTCTATATCAGTTAATGAAGGAGGAAGGAAGAAGATCTATAGACAAAGTCTATTGCGTCAGATCTCCCAGCAAAGTACGAAGAACGGAATTAAACAAACATGATTTGTGCGAATAATTTGTGCAGAAACAAAGGGCAGAAAGGGCAGAAACAAAAAGAGAAAAGAATAAGAGGAAGGTTACATGTGTTTCTATCACACAACCAAGGAAGCACAGATGGTAAGGTGGGAAGGGAGTAAGCTTTAGTTCGCATGTTAAAATCTCCCTATTCGCAAAGATTTTTTATACTTCGCAAATGTTTACTTTGCGAATATTCGCAGCATGAGTTTATATATCGTGAACATTTCCTTCCCAAATGTTTAATTTGCGAATATTCGCAGCACCGACACTTCGCAGATGTTCGTTTACTTCATACAAAGGTTTACTTCGCAAGATTTTTGGATATTTCGCAAGAAGAAAGTGGGAGATTATTACACAAGAAATGACAAGTCATATACTTCGCAAGAGACAACAACAAGCCGTAAAAAGGTAAGTACCATTTCCTTGAATACTTTATTTACTAAAGACAAAAGAATTTTGATTTAATTTACTAAAACCGATATACTCGCAAAAATTCTACAATTTCTAAGATTTCAAAATATTTCAAAGATTTTTTAGGTTGGTGAAAAACGACACAATCGCAAGATTCAAAAATGACTTCATCACAAAAATTTAAAGATCTCAAATTTTTTTCAAAGACTTCAAAATTACAAAAAACAGAGAAAATTAAATTCCTATATTTCTATAGAACAATTTTGATTCATACTTCTCATACTTTTTATACTAAAGATTTTATGAAAACATTCAACATTTTATGTGCATGAAACATTTACGATGGGTTTTTACGAATACAAAGAATTTTGATTCTACTTATAAAAAGGCGAAAAAATACCGCCAAAAATCAATTGCGATTAATTTGCGAATAAAAGACCGCAATCTGTGATCAGCCTCCAAAAAACAAAGAGAGCCGCAGAAAATTTTATACAGGCAAACCTTTGTGGCGTACAACCTAGTTCGCGAAGCTATATTTCGTAAGAGGCAAAGTCCTAAAGTACGTCATTTAAGGGGGTACCTATAAACGTGGCTAAGGGTAACCGGAACACCACCAAGGACCCTTAGTACATGGTAAAAATTTAGGGGTACAACCCAATAATGGGGTACCTATCCGGGTTAGACACCTTGGATTCTCACCTAATCTAGCGACATTACGCAATATAAAATGCGGTGTAAGAGGATTTAGGTTGGGCGACTAAGGCATACTGTCTTTCCCAAGAAGTGCAGAAAACGATCAAGGCGCCGAGGTACACGGTTGAGTCAAGAGTGCTGGGTGAGGTTGAACCACATCTGCCATTTTTGACAAGTCTTGGAAAATGATGCACTTGGCCCAAAGATACCCCATAGGGTGCAACCTCGTAACTATAAGCCCTATAGGCAAAAAGGATAAGAGGTTGCGATCAAAAGCTGGTTGTTGGCAGAACCGGATGGGAAGAGCTAACCTTGTATGGTCGATGTACGCTTCCTTGAAGGGGCAACCAGGGGGAAGATAAAGGGCAGCACCCTCCATTAGGGAGCTGATACGTGCTATAAGACGCAAATGTCACGAGGCTTCTTGTTTGCGAAAACATAAAGGCTTGTCATATTTGTGCAACAATTGAACTTCTGCGAGCCTTCTACAAAAAAAAAAAAAAAAAAAAAAAAAGAAATCGCAGAACATAACAATGAAGATAAGATGAGATCAATGGGTTTTTGCATGAAATTGTAAAGACGTCCTGCGATTTCATCGCAAGACGATAATGTCACGAGGTTGTATATTCGCAAGAATGTTCAGACTTGTCATATTATCGCAAATACAAAATATTATCACAAAAGAGGTGGCAAAATAAGACCTTTACTTAGGAAGGCATGATAAGACCACATCAATTAATTCCATCAAGATCATTGAAGAATTTTGAAGAGAATATATATCATGAAGACAATCCCATTGAAGAAACAAAGAAGACAATCCCATTGAAGAATTTTCACGAAGAAGAAGCGATTTCATTCGCGATCAAAGACGAATATATATAAGAAAATACATAAATAAACTTGCGAAGATAGTTATATGAATGGAAGCAACTCAAAGTTATATAAATTTTACTACGGAAAAATGAGCTAAGTAACAGAAACTTGAAATATGCATTATAATAGATAAGTATTCACATCATACAAGCATCATACTCGCATCATTCAAGCATTATATTTGCATCATAAATGCATTGCATAAACATTTCATGGCATAAGCATCGCATACATATTTCATAACATAATCATTACATAAATATTATATTCGCACAAGTATTGTACAAAATTTTACAGGAAAATACCACGAAACTTCGCAGAAAAGTTCATAATTCGCAGGACTATTCATAGTTCGTAACACTATATTCGTAACACTATATTCGCAACACTATGTTCGTAACACTATATTCGCAATAGTACATTCGCAACAGTATGATTCGCAACAGTACATTCGCAACAGTATGTTCGCAGCACTATTCAGAAGTTCAGAAATGCGCAGAAAAACTCAGGAATTCGTAGAAATATTCAGAAGATAACAGGGTTACCACTTGAGGCAGAGGCAACATAACAATAGAGATGCAATTTAATTATTCAACATTTTCTCAAGAATTCTCCTTCATAGATAAAGAACAGAGGCAACTATGGATACCCAAGAAAATATTTGATGTTCTTTATCTTCTCAGCAAGAATCCTCACCAAAAGTGGAATAATAATTTCACATGAACAGAGGCAATATTTATCACTCTCATCAAGGATATTTTATACTTCTTATATATTTCGAGGATTAAGTACTTCTTATACTTCTTCAAGGATATTTTATATTTCTTATACTTCATACTTCTTCAAGATACTTCGCATACTTCATACTTCGCAAGATGATACTTCTAATTACTTCTTAAAGCTTCAGAACTTCGCAAAAGAATAGAGGCAAGTATATACTTTTTGAGTTTGATATTCTTTAGCTCGTTCCTTCATCAACAAAGATCAAAGACTACTCCAACAACCACAGCAAGTGATTTTTTCTTAAAGATCGCTCTTCAAGCAATATTCAAGAAAAAAGAGACAAGATGTAGGAGCGGAATATCACAGCAAATGATAACTTACGAAATTGTGAAGAGAAAATACATTTTACCAGCAAAGAATATTTTGCGAGCAAGAAGGACATTTTGCGAGCAAAGGAAACCACGAAGGTTCGCAAGATAATCTTCAAATCCGAAATGGCGGGACAACAAAACTGTCATCTATTGTAAAATCATATAAATAGCCATTTAGGCATGAGAAGTAAGGGAGATCATTTAGCAAGAGAGGATAATTTTAAGAGGAGAGAGAAGAATGTTAGGAGAGATTTATTTTCTTTATCATCCTCTTCTCCAAAATTCTAGAGCTCCAGATATTCATTAATGGAGTCTCAATTGTAAAATCATGTAATTACATACAATCACTAGTGAAGAACCGTGGATGTAGATCACATTGATCGAACCACGTAAAAATATTTGTGTCTCCTTTATAATTTTAGTACCTTAATTCTTAGTTTCATATCAAATTAATTAGATTTAGGAATCATTTTAATGGATTCTTATGAGGATGTAGTTGTGAGATAATCACCAACTACAGACAAAGGCAAACTCCCTAGTCAGCCCCAACAAAATACAAAAACTGTATATCAGGCAGAAAATTCAACTCGAAATGAGGCCTCCCATAATCAAGTAAATGATGTCACCACTCTTCGTAGTGGTAAAGTTGTTGAAAACAATGTAGGTGTACTACAGTCGAGTGAGTCTACATCAGACTCACCAGTGCATAAAATCCCAAAGAAAACACCTATTGTTGAAGACAAATATGAGCAACATAAGAATTCCCATAATTCTAATGTCTCTGAACCATCTCATGTACCTATTGCTCCATTCCCACAAAGATTGGTGCAGAAAAAAGAGAGTATACAGTACAACGAGATTTTGGAAATGTTCAAACGAGTTAACATCAACATCCCATTTCTTGATGCAATCAAGCAAGTCCCTGCTTATGCTAAATTCCTTAAGGATCTGTGCACACAAAAGCGAAAGCTTCATGTGCATAAGCGTGCTTTTCTCACTGAGCAAGTGAGTGCAATCATTCAAATCAACATACCTCCTAAGTTTAAAGACCCAGGTAGTCCAACTATCACATGAAAAATAGGTGACCAAACGGTTAAGAAGGCGTTGCTAGACTTAGGGGCAAGTGTGAATCTATTACCATATTCGGTATATGTGCAGTTAGGTCTTGGAGAGTTGAAGGCAACACCTATAACTCTGCAATTGGCGGACAGATACGTCAAAGTGCCACGTGGTGTGGTAGAAGATGTTTTGATTAAGGTTGATAAGTTTTATTTTCCTGTGGACTTTATCGTCTTAGATACTCAACATGTTCAAAACCCTGACAGTCACATTCCTGTCATTTTGGGACGTCCCTTCTTAGCGACGTCCAATGCAATCATTAACTGCCGTAATGGAGTGTTGAAGTTGTCATTTGGTAATATGACTGTGGAGTTGAATGTTTTCAATACTAGCCAACAACATTTAGATCTTGATGATGATAATGATGTGCATGAAATCAACATGATTGAAAGTTTGATTCAGGATTCGTTGTCTAGTAGCATGTCTGTTGACCCTTTGGATGCTTGTTTGAATAATTTTGACCTGGATTTGTTTGATGATGAATACATAAGTGAAGTGAATACTTTGCTTGAATCCACACCACTTATGGACACGTCTAAGTGGAAAGCTAGAGTGGAACCACTTCCAGTCTTGGAATCCAAGTCTGTTCCCTCTCTTGTTGAGCCACCAAAGCTCGAACTGAAACCATTGCCTGATACTCTTAAATATGCATTTTTGGGACCTTCTAATACTTTGCCTGTAATCATTTCATCTGCCTTAGATACAGAACAGGAAAGTAAACTTTTAGAAATACTTAAGGAGCATAAAGAAGCCTTAGGGTGGACCATCTCGGACCTTAAAGGCATAAGTCCCACTGATTGCATGCATCATATAAACCTTAAGGACAATGCTAAACCATCTAGGGAGATGCAAAGGCGTCTCAATCCTAACATGAAATAGGTTGTTAAGAGTGAGATTATAAAGCTTCTTGATGCGGGTATCATATACCCAATCTCAGATAGCAAATGGGTTAGCCCCATTCAGGTTGTGCCGAAAAAGTCAGGAGTTACTGTAGTTCAAAACGATAAAAATGAGTTAATCACTACTCGAGTAACCACAGGGTGGCGAGTTTGCATTGATTATAGGAAGTTGAATGCAGTTACAAGGAAAGATCACTTCCCTCTTCCATTCATAGATCAAATGCTTGAACGATTGTCTGGGCGTAAATTCTATTATTTCTTGGATGGTTTTTCTGGTTACAACCAGATTCATATTTCACCCGAAGATCAGGAAAAAATTACATTTACATGTCCATTTGGAACGTTTTCCTATCGTCGTATTCCCTTTGGGTTGTGCAACGCACCCGCTACATTTCAGCGTTGTATGATCAGCATTTTTTCTGACATGATAGAGAATTTCCTTGAGATCTTTATGGATGATTTCTCTGTGTTTGGATCATCTTTTTATGAATTTTTGAACCATCTCACTCGCGTACTGATTAGATGTAAAGAGAAATATTTGGTTTTAAATTGGGAAAAATGTCATTTTATGGTGAACTCGGGCATAGTTCTAGGACACATCATCTCTGAAAAAGGCATTGAAGTAGACAAAGCCAAATTCGACCTCATTCAAAACTTGCTGCAACCTTGCTCTGTGAGGAATGTTAGATCATTTTTAGGCCATGCTGGTTTCTACCGTAGATTCATTAAAGATTTCAGTAAGATCTCAAAACCACTGTGTAATCTACTCAGTAAAGATGTTGCATTTGTGTTTGATAATGCTTGTGTGCATGCTTGGGAAGAGCTCAAAACTCTTCTAACTTCAGCCCCTATAGTCCGACCTCCTGATTGGAAATTTCCATTTGAAATCATGTGTGACACATCTGATTTTGCTGTTGGAGCTGTCTTAGGTCAGCGAGTTGAAAAACACCCCTATGTGATCTACTATGCTAGTAAGACACTGAATGAGGCTCAAATGAATTATTCAACAACCGAAAAAGAGTTGCTAGATGTTGTGTTTGCATTAGATAAGTTTAGATCTTATTTGATAGGATCTAAAATCATCATTTATACTGACCATGCCGCATTAATATATCTTTTATCTAAAAAAGATGCTAAGGCTCGTCTAATTCGATGGATACTCTTGTTACAAGAGTTCCACCTCGAAATTCGAGATAAAAAAGGGTCAGAGAATGTTGTTGCTGGTCACTTATCTAGATTGAATGTCGAATCTACTGATGAATCAGAAATTTATTATGGAATCCTTCCCTGATGAACAACTGATGCTGGTTTATGAAATGCCATGGTTTTCCGACATCGTGAACTACCTTGCTACAGGTAGGATGCCACTTCATTGGTCTAAACAAGACCGGTCTAAATTCTTGGCCGAAGTGAAACATTTCCTATGGGATGACCCATATCTGTTCAAATACTGCCCTGACCAAATCATTAGGAAATGTGTCACCAATTACGAACAAAGGGATGTCATCTCTTTTTGTCATGATCAAGCATGTGGAGGACACTTTAGTGCAAAGAAAACTGCTGCAAAGATCTTGCAGAGTGGTTTTTACTGGCCAACATTGTTTAAGGATAGCCATGCCTTCTGTGTTTCTTGTGACAGGTGCCAGAAATTGGGAAGTATATCAAAACGAAACATGATGCCCTTACAACCCATTTTGATTGTTGAGCTATTTGATGTATGGGGAATTGATTTCATGGGTCCATTTCCTAGCTCTGAAGGAAAGTTGTACATTCTTGTTGCTGTTGACTATGTTTCTAAGTGGGTAGAAGCAATTGCAACCAAAACTAATGACCACAAGGTGGTACTTTCGTTCTTAAAGGAAAACATATTTTCTCGATTTGGCACCCCTAGAGCTATAATAAGTGACGGTGGTTCACATTTCTGCAATAGGCCTTTTGAGTCCTTAGTTTGTAAGTATGGCATAAATCATAAAGTTGCAACCCCATATCATCCACAGACCAGTGGCCAGGTAGAGGTTTCAAATAGGGAGATTAAGCACATTCTAGAAAAGACGGTTAACCCGTCTAGAAAAGATTGGTATTTAAGATTGAATGATGCTTTATGGGCCTATAGAACTGCATACAAGACCCCCATTAGTATGTCCCCTTATAGACTTGTGTACGGTAAAGCTTGTCATCTCCCTGTAGAGTTAGAGCATCGTGCATATTGGGCTGTAAAGAAACTGAACTTTGATCTAGATAAAGCTGGCACCCAAAGGAAGCTTCAACTCAATGAGTTGGAAGAGTTAAGAAATGATGCATATGATAATGCAAAAATGTACAAACAAAGAATGAAGGTGTTCCATGACAAACGCATTTTGCGCAAGTCATTCACTCCGTTCCGAGAAAGTTCTATTGTATAACTCACGACTGCACCTTTTTCCAGGAAAATTACGTTCTAAATGGACAGGCCCGTTCGTGGTGCGAACAATTTTCCCCCATGGGGCTGTAGAACTAGAAGATGTAGCAACCAAGAATTTCTTCAAGGTCAATGGGCAGAGACTGAAGCCGTTCCTTGAACCAATCCCACCTGAGATTGAAACAACTCATCTTGCTGATCCGATCTATGTGGACTGAAAATTTCACCCCCTGTACATACCACAAATATCTTCCCTGCTGGTTGCTTTGGACATACTCTATTGTCTCTGGTTTGGCATCTGGTAATCTCTTTCCTTTGAATCTGTTTTGTTCTCATAGTTTGTTGTGGTTTCTGTTATCTTTTGAAACATTGAGGACAATGTTAGATTTAGGTTTGGGGGAGTATTTGCATATGGCGTTTTGAAGTCTTTTGCATTTTTTATGACCAGCTGTGTAGCGGGTCTTTTGTAGGATCCTTTGTAGTCTTTTGCATTTTTTGAGTATTTTGTTGTTATCTTTTATGACCAGCTGTGTAGCGGGTCTTTTGTAGGATCCTTTGTAGTCTTTTGCATTTTTTGAGTCTTTTGTTGTTATCTTTTATGACAAGCTGTGTAGCGGGTCTTTTATAGGATCTTTTGTAGACTTTTGCATTTTTTTTGTTGTCTTCTATGACCAGCTGTGGAGCGGGTCTTTTGTAGTATGTTATCTGAGGACCAGCTGTGTAGCGGGTCACTAAAAAAATAAAAATGATGGTCAGCTGTGTAGCGGGTCTTAAAAAAAAAATAAAAAAATTGGTTACAAATTTTCATGGTTCTACGAAATTCCGAAGTTCATCATCTACAGTTGAAGACCAAAGACGAAGACATTTCTATGGATGCTCTGAATTTGGAGAAGGTTTTGTGGGTACATCTTTGGTAGGCCCTCACGAGACTACAACTCGTCCACTAGGGACACCTAGGGGTTTAAAGGCTTAATGCATACGCTGAATGCATTCGAGAGACCAGCGACAGTGGTATAGTTAGGATTTCTTAAGTTCTGTTTCACTTGAGGACAAGTAAAATTTAGGTTTGGGGGTATTTGATGAGTGCCAAATATTCCATATTCATACACCTTTTCATTGGCACTTAACTCATCTTTCGCGCTTCAAAGTCATATATTATCCCAAATTCTGCATTCTTACCATCTTCAAGAATAATTATTTGTATTAATTAATTTTGTGTTTTTAAGTACTAAATAAAGCTTGGAAGAATTAAGAAGACAAAAGAGAAGAAAGTTGGAAGCATTGCAACCTGCTCGTGCATCAGTGGAATCCTGTTTACAAATTCATGGGATTAAAAAACCCATGATCCAAAACCCAAGACCCAAATCCATTTCCACCTCACCCCCATTGGATTCTTTCTAAAACATCCACCTCACTCCCATTGGATTCTTTCCAAAACATCCACCTCACTCCCATTGGATTCTTTCCAAAACATCCACCTCACCCCCATTGTATTCCATTCTATCCATCAATTAAGAAAACATGTTTTGTTTAATTGTTGAGTGGTTGCTACAGTAAAATTCGAATCCAAAGTGTGAGAGAGTTTTTGTGTATAAATAGAGAGGGTTGTTGTGTTGAAAACTCATCCAAGAATAGCTTGTTCATGTTAGTTTATCAAATTTCAATTTTGTTGTAATGTTCTTCATGTTCTAATTTCATTTGCTAGGGTTTAAATGAAGCCGCAACTCATTGGTATGTATTCATATCTTGTATCTTTTTCTTGAAAGTTTAGAATTGTTTAAAGATATAATTTAATCCAAGTTTGTCAACATCTTGCTCTCACAATGTATGCCATGTATCCATTATAGTTATAATATCTCTATGTTGATTATGCTACAACTCATGCTTAACCAAATATTGATCCTCAGATTAGTTGTGCTTTAATTAGACAATTAATGCTTTGGAGAAATACTTTAGTTGTGATTAAATTATCCATCGGAGAAACACCTTAGATATACGGTAGACTTGAATCTGCTGTGAGGACAAGAATAATATTACAAGTTGAATGCATATCATAAGTTAGTGGTGGATTTGAATACCCTAATATCCATATTCTCAGTATTTACACCTTGATTTAATTGCTTACTTTAATTCAAATTACTTTCTGTTTAAGTCTTTGCCAATATCTCGTCGTATCGACAAAATCAAACCCCCTTTGGTTACTCTCTGAATCAGTTCTAAGTAAGGATTTAGAATCAACTTCTACACTCTCCAAGTCTCTGTGGTTCGACCTGTGCTTGCCTTGTGTTGCTTGTCGACACTGTGCACTTGCAGTATACACAATAATAGGTATCTTTCCGATCCTACCAATGGTAACGTGTTTGGCATGTGCCAATGGCACGTACGACCACTTTGGCCAAGTTGCGGGTGCTACTTTGGCATGTGCCAATAACATAGCGGCTTGGAATGGGGATTGGCTAGTGGTTGCGTGTTGGCATGTGTCAACGGCACGCACGACCACTTTGGCCAAGTTGCGGGTGCTACTTTGGCATGTGCCAATAGCATAGAGGCTTGGAATGGGGATTAGCTAGTGGTTGCGTGTTGGCATGTGCCAATGGCACGCACGGCCATTTTGGCCAAGTTGCGGGCGCTACTCTGGCATGTGCCAATAGCATAGCAGCTTGGAATGGGGATTATCTAGTGGTTGCATGTTGGCATGTGCCAATGGCACGCACTGCCACTTTGGCTAAGTTGCGGGCGCTAGTTTGGCATGTGCCAATAACATAGCGGCTTGGAATGTGGATTGGCTAGTGGTTGCATGTTGGCATGTGCCAATGGCACGCACGGCCACTTTGGCCAAGCTGCGGTGCTACTTTGGCATGTGCCAATAGCATAGCGTCTTGGAATAGGGATTGGCTAGTGGTTGTGTGTTGGCATGTTCCAATGGCACGCACGAACACTTTGTACAAGTTGCGGGAACTACTTTGGCATGTGCCAATGGAATAGCGACTTGGAATAGAAAGTGATTAGTGGCTTGTGTGTTGGCATGTGCCAATGGCACACACGACCACTTGGGCCTTGAGTTTTGGGCTTGGTAGCGGTTTGGAAAATGGCTAGTGGTGCGTGTTTGGCATGTGCCAATGGCACGCTCGTACATGTTGACCTAGTTGCACGGTTTGCAAGCCTAGGGCGCTATTTGTGGCATGTTCCAAACGGCATAGCGGATTAGAAATTGGCTAGTGGTGCGTGTTGGCATGTGCCAATGGCACGCACGGCCAAGTGGACCTAGTTGCACGGTTTGCAAGCCTAGGGCGCTATTTTTGGCATGTGCCAAACGGCATAACGGCTTAGAAATTGGCTAGTGGTGCGTGTTGGCATGTGCCAATGGCACGCACGGCCAAGTTGACCTAGTTGCACAGTTTGCAAGCCTAGGGCGCTATTTTTGGCATGTGCCAAATGGCATAGCGACTTGGAAATTGGCTAGTGGTGCGTGTTGGCATGTGCCAATGGCACGCACGACCAAGTTGATCTAGTTGCACGGTTTGCAAGCCTAGGGCGCTATTTTTGGCATGTGCCAAATGGCATATCGATTTAGTTTGGCATGGTTGCCCGTGGGTGCAGTATGTGGTTTGGTTTTGGTATCGTTTCCATGGTACGCAGTATGCGACTTGGTTTTGGTGTCGTTGCCATGGTGCGCATTATGCGGCTTTGGTTTGGCATAGTTGCCATGGTGCGCAGTATGCGGCTTTGGTTTGGCATAGTTGCCATGGTGCGCAATATGCGGCTTTGGTTTGGCATAGTTGCCATGGTGCGCAGTATGCGGCTTGGTTTTCATGTTGTTGCCATGGTGCGCAGTATGCGGCTTGGTTTTGGCGTCGTTGCCATGGTGCACAATATGCGGATTTGGTTTGGCATAATGCCATGGTGCGCAGTATGCAGCTTGGTTTTGGCATCGTTGCCATGGTACGCAGTATGCGGATTGGTTTGAAATTCGGGTTCTGTGTCGAAAACCCTAATCCGGTATTTTTTGAAAAAATACCCCTATTAATTATTTACACCTGAATTAAATGCTCTTAGTTAATGTGTTGCGGGAAACATTAGGTCATGGGGTTTTACGATCTTACCCCTTGTCTAAAATCCACCATCAACATTAAGTCCCCTGCTTATCTCGGAACCGGAGCTTTGTTGCGAGGTAAGCATAAGATGGTGCCAAGACAAAATCTGAAAGAGAAGTGAGGAGATTTATCTGACCTTTTTCTGATATGCGAACTGGATTCGGAATCCTTGTCTTTGGTAGTTTTTTTTTTTTTTGCACAAAGTGGGAGGTTAGCACAAATTGGCGAAAACGGGAAGTTGGGAAGCATTGAGTAGCTGGTGCGAATTGGGAAATTGAGCATGCTAGCTGGTGGGGCTTGAGAAGCTGGCGTTCTAGTTGGTGGGGCCGGTGGAAGATGGACGTGATAGCTGGTGCATCTTGGGCGACATTGACAGGTCGACGCGATTGGTGGGACCAGCGGAAAGTTGGGAAGAAGTTTTGAGTTTTCTTCACACACGGCTTTTAATTAGGGAACCATTCATGCTAAAAATCCAAAAGCTTTATGTTCCGCATTCATTTTCAGCGTAACTACATGAATGCGGAACATAACGCTGAAAATGAATGCGGAACATAACGCTTTTGGATTTTTAGCATGAATGTTCCCTTTTATTCCGCTGATCAGTGTTTACTTCATCGTTTGTTCATTGATGTATGAGAAATTCTTCTTCCGTACAGCGATATCCATGTGTTACTGTTATCGATGTGGATGATCTAGTTTCTCCCCTTCCTTCAAACCCGACTTCATTGGCTGCTGCAGATTTGGAGAATGCTTATTTAGGGATTTCTTGTCACGAATACCCCTACGCGGGTTTGTCGTTTGGGACTCGCATGAGGTGCCTCTATTATAATTACCGGTATCCAAAAGCATCCCAACTAGAGTTATGCGGGTCAAGAAGATCATACCGGTATGTTCCCTTTTCTTCCGCTGATCAGTGTTTACTTCATCGTTTGTTCATTGATGTATGAGAAATTATTCTTCCGTACAACGATATCCCGTTGGAGCATGTGTTACTGTTATCGATGAGGATGATCTATTTGCTCCCCTGCCTTCAAACCCGACTTCATTGGCTGCTGCAGATTTGGAGAATGCTTATTTAGGGATTTCTTGTCACGATACCCCTACGCGGGTTTGTCGTTTGGGACTCGCATGAGGTGCCTCTCTTACAATTACCGAAACGTTGGTGGTTTCCTGGTGTGAAAAGAGTTCGCGTCTCTTTACATTAGGATATGGAAGACGTACGGCCATATTGCTACCATGAGCGTAGTGAAATGTTGTTCGTCCGCCTTGGTTTATGTAGTGAATTTCCTTTTGCCAATAATCGTTGAAATGGAGAGTACATATATTCGTCCTGTTGCAGAGCCGGCAATTCAGAGATGGGAGAGCATGGTGGCTACCTGTGAGTCCTTGGAGTTCAACATCAGCTGGTTGCGGCATCGTCTTGATATTGTGAAAGTCGACAGAGCTGGTATTCTTGCTGGTGTGATTCCTTCCACCAAATCCATTCTGGAAGAAGAGAAAGCTTTGGCCATGGAGTCACAGAGGATCGAAGGGTTAACTCGAGATTTGAAGAGTAAGACTGAGAGATATCATAGTCGATTGAAGATGATGTTTTGTAGGGATTATGATTTACTAGATGGGATTTTCTGATTTGTGTTGCAAGATTTTTTAAAAAGATTTTGAATGAATAAAGGAATTTTTATTAATATGTTGGGCTGTATGGAAGTTTTGATAATGGGTAAGGAAAAACATAAGCAAAACGAGTGTTGGGTGTGTACACTTTGATGTAGTGTGTTGTGGGAAAGCAATCAAGCATAGTATGCTTTGAGCCATTTTCCGTTGATGACTGCCTCTAGTTTTCCTCCATCTTCTTTGATAATCTTGTAGTACCCGCTGTCGTATGACTTGGTGATAATGTATGGCCCTTCCCATTTTGGAGAAAACTTTGGCGCTGATACATCTTGCTGAATGTGCTTGGCAGTTTTCAGCACCAAATCTCCCTTTTTAAAAACTCAAGGCTTCAAGGTGCTGTTGTATGCCCTGGAAATCCTGTTTCTGTATGCTTGTGCATGTTCTTCTTCCCGAGATCTTCTAGAGTCTATAGTGTCTAGTTCTGATATTCTGGCGTTCAACGTCTCGGCTTCACTCCATTGAGGTCCACTTGCGGCGGCGATTCGGGCAGATGGAATTTTGATTTCTGCCGGGAGAATTGCATCTATGTCATAGATAAGAGAGTAGGGAGACATGCCGATGGAGCTTATAGGAGATGTTCTGAATGCCCAGAGAGCCATTGGCAGTTTCTCATGCCAAGTCCTGGGATTGTCGTGTACTGTTCGGCTGAGGATCCGGATCAAAGTCTTGTTGGTGCTTTCAGCTTGCCCATTTCCCTGCGGGTAGTAGATGGTGGAGAAGACTTGTTTAATGACGTAACCCTCAAGTAAGTCTTGTACCTGCTTGTTAGCGAAAGGTGTGCCATTGTCGGTGATGATATGATTAAGTACGCCGAAATGACAGATGATGTGTTCCTTGATGAATGCTGCGATTGTGGCTCTGGTGGTTCCTTTCAGCGGGGCCTCTTCAACCCATTTGGTAAAGTACTCGGTTGCGGTTATTATGTATTCGTGCTGTTTCGAGGACGGCGGGTTGATTTTTCCAATCATGTCGAGTCCCCAGCTATAAAAGGGCCACATGCTACTTATTGAGTGTAGGGGTGTTGGAGGTGCGTGGATGAGATTTCCGTGGACCTGACATTTACGGAATTTCTGGACGAAAGCGTCTGCGTCATCTTCCATGGTTGGCCAGTAGTACTTCTCATGTATCTGCAGGAATAACTTGTGTTTCCCTTAGTGTTCGCCATCGTGTACTTATCTTAATATAACTGGGACTTCTGTATCTCCTAAACACCATAGTAGACTTCCCCTGAAACTCTTGTGATATAAAACCCCATCGTGAAACACAAATCTCTTGGACTTTTATTTTAACTTGGATGCATCTTCTTTGTCGGTAGGGAGAATTCCATCGCGGAGGAAACTGATGTATGGCTCTTCCCAGTCTCCAGAATGACTGATGTTAAGGACTTATGTTTGACATGGGGGTGCCTGGAAATTGGGGCACGTCTTCTGGAGCAATCGAGATTGGGCTTCCATTTCCGGCCAAAAATATCCAATTCGTTGCAGGTGGCGGTAGAGGGTTACCACTGATGTGATTCCACAGACTTCGGTATGGACATATTCAAGTTGCTGTTGTGCTTTTTCCTTTCCGAGATACCTTGACAGGGAGCTATCCGGGTTTATATGATACAAAACATTTTGAAGCACAAAGAAATTTCTCAAAATCTTGAGACCGACTTTCCCTTGGAAAAGTGAGTTGTTGAGTTCTTGGATGATAGGGGCCCTCCATTCATCGTCTTCAGTCTTCTCAGCTTGTGAAATCCACGTTGAGGCTACGGTTCATTTCCTCAATGTCAGGCTTTCTTAGGATTCTTTGAACTGTAGTCTTGACGCCAGTGTAGCCAGGAAATCAACGTGCCTATTACCGCTTCGGCCAATGTGTGTGATAGTTTCATCGGCGAAGTAATTCAGTAATCTTTGTGCTTCAATTTTTTATGGTGCCAGCTTTAGCTCTTTCAATGCGTAAATCCCGTTCACCTGGTTAATGAGTAGTTTAGAATCCCCTCTTATCTCCAAACGTGTGGCCCCATCTTGTTTATCTAGTGACAATCCTATGAGGAAGGCTTCGTATTCGGCTGAGTTGTTGGTGCAGGGGAAGTCTAGCTTTAAAGGGTGTGAAAAAACTTCCCCAGCAGGGGATACCAGTACTATACCCGCTCCTCCAGTATTGGTGATGGGGGTGGATGAGCCATCGAAAAACAACAGCCATGCTTCTTCTTTTTCTGAGAGAATTTCTGGAAAGTCCCCAGGGATATCTTCACGTAGTTCCGCGTTATTTTCTCCTGGGAATGCTGCTAGCAAGTCTGCGACGGCCTGTACTTTTATGGCCCTTGGGGAAGTGCACGTTATGTAGAAATCTGACAGATGTAGGAGCCACTTAGCCGGCCTTCCTATCAGGGCAGGTTTTGAGAGGAGAAACCTTACATAATCTGACTTTGATATCAGCATCACCTTATTAGAAAGGAGGTAGTGCCTGAATTTCTGGATGGAGTGGATCAGTGCTAAACATGCTTTTTCCGCTCTGGGGTATCTGAGTTCGGCATCTCTTAATATACGACTGAAGTAGTATATGGGATATTCAGTTTCTTCGTCATCTTCTTGAGCGAGGAGAGCTCTAATGGAAGTTTCGCTGAAAGCTGTGTAGAGACATAGCGGTTTCCATTGCATAGGAGATTTCATGACGGTTGGGGAAGATAGTGTTTGTTGGATCTTCTAATATGCTTCTTGTTGAGACGCAGTCCATGTGAAACTCGGCCCCTTTTTTAGCAAAGGGGTGAATGCGGTAATGAGCTGTTCCAGTCCCGGTATGAAGCGGCGAATGTGGTTTATCTTACCCATGAAACTCTGGAGATTTTTTACAGTTCGTGGGGGAGGCATCGTCAGGATAGATTGTGTCTTGATTGGGCCAACCTTTATCCCTGCAGCAGTTACTTGGAACCCTAAGAACTTCCCCGAAGATACGCCGAAAGCGCATTTCAAAGGGTTCATATTCAATTTATATTCGCGGCATCTTTCGAATACTTGTCGCAGTGTCTCTGGATGATCTGCTCGAGTCTTCGATTTAACCACCACATCGTCTATGTAATCTTCAACTTGCTTGTGCATCATATCGTGAAAGATGGTGGTCATGGCACGTTGGTAAGTAGCACCAGCGTTCTTCAGGCCGAAAGGCATCACAGTGTAATAGAAGTTTCCAAGAGGTGTTCGAAAAGCAGTCTTACTTGCGTCGTGATCATACATATTTATCTGATTGTAGCCGCTATATCCATACATAAAAGAGAACATGGCATGCCCACTGGTAGCGTGTACCAGCATGTCGATGTTAGAGAGCGGAAAATCGTCTTTAGGGCAGCACTTGTTCAAATCTCTGAAGTCGATACAACACCTGATCTGGCCATTTTTCTTCTTGACGGGAACGATATTGGCCAACCAAGTGGGGTGATGAATGGGATTGATGAAACCAGCGGCTAGTAGTTTCTGAACTTCCACCTTGATTTGTTCTTCCACATCGTGTCTGAATTATCTTGGAAGTTGCTTGACCGGTTTGTACCCAGGTATCACATGCAGAGGTGGGTAACCAGTTTTTCATCCAAACCATGCATTTCTTCGTATGTCCATGCGAATACATCTTGGTATTCCTCGAGTATATCGACTAGCTTTGAGCGTTCCGTTGAGTGTAAGGCTGAACTGATTAAAATGGGGCGTGGGAATTATTCAACCCCTATATTGACAGTGTCAAGCTCGTCTGTGGTTAAGTCGGTCCCATCTTGCAGCTTCTGAGGGGCATCGGGAACTTCCTCCTGATCGTTGTGAAGACATTCTCTTTGGCGGAGAGACCGTATTATGGTCTCCCCTGTTAATTGCTAAAAGCGATGATAATACGTGAGATTTCCCTTTTTGCTTCATCTTACGGTAAAGGTGTGTTCTCGCTTAGCGTGGGTACAGGTTGCACCCTGGCCCGACAATGGGGGATTGGCGAGTCTTCTTTATGATGGGACGGCGGGAGAGAGGTCTTCTTTGTTGAGTATCTCTGGTTCATTTCCGTCTCTGAGTGACGTCTACTTTGGCAGCAGGAAACTGTGCACCTTGGTCGCCGTATCCCTTGATCCCCTCGGCCTATGTGTTTCTATGCAGTAGACAGGTGCATAGGGGGATAGTGACGTAGGGATGCGGACTAATTCCCCATTTAGAACTGTTTTCATACATTGATGGTATGTCGAGGGAACAATTCTGAGATCGTGCAACCACGGCCTTCCCAGTATCATGTGGTAATCTGGTTCCTTTTCGATCACTTTGAACTTCACACTTGATTAAATTGGTCCCACTGCCAGGTCCAGGCTGATGTAACCATATGTACTAGTTTGGTTTCCCTCGAAGTCTGTCATCGTAGTGGGACCTCGTTAGGTCGTACCCTGGCAACTTTGAGCGTTTTGAGGGTGATGACATTGGAATATGCACCTGTGTAAACGAGCGCTCTCCTAAACTCTGTGCTCCTGATGAGGGATGTAACATGCAGTGCTCGGTTATGGCCCTCTTCTACCATCATGTCGTCGTCAGTAAAAGTAATGTTGTTGGTGGATCTCCCAAGTGCCCTTGGAGTCCCTGTGGCTACTGGGACTAGAGATGCGTTCAGCTCTATTTGGTTAATGGATGAAAAAGTTTTTAACCGCTGGTCTCTGGAGAGGTGCAACAATTCACACAAATTTTCTACTAGCGCGGTCGCCTCCTGATCTGTCGGCTTCCGGTTAGCGGCGAAACCGTTAATTTGAGGATGCTCATTCGGGATGTTAGTCCCCTGTTACTGATTTTCTGGAATACATGAGATACTTAGCTCCGATGTTAAGCTGATAAGGAATTCGAGTATGCTATTGATCGCATCCTTCATTAGATCCATATTTTTGGCGTGAATCTCTTGAGCTCGCATCAGGTCAACCAGTCTTGGGAGTTCTTCACTGGTTGCATTGCTTCCAGAAGTTTACGAATCGTCATGTCTTAGATCAGGATCAGTATCTACGGATATGGTTTGATAGCCAACCATGTTTGCGCGAATTATTGAGGGTAGAACCTAGGTCCTGATATTGTAACCGAGAGATTGAAACTCCCGATGTGGTCTCCAATTGTTTATGGGTGAAAATCGCCTCTGCCGAATTTGGTAAATTTGATGATGGAGAGACTGGTTTAAATCCTTAAAAAATGTGCTGCACGTGAGCACTTTTGATTCGAGATATCAATCTGTACAACCCTGGCCTAAACCAAGAAGATGACCGTTCCAGATTTTCTTCGGTCACAAAGTAGAGGAGAATGGTTGATTTGGGAAGGATAGCTAAGAAGGGTGATGAGACCAGAGAATTCTAGCTAGGTAGTATCTCGACTTGTATCAGAAATGTAGAAGCTTGCGGAAGCTTGCTAGTGATGGAAGCTTTTGAGAGAGATTGCAAAGTTGCTATCTGATAGTGTTGTATTTTGACTGACCAAGACTTGTGTGTTTTGGCAGAATAGGTGAAACCTATTTATACAAGTGAGATTGAACGTACCCTGGTCTCATTAAGGAATTGAGTAAATGTGTCAATTAAAACAGAGGAGGTGGAAACCGTTGGCTTTATGGTGAAAAACGTTTTCACCATAAATTTCCTTATTTAATTGACCGTATTCATTCCTTGCATGCCTTGCTTTATTGCGAGAGTAGTGTACGCTGCACGCTGTGACCGCCAAACCAAAACCTCAAGAAAGCATCCCCAAGTTTGTGTTGATGTCTCGAGAGTTGGGCGCAAGTGGCAATGCCAAAGTTGCTAGTGAAGCGTTGCGGCATGTGCCAATGGCATGTGCGGGATGTCTCGACCGCGAGTTGTACTTTGAGTGCGGATAGCAATTCCAAAGTCGCTTAGTGGAGCATTTGTCATGTGCGGATTGCCTTGGCCGCGAGTTATACTTTGAGTGCGGATGGAAATGCCAAAGTCGCTTAGTGGAGTATTTGGCATGTGCCAATGGCATGTGCAGAATGCCTTGGCCGCGAGTTGCACTTTGAGTGCGGATGGAAATGCCAAAGTCGCTTAGTGGAGCATTTGGCATGTGTCAATGGCATGTACGGAATGCCTTGGAATAGAAAGTGGCTAGTGGTAACGTGTTTGACATTTGCCAATGGCACGTACGGCCACTTTGGCCAAGTTGCGGGTGCTACTTTGGCATGTGCCAATATCATAGCGGCTTGGAATGGGGATTGGCTAGTGGTTGCGTTTTGGCATGTGCCAATGGCACGCACGACCACTTTGGCCAAGTTGCGGGCGCTACTTTGCCATGTGCCAATAGCATATCGGCTAGGAATGGGGATTGGCTAGTGGTTGCGTGTTGGCATGTGCCAATGGCACGCACGACCACTTTGTCCAAGTTACGGGCGCTACTTTGGCATGTGCCAATGGCATAACGACTTGGAATAGAAAGTGGCTAGTGGATTGTGTGTTGGCATGTGCCAATGGCACACACGACCACTTGGGCCTTGAGTTTTGGGCTTGGTAGCGGTTTGAAAATGGCTAGTGGTGCGTGTTTGGCATGTGCCAATGGCACGCACGGACATGTTGACCTATTTGCACGGTTTGCAAGCCTAGGGCGCTATTTGTTGCATGTGCCAAATGGCATAGCGACTTAGAAATTGGATAGTGGTGCGTGTTGGCATGTGCCAATGGCACATACGGCCAAGATGACCTAGTTGCACGGTTTGCAAGCTAGGGCGCTATGTTTGGCATGTGCCAAACGGCATAGCGGCTTAGAAATTGGTTAGTAGTGCGTGTTGGCATGTGCCAATGGCACGCACGGCCAAGTTGACCTAGTTGCACGGTTTGCAAGCTTAGGGCGCTATTTTTGGCATGTGCCAAACGGCATAGCGACTTGGAAATTGGCTAGTAGTGCGTGTTGTCATGTGCCAATGGCACGCACGGCCAAGTTGACCTAGTTGCACGGTTTGCAAGCCTAGGGCGCTATTTTTGGCATGTGCCAAATGGCATAGCGACTTAGTTTGGCATGGTTTCCCATGGGTGCAATATGTGGTTTGGTTTTGGTGTCGTTGCCATGGTGCGCAGTATGCGGCTTGGTTTTGGTGTCGTTGCCATGGTGCGCAGTATGCGGCTTTGGTTTGGCATAGTTGCCATGGTGCGCAGTATGCAGCTTTGGTTTGGCATAGTTTCCATGGTGCACAGTATGCGGCATGGTTTTGGCGTCGTTACCATGGTGCGCAGTATGCGGCTTGGTTTTGGCGTCGTTGCCATGGTGCGCAGTATGCGGCTTTGGTTTGGCATAGTTTCCATGGTGCGCAATATGCGACTTTGGTTTGGCATAGTTGCCATGGTGCGCAGTATGCGGCTTGGTTTTGGCGTCGTTGCCATGGTGCGCAGTATGCGGCTTGGTTTGAAATTAGGGTTCTGTGTCGAAAACCTTAATCTGGTATTTTGAAAAAAAAATACCCCTATTAATTATTTACACCTGAATTAAATGCTCTCAGTTAATGTGTAGCGGGCAACATTAGGTCATGGGGTTTTACGATTTTACTCATTGTCCAAAATCCACCATCAACAAGTGTGTATGGCTGATTTTCTGCATACTACATTTTGTTCTTGTGAAATTTCAAGTTAGTTATCATATATGCCACCGAACTATAATTCATATATTAACTCAAACAAATCACAGCATATAATCCAAGATTTCCAGGAAAAAATACTACCCCGAGCGATAACTCATTTCTGCATTAACCTTGAAAAAGAAAGAAACAAAACAAAGATGCAATGAGACACATCTTTTTATTTCACATCTCATAAATTGATTTGTGCTACCAATGTACCTAGATAATGGGTTGTTTATGAAATTACAGCTAAGTTCTCCAGTTGAGCATATCATCACAAGTTCATAACTGATGGTATAGTAATGTAAGTGAATGTTGAAACATGGTATGAATCACATTCAAGAGGTTTAATTAAGAGTTACAACAAGTTCGAGAGCCCAAGGATGAAGATGGAGATCGTGCTTCCTGTCATGTATTTATACCAACCCCTGAGTTACTTGCATTTTGCTAGAAACACCGCCACTTATATTTTTCCTTATTTAATTTGTACTCCCTCCGTGCCGCTATTAGATGATCTAGTTCAAGTTTGCACAATTCCTAAGGCAAAAAATGAAAGAGAGTATTTTTTTACAATTATACCCTTATGATAGTAATTTGTAAGATTTAGAATTGATTTAACTCTCAAACTATACCATGGATTTTCGTAAACTTTATATCATTGAAAATCATTTTAAAACACCTACGTAACGAATATAAATATGGATATCAAATTATACATATTTCTTATACTACCAATGATCAATCAAAAGGATAATTTTTGAAATATATTCTTGTTTAATGAAATAGGTCAACTAATAGTGGGACAAAATTTTAAACTAAGTAGGTCATTTAATAGTGGGACGGAGGGAGTATTATTTTCTCTAATGCTCTCGAACATACATCACATAAAACATCATTGTACAAATGTATATAACATACAAAAATTAATGCTACCTATTGACAAATAGAAAAATGAAATCACACGCATATTTGGAACCATTTCCAAGAGTTAAAAGACTCCTCCTAGACCATTATGATAAACTATTGACTATACTAACTACTGAAATGACATAAAGACCAAACACTACGTATGTCTTAGTTTCATCCATGTCACCCGTGAATGGTACCATATATAGTTTATCTACCCTAATGAGAAACATGATGAAACAAACTTAATTTAGGGCGAAAATGAATCAATAGGTCACAGAGAACCGGAAGGGACAAATATAGTTAACGTTTAACCAACTACTTCTAGCTAGTGACATAAATAACTGACCGAGATAATCTAATTGTTCCTCTACTACAATAATTGTTGTTAAAATCTAAATTAGACAAAAGATGGCAAGCAGTGCATCTCATTCTTCAAATACGACCTTACCTTGATTGAGAAATTTCTCCAGCTGCTTGATGCCACCAGCCACAGATAGTACTGTGATATGTACAATTTCACATTCTTCAGTTACAAAAATGTATAAGCAACTTACATGGGCAAATATTTGACTGAACTTGGAGAAACTTAGTTTAACTGAAGTGTTTGGACTTTTCCTGGCACATTTAGGGGCGACTCAGTCGCAATTAGGGGCGACACTAAAAGACAAAAAAGGTCACCCAAACGTAAAATTGAGCTACCCCTAATCCGCGATTTTTCAAAATGGCAACTATGCCCTTATATAATCGGTAGCCAAAACCACAATCGGTAGTTTAAAATGAATCATTAGATACCGATTAATGTATGGATATTTCGGCTAATGTTCCCTTTTATAATCAGAAGGTTAACTGGTTACATTACCTTCCGATTATAGGTTGCTCCAAAATGAGTTTTTTTTCTAAAATGCATTTTCTCCAAAATTTTGAAATCTTCCATAATCGGTAGGATATTTGGCTACCGATTATAAGTAACCCCACATCGGACCTTTGCCAAATTTCCACTTGGCTCAGGGTGCAGAGCCACCCCTAACCATTTGGTTCATGTTTGAGACGTAGCCATAATCGAAAGGTTAACTGGTTACATTACCTTCCGATTATAGGTTGCCCCAAAAATGAGTTTTTTCCTAAAATCAATTTTCTCCAAAATTTTGAAATCTTCCATAATCGGTAGGATATTTGGCTACCGATTATAAGTAACCCCACATCGGACCTTTGCCAAATTTCTACTTGGCTTTGGGTGCAGAGCCGCCCCTAACCATTTGGTTCGTGTTTGAGACGTAGCCATAATCGGAAGGTTAACTGGTTACATTACCTTCCGATTATAATAATCGGGAGGTTAACTGGTTACATTACCTTCCGATTATAGGTTGCCCCAAAAATGAGTTCTTTCTTAAAATCCATTTTCTCCAAAATTTTGAAATCTTCCATAATCGGTAGGATATTTGGCTACCGATTATAAGTAACCCCACATCGGACCTTTGAAAAATTTCCACTTGGCTCAGGGTGCAGAGCCACCCCTAACCATTTGGTTCGTTTTTGAGACGTAGCCATAATCGGAAGTTTAACTGGTTACATTACCTTCCGATTATAATAATCAGAAGGTTAACTGGTTACATTAACTTCCGATTATAATAATCGGGAGGTTAATTGGTTACATTACCTTCCGATTATAGGTTTCCCCAAAAATGAGTTTTTTCCTAAAATCCATTTCCTCCAAAATTTTGAAATCTTACATAATCGGTAGGATATTTGGCTACCGATTATAAGTAGCCCCACATCGGACCTTTGCCAAATTTCTACTTGGATCTGGGTGCAGAGCCACCCCTAACCATTTGGTTCATGTTTGAGACGTAGCCATAATCGGTAGTTTAACTAGTTACATTCCAAAAATGAGTTTTTTTCTAAAATCCATTTTCTCCAAAATTTTGGAATCTTCAATAATCGGTAGGATGTTTGGCTACCGATTATAAGTAGCCCCACATCGGACCTTTGCAAAATTTCTACTTGGCTCTGGGTGCAGAGCCACCCCTAACCATTTGGTTCGTGTTTGAGACGTATCCATAATCGGAAGGTTAACTGGTTAGATTACCTTCCGATTATAATAATCGGGAGGTTATCTGGTTACATTACCTTCCGATTATTATAATCGGAAGGTTAACTGGTTACATTACCTTCCGATTATAGGTTTCTCCAAAATGAGTTTTTTTCTAAAATCCATTTTCTCCAAAATTTTGAAATCTTCCATAATCGGTAGGATATTTGGCTACCGATTATAACTAACCCCACATCGGACCTTTGCCAAATTTCCACTTGGCTCAGGGTGCAGAGCCACCCCTAACCATTTGGTTCATGTTTGATACGTAGCCATAATCGGAAGGTTAACTGGTTACATTACCTTCCGATTATAATATTCAGGAGGTTAACTGGTTACATTACTTTCCGATTATAGGTTGTCCCAAAATGAGTTTTTTTCTAAAATCCATTTTCTCCAAAATTTTGGAATCTTCCATAATCGGTAGGATGTTTGGCTACCGATTATAAGTAGCCCCACATCGGACCTTTGCCAAATTTCTACTTGGATCTGGGTGCAGAGCCACCCCTAACCATTTGGTTCGTGTTTGAGACGTAGCCATAATCGTAAGGTTAACTGGTTACATTACCTTCCGATTATAATAATCGGGAGGTTAATTGGTTACATTACTTTCCGATTATAATAATCGGAAGGTTAACTGGTTACATTACCTTCAGATTATAGGTTGCCCCAGAATGAGATTTTTTCTAAAATCCTTTTTAATCGGTAGGTAAAGGTGTTACAAAACTTCCGATTAGGTTTTAATAATCGGGCACAAAATACCTTCCGATTATGAAGGGGCATATAAGTATTTTCAACCTATTTAGTCTTTTTGTGTCGCCCCTAATTATGTCGGGGTCGCCCCTAAAAGTGCTAGGGGACTTTGGAGTCAGAATTCCATCTCTACAAAAAAAGAATGACTGGAATACCTTTATTGTTCTGTAGTGTCTTTTTCTTTTGAGCTCTCCATAACCGGCTTAATGGCGTGTCTCGAAACTGCTGCATCTAAAATATTTGAAAAGCCAAATGAAGAGAGTAAACTAAAAACCCATTTACATTCCTGTAAGGAAGTTCCAAAATCATTTATTCTGCACATAAAATAGTCCTGTAGTCAGAACTTTTTTCCCCAATAATTTGGATTTCGAATATGTATGTGCGCCCGGACAATATGTCAATTACATCTTCTACCAAGATTCTCTGCAAACTTTTTTATTTTTTTTCAGTTTGGTGCTTTCATATGCTAGAAAAATATGTTATATATTATCATTGGTTGGTATATATACCTTTCTCATCAGCGCATTAATTCGCATAAACGTTGAGACCCCCTTTCATTGTCATCGGATAAAACGTCAGCAACTGATCCTATGATAACAATAATAGCATGAGTTATATGAGAGTTGTGTGCTGGTGAGCATTGTGTGAAGCATGAGTGTGTGTATGTGCCATAAGCACGTGAGAAGTGTAAGAGAGTTTTAAATGTCGAGAAAAGAGAGTCTGTCTATATATTCACGAGTCTGTCCTGTAATGAATTATCTTCTTTTAATCAATACGATTGTAAACCGTAAGCAATGTAGATATCAGGATTTCCCTGTGTTACTATGGCATCATACTCAGAAATCAATTTCCGAGGGTACCGATCCTAGCTTGTTTCTTCATCAAAACCACCATTACTTCATCTTCAACAATCTCCGTTACCATTAAATCACCATCTTCTGCTGCTTCTATTGTAGGAAGAGAAATGAAGGCTGATTTCATGAATTCATCTCAGATTTGGGTTTAATTAGACTCAACTATGCGTTTCTATCTACATCTACAACAACAGTTGGTAAATTTCTTCATCCATCTCCATTAATGGTTGTTTTTGGTAGGAATTAGGGTTTTTATTTGGTTGATACCTATGCTACGTCAACAAACAGGATTAAGCATGTATTTTAGATCTAAAATTCGGTTTTAGGGTTTGAGCTCTTGGCGTTTTCAATTTCCTGTTTGGTGTTTGGATTGAAATCTCTTACCTCATCAACTAGAATTTGAATCTCTGCTGGTAATCTCCAATTTCATGTTTAGATTACTTTAGATTTAATCATGTGTTCAATTTCTATATCACTTGCTCAAATACATCCAGTTTCATCTTCGACTGCCTTATACATCATAATTAGCATGTGTTTTGCATCTAATTCCTTTATCAAGATCTGTTGTTCTTGTTCATTGATGCCATGAGAGTCTGAGCATTTTCTAGTCCGCTACACCAAGGTCTAGTTAGGCCGAAAACTTAAAGTCATTCCACTGATTGGATTCAGCAGAAGATTGAGAAGTTGTTGGTCTCATTTCTTACTTCAAGGCAGTCCTCACATATGTGTTGAAGAATCTTGCATTTTTTAATGGTGTTTCTGCAATTGAACATCGAATTGGAGTTGTTGAGTTACATTAAGTACAGATTGGAGTTCTTTTGTTGAGCTTGTATACATTCAGTATGCAACCTATTTTTCATCTTGCATATATGTTCGATGTGCAACCTGTTTTTCTTCTACTTTTCATGCTCTTCAAATAATTCAGTTGATGTTTATCTTCAATGGTGACAATAAATGGATTCCGTTTATGAATCTGTTCTTTTAGTTGGTTTGTTGCTGTTTACTTCTTGGCTTAGTTTGGCTCAAGCAATACTTTGAATAATTGGATCATCTATAATGGTGTCAGCAATAATGTTGAGAAGCTCTTACAAGTGGTTATCAATAATGAATAGTGCCAGACACTTTTAACTGGATGGTAATATACTACTTCAGTTGTTTTTAGAGTTGCTATGTCATGTGCTTAGTGCTCATTGTCATATTGCTTAGTATTCTGCTTTCGCATCAGACGTGCCACAATTAAAATCAAAGTTGGCTAGGCCTATGAGTTCAACTTCTCTACATTCACTAGCACGCGATAAGGACATGGTGCAGATGGTTATTTCAGTGTGCTGCTTATGGCTTCATAATGCTCGGTCTGCTTAAGTCATCAGCTTTTTCCATCTGCCAAGACTCAACTTTGTGTTGCAACCTGGTGTTTCGTCAACTTGCAACAATCTTACAAGTTTGGCAGTATGCTTATATGCTGGATTCGCATTGTGTGACTGCAAATTTTTTATTGAGTCGTCCTACTTCCACTTGGACTCATTTTAGTTGGTGCTTAGAGATTATGATTTGTGACAAGTGGACTCGTTTCAGAACCTGGGTGTCAGATGCAAGCTTGCTAGTTTTCTTTTCATTATGTGTAAGTGCAGGTTGTTTATATTGCTCTGCTGGTGCACCTTTTTCCATGTACTAAAAGTACAACACCGACTACGTACGATCTTATTCTACACACGATTGAGTTTATGTCAAACTGGTGATAAGCTTAGTAATGGAGAGTTCTCTTATTGTGGTTACGATCTTGTGCACCTCCACCAATTACTCATGCAACATCAGCTGCTATAAAACTTGGACTCTCTTTTCAGATTGTGCTTCTCTATTGCTGCCAGTTGGTCCATTTTGTTGCTTATCTGGTTATGTGAGTGTTGATGTTTCCTAGTTTATGCTTCATTTGCTGGTTATATGTTGATTCTGCCCAACATCTGCAACCTTTGCTGGTGGTCTTCTCTTCCACGTGTTTCTTTCTTTGCTGTCTTTGGCAAGTATCATCATCAATTCAAGGTATGATACTCTTGCATCACCACATTTCAGGCATTCTAAAGTATCGCAACATGATATTCCTACTACACCAACTCGTATTATTGCTCCAACAACATTATACAATAGCTTTGTGTTACTGCCTTCCTTGTTTACCAACTAGCCTTTAATTTTTTTTTTCTACATCAACTATTTCACTTATGGTCCGTATAGCATGAGTTGTGTGCTAGTGAGCATTGTGTGGCAATCTCAGCCTACATGAGATTGAGGGAGGGTAATAGCATGAGTTGTATGAGAGTTGTTCCATTTTAGTTCCAGACTCATCTTGTATTCGCAATTCTAGCTTACACATGCGTAAGTATTTCTCCGGTTAGTTTTCGATAGTCTAATGCAATTAGGTTTTATGATGTGTGCAGTAATATTGTTACCTTGGTACATGTCTCTTGATCTTGCATGGGGTACCCCACTTAAGTTCGTTCTCCATATAATTGCACTCTGGACATGCTAAATAATACCAGATTGAATTTGGTACAACACCAAATATTTTTCCCTTGCTAGTAAAGGTCATTTCCTATTTTGTATAAAATATTAGCGACTCATGATATGATCAATCCCATAATATAGTGTTTTTTTTTACTATTTATGGATCTCACCAAATTTTCCTCATTGTAAATTAAGTCGTATCCTTCTCAGATATGCATTTTGTTATATAAAAACATTTCTTTGATTGTTTTTTGTTGTTTCCTATCGCCAGCATCTCCCCAAAGCATAAATCTAGCCGAGGAGATTTTAGATAGAGTTAAATTAATACTCGAATAGAAGTTTCCCATCACATCTATGTACACAAATAACATTATAGTTAAATTATAGCAGTATTCCCATCACATCTATATGTACGAATAGCATTACGATACAAAAGAGATTATAGTACAATACTCCTTCAGTATATATTTTGACGACAAAAGAGATTAATTAAATTGATACATTTCATATTTTGATAAATTACATGTGTAATGAGTTATGTCGCCGTTTCTAAAACTATGCCAATCCCTATAGTTTTACTTGTGCTAATCCTTCTTAAACTATGCCGTTTAAGAAGCATAAAATCTTATCCGTAGTAAAAACCTAAGATTTCTCCAATAGTTTCTACTTCAATCCCAAATAATGATTCCAAAAACAATCACGAATAATTAGATCTCCGTTCCGATATCAACAGTACCTTCACCAAACAATAAGAAAAATAAATCAGAATCACGAAAAACCCCCACTGAGTTGACTACATATTGTCATGATTGTTATCGTAAACCCTTTGAGATTTAAGTTTTCTTGCCGTAAGACAACTTGCTAGAAGAAGGATTTCACTGGCTGTATAGGGTTTCATGAGAAAGTAAAGGAGAACTGGGAGAAGAAAAGTGGCGTCTAAAGATTAGGGTTTTGTATGATTTCGTAAAGGTACTTATCACTCGTGTGCGGTAGAAAAGACCGAAAAGTTCTCAAATAGGTTGGTTTTGTTTTTAGAGAAACTTAAGGAAATTAAGAGAACTAATCATTAAAAGTGGTCCTCATGACACTTGTCAATAAAAGCAGTGAAGTGAAATGGTCCCCATAACACTTGTAAGCAAAAGAAGTAAAGTGAAATGGTCCACATGACACTTATCATCAAAAGAAATTAAAACTAAAGTAACATTTGACTTTCCCAATTAGGAAACCGGCCTATTTTTTTGAAATATTTATTTATAGAAACCAACATATTAAAAAGGAACGGAGGGAGTAATAACTAAGTCATTTATACTTTCATAGATGAAACAACATTTATCATGAAATATCAATCATATGATGGTCAATTTACTTAGATTGTTGACTTTTTTTTTTTTTTTTGAAAATCAATCATTGGTGAATAAAGAGATTTATAAAAACCACTAAATTTTTTGACAGGATTAATCAGTATTAATTATTGATACTGACCCCTTTAAGGTAAACATTATGATTGACCTCTTTATCATATTTAAGGCACCAATTGGTTTAAACATTAGATTTTGGCATTAAATTTATCGACACTGATTATGATTGATTTTCAGCTTTCATATGCATATCGTTTGTATGATTGCTTTGTGGTTTGATTTGATAAATTTTTAATTTATAAAGATATAATTTTAATTAAGTAATTTGAATTTAATAATGAAGATAATATATTGTACTATAGTTTCATATAATTAACACGATAAAATTAAATATATTTTAATACTGTTATTTGGAGTCGAAGATATATATATATATTTTTTAATTAAAATTAAATTAAATATATTTTAATACTATTACTTGGAGTCGAAGATATATTTTATGACATGTTGTTGAATCAAAATAAATTTTTGAATTTCCTGAATTAATTAATTGGTTTGAACCGAAAGAAAAAGTGTGCACAAAAGTTGAATCAAAGTACTATAACAGACAAACACCTACCATCTGAAGCAATTTTGTATGTGAACTAGGAATAACGACATGAGGTTAACAAAGAGTTCTAATAAATATCTAAATATAGATCGTGTTGTAACGGCACTGCTTTAGTATGATATCTGACTAGTGTAAAAAAATAATCCGCCGGACTTTAAAATGTGTTCCTTTGCAAGATAATTTTCTATTTTGTTTTAAGCGAAGATAATGTCTATAAATACATTGTAAAATTATTCATATACATTATCCAAAAATGAACACAAAATCATTTAAGTAATAGTGTGAATACATATCTCACTTATGAGTTATGAATAAAAATAAATAAATCTCATTTCCCATTAGATTCGTCATGCCACCACTAAATCCAATTAATGCATATATGATATATTATGATTTCATTTGATGTTTCTTTGAATATATTGAGTTAAGAGGTGATGCAATAATCAAAGATTAATAAATTTGGATTCATAATGAGAAGGGTTACAGAAACGACGACAGTTAGATGTCTTTCGCTGGGATAAGACTGAGATGGTCGCATGCAACGTTTGTCTCTCAAAATGTTATTCGACCGTCCAAGCTCAAAAACCAATTCTATTTTGTATTATAGATAGTCAGTGTTTTCCTCGTTTCCTTAAATAGATTAGTTCATCTATATCAATGCCAAAATCACATTTTGTCCCATGCTATGACATTTTCTTTAAATACCTCATTGATGGAAAATATCGATGTAACATAAAAAAGAAGAAGTGGATTTTCAATAGATTCTCAAATCAATGAACCCATTATCTCATATTTAATTCAATGAAAAACAGAAGAAATAAAATCCCCATTGACTTTAGAAAACAAATTAATGAAGAAATCTTAGTCATATTTTCTTTTCAAATAAAGGCGTGCAAGATGTAAATGTGGTTTTGTTGTTTGTGTATAAATATGAAGATGCAGAGACAGATAGAATCATCCTCAACCAGAAAAAAAAAGAGGCTAGTCTTAAAAATAGCAGTTGTGGTGTCTACATATTTGCTTACTTCCTTTTGTTTTCAATATTATTTAGTGAGTGTTTGTTATCTGAAGAAAACTTTGCCAAAGTTTATGTAAAAATAACGAACCAACTTAACAATGGTCAAGATTTGATGCTACATTGTTGGGCGGACAATTTACAGAAAGATATGAAAAAAATTGTTCATGATAATCAGTATGTGCAGTGGTAAATTGGTCAGCAGTTTCTCATAATAACTCACCATTGGTGTAATTTTTCATGGAATAAAAATGGAGTTTGGGTTCAAAAAGGCTATCACTTCTATAATAGGAGAGTAGATCATTACTGCAAGAACGATTGTTGGTGGGAAGCACGTCAAGATGGAATTTATAAATATAATCGTGGTCTTGATCAATGGCAGTTCGTTGTTTCTTGGTAAAACCATTAACGAGATAAATTTTAAGAATAAGAGTGAGTGATAATGACAAAATAGTTTTTGCATCGGGCTATGATTTTCTATATAGTTGCATCTGAAATGAAATAAACACTGTAATGCAATTGATTAATAAAATAGTTCACTTTCAACTCAAACTTTTCATGTTTTACGACATACACCACTGTGAAATTAGATGTATTATTTTAATTGTTATTGCTTTTTTTTTGGATTTTTTTTAATACTAGGTGATAAGAAAAGGGAATTCTGGGTATGTGATGAGGGATTTCACAATTATAAAGCCTCTTTTTGCGCTTCAATGGTGTTTGAAGTTGAATCTTCTAATGAAGCTCAAGACATGACTATATGGGGTGCTCTTAAGAAAGATGTTGAACAAATGCTTACTCATGTCATCATTGATATAAAATGCAAAGGATTTGTGAGTGCAAAAAATCAATTCGCTACGTGGTGCAAGATTAAGGGTCGTAGTTGTTTATGGGTGAAAACTATTTCTGCCGGTTTTGGTAATTTGGGGTGTGTGGATGAGAAATGAGTCTAAACCTTAAACAAATGCACTGCATGGGAGTGCTTGTAGATTCGAGAAATCAATCTGTGCAAATTCGGCCTAAACCAAGAAATGGCCGTTCCAGACTTGTTTCGGTCACAAAGTGAAGGAGATGAGGTTGATCTTAGGGAGGGAAGCAAAGAAGGTGTTGAGATTGTGAAGGTGTTGGCTATGTATGACTTGTATCAGAAATCTAAACTGGCTTGCAGGATGTAAGCTATCAGTTCCGGTGTTTGAATACGATTGTATCAACACTTGTTTTTGTTGTCTTGTCTTGTTCCTGTTTGGAATAAAGGGAGGAGAACCTATTTATACAAGTATTTAAGCCTAACCTTCGTATCTCATGGGAAGTGGAGAAAGTGGAGTGATGGAGTAGTGGAGTGATGTGTTAGTGTCACACGACCAGTCTTGCCCACTTCTTCCATCATCACTAACCTTCCATGACTTCCTGTCACGTTCTTGTGATGGCGCGTTGTGCGCTGCACGCTGTAAACCGCCAGACCAATATCCCAGTATGTATCCCCCAGTTTGTGACATGACTGATGTCTTGAGTGTGTGGATCGTGGGACCCACATAAAGTAGCATGTAATGCTAGATTAAATAACTAAGTTATTTAGGAAGTCGATACTTGTGAAGTATCGTGTGTATTCTATGTAGGTATTGCATCGAGTATACTCAGCATGTATGAAGCATCGTTGTTTGAGCGTCTCAAAATTGCCTCATGTCCAGCCTACTTCATGTGATGGTTTGGAGGTTGCACAAGAAAGTCCTCCCTTGGCCGACCACATAGTGTGGTAGAGTGACGGGTGGTGATCACCATGACGCCTCACTGACCAATTAACTCCTGACCAGGGTTGTATAACCAAGCCGGTGAAGTTGGACGGACGAGATGATCTTTGAGACACTCATCTGCGACCGTTGGTGGAATTAGGGTTTTAGAAAAGGTGCGCAAGCACAACTTTTCAGCTTGGTCAAATCCAAGCTTGGGACACGATTTTGGCATGGCCGATCGGGCATGCGTGTAGACGGCTTGCCAGTATATGTAGCGCCCCCTAAGCTAGCAGCTGACTAATCCAAGAGATTAACTAAATAAGAGGAATTAAAAATCTAAAACATGTACTTAAGCATTCAATTAATAAATCTGCTACAAAAACTTAATCCAAATCTAACCCCGCTCAGAAATATATATACAAGATTTCCTCTCCAATGATACATATAAAATAGTCATTTGGTTTACAAATAGAATATACAACATAATAAACATATCAGAATATAATCAACTAACGAAGTTAACTTCTTGGAGCTTTCGCTGCGCAACTCTAATCTGTCACTGAAACTGAAATGGGAATAATTAACTTTTAACTTCTAAGTAATAATAGGCAAGAGTTGGAAAACAATACATGTTTTTCCGAAACATTAAACAGTTACTAAGTCACTGAAATAATCATACATGTATATGGAACAAACTCCTTCGTCAAACAATGTACTAATATGGTTGTGAACCCCTAAATACCAGCAATTCACACCTATATAGCTATGGATGCCACCAAGACCACGGTAACCAACTCTAAACAATAAAAGTTGAATTAAAGTAGGTATAAATGTGAAGGAGCATATCCTATATACCACAAGTGGAAATTCTCATTTCCCATAACAATTTATATTGACAACAACACATTACAAGTCCTTTCCAAATCATGGAAAGATTCACAGAATTAACAGGATTATCATAATGCATTTTAAACAAAGCATGGAATGCACGGACAGACAATGCATGAGTTTGTTAAGCATAAATTTTTATAAAACAACAATAATGATTACAAAAGTGTCAAATGTATTCCCACACCTTTTGATGACAGGCCACTCCTACCTCGAGATCCACGATCCACTGGTTCATCCTTTGAATCGATCGTTGTTAATAACGAACTGTTAATCACACAAGAACTCTAAGATTTTTGCCAAAATGGCTCACACAAGAATTATACAAATCTAACTAATAGTCCTAAGCCCATTAACTAAGTCTTATGAATATCTACAAATTTGTAGAAGAACTAGAGTCTAATTCGGACCACAAGAGGTCCAAAACATCTAATTAAGAAAACTACCCTAAGCCCAAGTCCATTAAAGTCAACTAATAGTCACTAACTGTCAAACTAACGGTCAATGGTCAACTAATAGTCAACATCCAGGTCAAGTTAGTGTCCATGGTCAATGGTCACCGAGTCAAACATGAATCGGTCAACTATTCAACTCAGATCAAGATAAGGAAAACTCAGTGAGTTAACTCAGTCTACAAGACTGATTCAGGTGAGTCAGGTTCACAGAATCAGTCAGATTAACTGAGTCAACTAAGAACAAGTCAGACATCTGACAGGCAAGAAAAATTCAAGGCCAAAGCCTGTGCAAAGGCCAAAAAATGAACTGCACCATAATGATGCATCACAAGACTCAACACCCTATATTAACAGAACTTCACAAGCCAAAGTACAATACAATTATTTTTAAATGAACTTCAAACTTCAATTACAATCTTAGCTTTACCTGCAAATGCAGTTGCAAGCTTCCATTGAGGAGATTCAATTCAACATACACTAATTCAGATTCCTCTTCTTATCTACACTTCAACAATCATTACTGTTAGTTAAACAATATCACTACTAAACTCATTAACTGCAACTCACCTGCAATTTATCCATTTTATACTCATCCATGTGATTCCCATCACTCACCCATAATAGATCGGCTAATTCTCAACACAGATAACACACACACTCTGAAACATCTCATTTACCCCATAAACTTTGTAATTTAACTCCCAGCCACTCCATGACTCTTTACTTATCAAACCAACAACAGTTGTGCTATTTACCCAAGGATTTAGTTCATACATTCCAACTTTATCCCACTTCACCTGTAAAAGCTCATACATCTCATATCCACAAGCACAAACATTACAACATCCTTCTTAACATCAAATTCATTAAACCAATTGCGACTCTACAATCTATTCTCCCAACAGCAACAACGCCAACTTTCCTCTTACAGTTATTCATTCCCCTTCAATTTCAACATCTCTACAAATCCTAATTCATTACCACCTGAAGCTCAACTCCACTTTTCCACTAAACCATACATTCACAACAACATCAATAATCATAATTCCAACTTCAGCAGACTATAAGTACATAACTTCTCTGAACACAATACATTAAGAAATATTGTAGCAACATGCAATATCTTCCAAACATTCACTTACACAATTACACTCTCCCTGCATATGCACCATTACCAGTTCAAGTAACCCTCAGCATTCAGTACACTTAAACCACCAGTTATACTGACTTTAGATGTAGCTCCATTATCTCCAATTGAACCTGTGTAATCACTCATTCATCTAGATTATGTTCTTCACCAAATAAATAACATTTCTGACTACAACCACAGTTCCGTTGAGTATTCTTCTCACCCTAGATTTCATTTACACTTGCACCTATAATGTTCATACACTTCATCTTCTTGTATCACCAACACCAATACACCACTGTAACACAACTACATTCACCCTAACAATCACTACTACCAAACTCAATTACAACATTTATAATTAAGATCAACAACAACAGTTATAACACCCAAACCTACCGATAACAACACATCAATACTTCAATAAAGATAACAGACTTCAATTGAACAAAAAGGATTACCTCGGAGAATTCCAAATTGAAGCAGATGAAGCATCATTTTAAAATCTTCAACCTTGATTCCTTCATATCCATGAACTGCTGATATCATCTTCTTCAATTAAACTTCATACCCAAGAACCCTAAATCCAAGATACTCAAATTCATTCTCAAATAAACTCTAAATCTTCAATTCATTCATTACCCATCTCAAATCACCCTTCTAGCACATCGAATTCAACTTCTAATTCTTCTTTGAATTATTACAAACCCTAATTCAAAACTCTGGTAAACCCTAAATCTTGATTCATCTTCAAAACTACTTCATCTAAGCAATTGAGTAATAACCCTCTTCTTATTCATCCATCATCTACAATAAATCATCATCAATTCCACCTAAACCTAACTTCAGAAACCCCTACTTCAATTTACAACAACAACTTAATCTTCTTCTTCTTTACAGTTAATTAACATCAACACCACTACCAGTAACTACTTCATGATCTTCTCACAATTCCTACCGATCAAACATCCTCCTCTTGATCTCACAATTTCTCACAGAAGATAATTAACAGAAGAAGAAAAAGATAAAGAAGAAGAAGAACGAGAAGGAAAGAGAAAGAAGAAGAATGAATGAGTTTATCTTCTTGCTTTGTTTTGATAAGTCCAAAGACAATTGCTAAAGGGAATCACCCAAATAATATGGGGAGACCAGGTCGGTTAGAATGTTACAAGATTAATTTGCCCTTCTCACTATCTTATAAATTCTTCTTCGTCCGGTGTCCGACTGACACGTTCGAATATTCTATTCCGCGTAACTTTTCGAGCTCTATCCGGTGGTACTGGTTTTATTTCCAAATCAATGTTAGATTAATTCATATTAATTAATGTTCGTGCTAAACTAATCGGGTTATTATCGACTAAAACGTCTCTTGACTAGTCTAGTAGCGTTGACGAGCTTGAGGGTCATTACAGTATACATGCCCATACCTCACTGTCCCGTGAAAGTGTGATCTGGGCCACTCAATTTGTCCGACGAAGTTGAGTGGCCGAGATCAATTTGCGACAGAAATCTGGTGCCACAAAAGCCTCACATCATGCTAACTTCGGGCTCGCGTTTCAAGACGACCAGGCTTGGTCGGTCCCGGCCGATTGGTTCGGCGTGTGGGTGGTAGGCTAGTGTTCACGCATGTACTTCATTGCCTCATAGAGACATGATCTAAGCCACTCAATTTGTCCGGCGAAGTTGAGTGGTCGATATCAGTTTACAATTAGGAAGGTGCGACCACGCCTGTTTTGGGCACGCAAATCGAGGTGTATAGCCAAGATCGGTCTTGGCCGATTGGGTGTGGAGATAGGTGGGTCTGCAGTGATCGTGTTGATACTTACCGGACCTGCTTAGTCTATTCCTGGACCCTTCATTTGAGCAGGAGAAGATGGGCGCTCGTGATCGCGACACAAACCCTAGTTAGGGTTTTTCCGGCTGTGTGTCACACCCAGTTTGGGGCGCACAAATCAGGACGACCAACTATAGTTGGTCCTGACCGATCAGTTAAGTATGTAGGTGGTCTCACGATGAGTGTGTTGACATGCTATGGACCCTTTGAATCTACATCTACACCCTCCATTTATGCCTGCGAAGATGGATGGTTGAGACCGTTTTGCGACACATGTAATGTGCCGCAAACCCTAATTTAGGGTTTTTTGTCCATACTGCTTTGTCTTGGACAGTTTGGAAAGGTATTCCACCCTTTTGGGGAGGCCGACCATGCGGGGCCCGCGTTGGGTCGGTAGTGAATATTCCAATACCTGCTTGGGGTCATGGATTCGATCCAAGCCATCCAATCATGCTGGCGAAGTTGGATGGTCGTGATCGTTTCTAAGACTGATATGGATAATCCAGATTCAAATATGATCAATCGGGCTAGTATAACACACCGAGAGTTGCAGCTTGTATGGGTATTTCGTACATGCTTCATTATTAATGCTTGGAGGTTCGTGTTTCTTTGCTGAGAACAACACTCAGTCGTCATGCCGCACCGATAATGAGTATAGGAAATACAAGGCTAGTCATGCATTAATTAATAATGCTGTAAATTCACAGGGTATATGGGATTGTTGTTGTTATAATTTTGAATAGTGGTAAGTAGAGTTGTCATTCACTCGGACTTGATGAGATTGATTTTAAGAATTAATAAACTAAAAGAATAGAAAAAATATATATACAAAATATTGTCACGTGATGAAGAGTAACTAGGACGCAGGATTTCACTACTTTTCATATTCTTGTGGTTTAGTCATTAACTCTATACAATATAGCTCAAATAAAAGAAGTTGTGACTCTAATTCTTTGCCAAAAATAGATTTCATAAAACATTATCTGTAAGTCGTAAGCATGACGCATCAAAAGTAATTAAAACCAAGCATGCAACATCAGACAAAATAACAAATAATTATTAGAAATCATAAAGCAATTAAATCTATGCAAAAAGTCATATAAAGAATTAGTTCATTTACCATAATCATGAAAAGTTGCTTCCTCCATTGTCCCAGTGATGGGTTCTAGCTCCGCATTATGAAAACACACTCAAAAAGATAATTCATAGCTCGAATGGTGTTTTTATTGAAGAAATAAGATAAAACAGAGATTCAGAACGTTGTATGAGCGTCACAGAACTCACTATTACAAATAATACCTAAAGAAGTGTTGCTAACGAAGATAAGCATTACAATGCTGAACAAAGCCCGTTACAAATGTTTTGCTGCTCCACTGTTCAGAAACGACGTCTTTTGTTAGTCTGTTCTTCGTGTTCTTCACAACGACACTTTATGTGCGTCGTCCGCAACTCTCTTCTTCCTCTTCTCTGCTGCTACTGCAGAATCGCTCTACAGCGATTTTTGTTTCTCTAAAAACTACCCCTAACTCTTCATGTCCCTCTCCGACCCTCCTACTCGCTTTATATACCCAACATCACCAAAATCCCTCATTATAAATGTTTGAAATCTTTTCCATCAAGAAATTATTCTCGGAATATTTTTCCTTTAATTCTTACCATGTTACGGAATTTGATTCTCTTTCACGTGTCTGTGGCAGTTAAACACACTCTAATCTCGTGTTTGAACAAGTCCAGGGAAGAATTAACACGCGGTCTTTCCAAAGATATTATCGGATAAATCCGAGAAAACTATACTTCACGCTGTTTTCGTGTATTTGCACGTTTCTTCTCTTTTCACGTTTCTAAGCCATATACCACTCCTGTTTCGACTAAACAGGATTATTCCAACTCATTCCACCTAAAATATCTCAACGGAACTTGCCAGAAATTGAAACACGGGATAACCAGTTAACTGCATTTTTAAAACCGTGTTTCCTACAAAAATCTGCCTAACCGTGAAGAAGAAAGGGGTGCCTATCCAGAGTAGGGGTGGGAATAGTATCTGCCTTGAGGTGCCCCTTATCCAAGATGAGGGTTCCTTTATCACTTTTCTCCGGGGCTCCAAATAGCACTTTTTGAGCAACTTTTTTCACACAAGTGTATTTCTCCAAAAACACCTACACAAACATAAAAATACCATAATAAGTACAAAATCAAGCACTAACAATAGAGACACTGAGGACAATTCAGACACAAAAATGTGTCTATCAAATACCCCCAAACTTATTATTTGCTAGTCCTCGAGCAAATTTATTCTAGAATAGAAAATTCAAACTCACTAGGTGGCCCTAGTGACCGAGATAAAGTCTCGGGCACAAAACCATGACTTCTAATTGGTCACAAGTATCCAAAGAGATATGAGGACATACAAATTCTCAACCTATCTCTAAGTGACTAGAATGCCAAAGAAATTAAAGGTACCAACTCTAAATCTGACTGAAGAAAAGGGGAGACACATCCGCAAAACTTCTAGATAAAGAGATATCCGCTACACATCTAGATAAACATTGTAAGATGCGTCCGCTGATTTACAGCTGGATAAGATTAGGATAGAGATAAAGATGAGAGGGACATCTGCTACACAATTGAACTAATTACGTGTGATGAGTTGAACCAGTGCTGGAAAGATCTTGTGCCAGATTGAAAGTGGACTAACAAAGGAACCAATATGCATCTCTCTTCGACTCTCTCATAGTGCTCAGTAGAAACAACGTCTTCTTCGGTCTTCAACTATTGATGATAAATTCTTGAACCTCGTAGAACCTTGACAATTAACTCTTCTCTTCGATTTCTTGCTTGACATTAAAATTTCTACTTCCCTATGGCCTTATTGAACAAAAAAAAAAACGTAATGATGATTATTTTATTTTGTTTATTTTATTTTTCATTTTTTTCATTTTTTTTAATACATAGAGTAATAACAAGACAAAAAGTTACATGGCCATCATAGAAGGACTTTAACACTTGGATCTTCGCAACTTGTAGTGTCTTAGTATCATGAACTTCAACAACTTATATCATTTTTCTTGCTCTTATAACTTCTTGTAACCCTTGATTTTTGAATTCTGGTTTTCTATTGTTGCTTCTAAACCTTAAACATCTTCAACTTTCTTCAAAGATTTTGATGTCCCTCCATTTGTTGATGATGATAAGTTTCTACTGAGAGAGAGTCGTAACCCAGTAACTAAGACTACATTGTGAGGTTGCTTTGTTTTTCTGGCATTTCCTGACCTACTTGCCTTTCCATCATGGATGGTTAGGTCCATCACGGTTACCCTTTAAAAGGAACAAGTTCTCTCTTGAATTTCAAGGATCTCAATGTCTTTTTCTCTAATGTCTCAATAGGTTGTTATCCCTAGCATTCCAATTTTTATCTTTTCGGTGAGAAACAGTATGTAAACTTAGCTAACCGGATACCAAGTGACGCTAGAAGTTTCAAAAGTGCAACTAAAAAGTTTCTCCCTGTAGTTGCAGGATTTCCCACACTACACCCTTGTTAAGATTTTGCTATAATCAACTCATAATTGAAGATGAAAAATGACACTTTATTATTTTGGTTTCAGAAAAGTTTACAGAAATGGAAGAATTCAAGATTACAACTATTCTCTTGAAATTTCTCTCTCCTCAAGATTTTCTTAACTCTCAAAAAATACATCATCCCTTTCTGGATACATTGAGTCTATATTTATAGGGTAGTTACATAGTGGATGACAGCTAAGTTTTCCTCTTATTTCGGGTTGATTCTGCGATTGTACCGCGATAGTTACAATGTTAAATCTCGCAAGTTTTATAACCATCGCAGACCTAACATGCTTCTCTCAAGTTTTCTTCAGTCGTCAGGTATTACGTCTCTCTTTTGAAGGCTTTTGTGACACTCGTGAAATGTTGATATAAAATCTTGCGGTGATGCTCGCTATGAAGTGTTGTTAATCTCGCAGAAAATAGATGTAGCGATATTCGGTCCTACATCTTGCCTCTTCTCATGTCTTTTCTGCGAAGAAGAGAAGATCATGAGAATTTTAAAATGTCAGAATCATTTATCTTTTCGATTTCCATGTTCGACACGTTTCTGTACCCTTCGCCAGCTGTTTTCACATATTCTCTCTTCTAATGAATTTATGACACGTCCTCTCTAACCACTGCGATCTGACCGTTCATGTCTTTTATTAGCATTTATTGCGTTCATCTTCTCAAGAAACCTCTTCTTCTATAAATACTCCTTTCATTCTTTTCTTTTCCTCTTTTTACTTTCTTCTTCTTTCTCTGCGTAACTTTTCTGCAAGTTCTTGTTCTTAGTAAATTGCTGCGTCTGTCATCGTTGTGATTTCTTTCTTATTTTCCAACCTTTTCTTTCATTCCCGTACTCAAAAATGGTTGCTGCTGGTGCTAAAAACTTGACTTCTTTTAATGAGATGCGAGAAAAGCTCAAAAGTAAAGGTTTTACCTTGTCTACAATTCCAGGCCAAAGTCCTAGATCTGAACTTTCTATCAAACTATTTTATGATCATCAATGCTCTCGCCAGAAAATCATAGTATCACTAGGTCAACTTTAAGCTGGTCTTCCCCTTCCTCTCTATGACCCATAATTCCCATTATTCTATCAAATAATATCTGACGAGAGGTTCTCGCGAGCAATATACCAATTAGGTGGCGATTGTATCAGATTGATGCTTGAATATGCTACTCACGGTGCTGATAAAGGTTCTCGCTATCCTGAATCTCCAAAGAATCCTCAGTTTAAGGATGTTCCCATTGTTTCTGCAGATTATACTGTGTAAAATTTCTTCAAAAATTACAAGATAGTTCCTATGAAGAGGGATAGTACTTGCTGGGGTGTCCACTTGAAGAAAGAAAAGGTCGTTGATGATGAGGCTCTTATGTTATACATTAATTGGCATACACCTACCAATCAAGGCCCTCGCCACTCCAGCGATGATAAATGGTTTATCTTTCCGTTATGCCTTGAAGGTCCTTATATATCTGGTTCTCTCCCATTACCTGCAAATCTCTCAGAGTATGAGCCATGGGTCTTCAACTGGCCTGAAAGATCTAAAGAAGTATATCCTCTCAACTTTTTGCATTATTATTATTCATTATCTTCTTCATGTTTTTATATTCTCGCTAATTATTTTGATCTTTCTCAGATTGAGAGAATGAAGCTCAACTACCAAAATATTGAAAGAAAAATATGCCCAGTTAGCACGGGCACAAATATAGTCAAAATATTATTATTATGTTTTTGAAAAAGGTAGGTTAGTCCAAATTATTATTATACCAAAGTTTTGAGTAGAAGAAAAGTTTATTTTTGCTTATCACTTGGGGCAGTTAGCAATAATTTTTCTTTGGACTTCCAGAAATCTTTTTCACGTAGCTTGGAAAGGAAATTTTGAGTCATGGGTAAAAGACCCTTTACATGTAAGCCCAATTGCGCATGCAATTTGGGATCCTCATTTTGGTCAACCGGCCGTGGAAGCATTTATTCGAGGGGGCTCTAGGACTAGTGAATATTGCCTATTCTGGTGTTTATCAGTGTTGGGTTTAGTATTTCCGTTTTTAACCTCTTCCCCTCCCACTGTTATCTAGAACTCATCTTTAGAGATGATAGCCACGTGTTCAAGTCGACGTTAGGTTGGAAAGTGATTGTAGAAATTAACGTTTAATCCCAAAGTTATTGGGCCTTAGACACTCTAGTCCTATCCTTTCAAGCCTAGTAGTAGAAGGTCCAAATTTACACATTTCAGAACGAGTTGGTCCATTTGCGAACGATTTAGTCCAAAATGGACTCTTTTTTGTGACAAAAATACCCATCAACATTTCGTATTCATCGTCGGTTTCATTTGTCGAAACTCGAAAGAGCTTTCCATCTTCTCCGGTTAAAGACGGTAAGATTTTGACAAAATTTCAGCAAGGATTCGATTCATGATCAGGTTTACATCATATAGGCGTCTCTACTTTTTCATATTTCTCTCAACACCGAAGAATCTATGGAAGAAGATCTCAAATTAAACAAACAGATCTGGTAAATTTCATCTAAATCTTAAAAAAATTCATTAAATTTTACACCAGCAATTTAATATTTATTCGCAATCTTATTACAATTATTTTATGATGCTTTAGGTATTCATTTTATCTTGATTACTTATCAGATGCTATTCTTTTTTTATATTTAAGGTTCTTTTTAATTAAACAGAGTTTTGGTCGAGGAGAAAACGAGAAGGAACTGTAAATTTTGGTTTCATAGGGATTCTTTTTGAGCAGTCTACTAGTATCTCCAATCACTGGTAATTGCATCCATCTGATTCCTTTAATTCTGGAAATTTTGATCTCATCTGTGATTTTAGTTTTGGGAGGGATTTAGGTTTTTACAGTTTTTTTGTTGATTAGGTATAGATTTCATATTAAATGACGGGTTCCGGTGAAAACATATGAGCTTTTGTGAGTATGGTTGAATGTATATCTCATTTTAAAGATAGAGAAGGAACAACATTGTAGGGATTTGGAGAAATTTTGGAAATCATTGTGGTATTTTGTTTGTGTTTGTTTGGTTTGATTAATTGTAGCTGAATATTGTAAACTTGTTTTGTTTATGCATTATGTTGGTATGGCTGGAATGTTACTAGGATTTGTTGTAATTTAAACCTTCTTGAAAGCACCTCTGTGTACGAATAAAAACCAAGGCATCTCCTGGCACCAAAGGATACGAACTTAATTAATTTATGACTACTAAAGTTAGTTTCTTATTAGTTGTCAGCACCACCATATGGATTCCACGTCTTAGTATGGGAAGCAAGGAAATGATTTTGCTTATTTCGGCATGTGAACTCCATTAGGAGTTAGGTGGATGACGTGGTCATTTCACAACCTCATTTCCTTTGTGGGATGTGTTAAATATCAGGCAGGGGTCATCTGTTATTATCGATTGAAAAAGGGGTTTTGAGCATCAACTCTCGTCTTCCTCCTAGCAGCTGCTGGCATCATTTATTTTAAAATGATTGCAGTGGTGATTGTATTGGTTATCTGCAGTGGTGGTTGGTAAAAATGATCTTGATTATCTGTTTTTAGAGGTGGGAATTTTTCATCATCTTCTATTTTCAATAGAAATAATAATTATAACTAATATTGAAAGATGGTTTTGAAATGGAGCGGTACCATAGAGCTAATTATGACTCCTGTGTGCTCAACGGTTCTAAATGTCATGTCTGAACACAGAAGGATAATATGTATTTCTCAATTCTTAGCACTTTGAATGTACAAAATTGTTGTAAACCTTGACTTTTGACTTTAGGGTCCAAATCATGTTGCTGTAACAGCTTGTGCTACCGGTGCACATTCAATTGGTGATGCTGCGGGATGATTCAATTTGGAGGTTCAGCTGGAATGGTAGCTAGTGGAACATAATCCAGTATCCATGCTTTATCCATGGCATATGGTTTGGTAGGTAATGATCATTCATTTAAAAAGTCTACCGAGTAAGTCGGTTTTTTCTTTTCTAAATGGTATGAACATGTTTTTGGGTTAGTCCATGGGGGAAATGTTAGTAACCTGGAGCGTCTAAGACATGTAAATGTTTCATGCATATACTCTATTATTATTATTATATTATATTTTCGTGTTTTCTTGGTCAATCTAGGCCATTGGATTGTTTAGTCTTCTGGAGTTGTACTATGTAATATTCTTAATATTTGAAAGCCAATTGGTCATACTTTCTGCAGGTTTGATACACCTGCCTGAAACTAATTAGTATTTCCAGCGGAAAAAATCAAATTTAACCCCAAAATAATTTGCTTTTTACTGCACTTCTATACTACATTCATGTTTACATTCAGTGTATCATCTTTGTATAAGATTTCAGATGTTCAAGTTGAGGTGCGTGTCTTGATGCTGCTGGAAAGACTACTATTTTGTATGACCTAAAGCTTGGAGAGATTGTAACCCCAATTGCAACCACTGGTAAGTCATATTTTTCAATAGAGTTTCAGTTTAAGTTTTTGTGAACTTGCTTCTGTACTTCATATTTTAAGCCTTATGTCATATAATCTTTAGGAAGTGATTCTCTTTTCCTATTCAATTTTGGGTGAACTTTTTGCATAAATGTGTTATTTTGAGTGTTACTCTCCTTATTTTATTTTATTTTCAATTATTAATGTGCATTTAGTCGTATACATGTTGATTCTTGATGTGTACATAATTGTACACGTTTATTTTTATTGTGTACATAATTGTACACTTGTTGATTTTCATGATTATTGTTCCTTTCTTCTTGTTAGTTTCAATGATTATTCATCTTTTAACCCATCTATCTTCTTTTACCTCCTTTTGGATCCAAATTTAAATACCTCGTTGAGTTTCTGTAAGCACGAAAGCTCTAAATTTTCAGTATTAACTTAATAGTAAACTTGTTTTCTAACAAAAAAAAGAAAGAATGTTTTTGATTTTTTTTTTTGGTGTTTTTGTTTTAATGTTGTAAACAGGGTGTATGTGAATCACTAACTAAATCATGTGGCTACTATGGAAGCATCATAGAGGATGAGATATTGCGTGAACAGTATGATTCGACTGCAGTAGGGAGTCTTAAAGTGTACATAATTGTACACATATTGATTTTTAACGTGTACATAATTGTACACCTTCATCAAATATAATGTTGTTGTGTTCATTTATAGCCAAATTTCTAGAGTGTTCTCTAGAGTCGAATTTTCTCTGAAGCCAATCTGAGGTTTAACACTCTAAGTTCCCATTCTTGTATCCTCATGTGTTTAATGGTTGATATGCAATTCAGTTACTTACCAACCTCTGTGAATGTACCTTACAAATCGATGATTTGTACAAGAATAGCTCGTGTGTTTGAAAGACTTATTTTAAGATAACATGAACAAATCATGGGAAATCTGTATATATTTTTAGGTGATACATTCATAACTACATATTTTCCATTTTGACTAGTTGTGTATATATTACTTTCATTAGAAGCATGGCTAACGTATGTTTTTCTTTTTTGGATGGTCGTCCTTGTATAACGGTTTAGCCTGAAATAAAAGGTGTTCTTACTGGTTGGAATCATTGGATTAGAGATGAATTTTTTGGAGGAAAGAAATAAGACCAAGATAGGATCAATCGATTCAATAAGCAGCTTCATTTTGTTATTGAAAGAAATAAGACCAAGATAGACCAAGATAGGATCAATCGATCCTTACATATTTGAGTAGAATCCGACTTTCAGCTCTTTAGATATTGAATTGGTAATGTGTACATAGTTGTACACATGTTGATTCTAAATGTGTACATACATGATTGTACACATGTTGTCTTTAATGTGCATATTTGTACACCCTACTAGTTGACGTGCACATAGTTGTACACATGTTGATCATTAATGTGCACATAGTGGTACACCTGTTAGTTGACGTGTACAGATTTGTACACCTATAAATCGTTAATGTGCACATAGTTTTACACATATGCACATAATTGAAAACCTGGTGATCATTAATGTACACATAATTATACACCTGTTGATTTCTAATGAGTGCATATATCGATTCCTGGATTCGACATTTTATTTTGTGAACTGAATTTTTCATTGGGTGCTCTACATTTAACATAATTTTTTCATCACATTGGTTGGTATTGGTTTTTATCGTCTTGTTTTCTTTGAAATGTTACCTCCAAAATCTTGCATTCATATCCAAGAAGGTGGTTTTAAGGGAGGAAAAAGTGAAAGGATTGTGCAGAAGTTTCTCTTACTAGGTGAACGAGATGGAACGATTTAGATATGACACATGTGTTTGTTATGTCCTCATCTAAATGGGTTTCCACCAGCAATTCATAGAGTGGTAACTAAGGTGTACATAATTGTACACATGTTGATTCTTAATGTGTACATAATTGTACACCTATTGTATGTGTTTCTCTTTGTTTATATGTGCTTGTTATGTTTTACATGTACTTAGTTTTTGTTTGATTGTAGCTGTGTTGTTGATAACTTGTGATTGTATTCTCTTTGTTTTAGGATCCTTTTGTTAATGGAGAGAAAGTCTCAGCCGTTAATTTGAATTTGGCGCCAAAGTTTTAACACCTCGAGCTGGAGTTCCATAGAACTTGGCTCATGTCAGAAACTACATGAAGGTTTGCAAAAAGCTTGTTACACATACTTAATGCCCATCATTAGTTTTGTTTGCATAAAACTACTTAAATAATTGCTAAAAGCTTGTTGTTCTTAAATACACATACCATATGCCCATCATCCGTTTTGTTTGTATATCGAAGAATTGTCTTTTATCACTTAGCAGTCTAGCTGTTCCGATTCAACCAATTAAATTCTCCCTGTTTTGTGGTTTCATTTTCATTTACATTTACACGTGTTTATTATCATAGTGTGCTTAGTTTTACACATGTTATTCATTTTGAAGTCTAAGAAATTAGGGAAAGCACTAATGTGTACATATTTGTACACACATATTATGTTATTTAGGTGTGCATAGTAGTCCAAATGTTGATTATTTAGGTGTAAATAGTTGTACACTTGTAGGACTATATTTATGTATACAAACCAAAAATTAGGGAAAACACTAATTGTACATGTGTTGGATTTTCTATAGATGTGTACAAAGTTGTACACTATTGTGTTATCTCAGTAATATGTGCATTTTTGTGGTATAAATGTTGGATTTTTATACCACAAAACATCAAAAGTTACTGCATCTCTTTCTTATACCATCAAAATTTATCCTCTCATTAGAAATTTAGATCTTTGTAACATCTCTTAGGCAAAGATAATGTACATTCTAAGATATTTGTTGCAGCTTCAGTACCATTTTCGAACAGTTTTTGTAGTTGCAGGAATTCCCACACTACACCCTATTCAAGAATTTATCAATATTTACGACATAATTTGAAGATTAAAGACACTTTTTCATTAATTTGATCTTAAGGAATTACAGAAATCAAGAACACAGGACACTTGATAAAAGATTTTCTCTCTCCTAAAAACTTTCCTAGCACTCAAAAATTCATCTCCCACTCTGGAACTATTCATCTCCTTTATATAGGTATTTACATAGTGGATTACAGCTCATTTACAGCTAAGATCCCCTTCAATTTCGGATCTGAGTAACTGCGATAAATCGCAGTTAGCACCGCCTTTATCTTTCGCAGAATTTATTGATATATCGTAGACATGTCACACTTTCTTCATGTTTCCGTCGTTTTCAGTCATTACGTCATTGTTTAAGTTATCTTTGGATGTTTTGCAGAATATCATTGATGTATCGCGAAATATCGTTTACTATCGATGTATCGCAGTACTGTTGTTTATTTCTCAGGAATATTGTTGTGACAATATTTTGATCCTACATCTTGCCTCTTCTCATATCTTTTCCGCGAAGAAGATAAAGATCATGAGAATTTAAGCTTCTTGATTAATCGCAACTCCGTGTCTTTTCACATCTCTGCATCCATCGCTAGATATTCTACGCGTGTTTTTTCTCCCATTTATCTCTTGACACGTCTTTTTTCAACCGTTGAATTATGACCATTCATGTCCTTTCTTCATTAAATGCATTGATGTTCTCGAGAATCTTCTTTTCTTATAAATATCTTCTTCGCTAATCCCCCTCTTCTTTTTACTCTCTCTTTCCTCTTTTTTTATTTCTTCTACTGCAACTCTTCTCGTTCTTCATCTTCTTCCGCAAATTAGGATCTATTATCTTGTTTCAATTTTATTTCTTTATTTTTCTTCATTCAAATCATCGCTCTCCGTACTAAAAAATGGCCCCCGCTAAAAAATTAGGTCAATCCACCTTTAAAAAACACCAATGAAAACTTCAATCCTTAGGTTTCATACTTTCGAGATCCCCGATCAATCTTCGACTCGATCTCTCCATTGATCTAACTTCAAGATTTCCTTCTTCTAACGAGAAGATCCTTGTTTCGCTAGGTCAATTAGAAGTCGACCTTCCTATTCCTCTTTATAACCCGATCTCCCTCTTTTTTATGAGATTATTTCTCATGTTAAATTTTCATGAGCAATCTGCCAATTAAGTGGAGATTTTATTCGTATCATTCTTGAATATGCCTCCCGTGGAGCCGGTAAAGGATCCCTTTATCCCGATCTTTGAAACATCCCGATTTTTAAAATATCCCAATTATTCCAAATAAATATATCGTGGAGAATTTCTTTGCGAATTATCAAGTGATTCCAATGAAGAAAGAAAGCACGTGTTGGGCATTCGTTTGAATAGGGATAAAAAAGTTGCGAAGGATAAAATTATTATGCAAGATATAGACTATCATTCCACAAGAAACAATGGTCCACGCTTCTCCAAGGATGATAAATGGTGCAAATTTCCTATCCTCCTTGAAGGTCCATATATTTCTGGTACTCTTAACCTTCCCCGCGAATCCCGCATATCTTGCGGCTTATCATCCTTGGGTTTTTAATTGGCCTTGAAAAGAATTCGAGGTATATCTCGCGAAGTTAATTATTATTCGCAAACTTAGATAAGTATATTATTCTTACTAGTTATTTAATTATCTTTTATCAGATTGGAAAAATGAAGGCTAGCTACGCCAATACTGGGAATCCCAATCTCCTAAAAATCTTGAAAACCTTCACAGATGAAGTAAGAAACATTCTTTTATAATTTTTAACAATATATTGTTGCCTTTGTTTCTTATCTTTATGTGTGATTGTTTTCAAGGAAATTCCTTTTGTCATGGTGGTTGAAGCCAAAGATAAAGGAAAAAGAGTATTAACTTCAAATGAAAGCTCTGGTACTTCTCCTCGCCGTAAAAAAAATCAAACCACAGATGATCCTCCAGAGAAAAGAAGAAAAACTCAACCACTTCTTCCACTTAGAGAGACTCCTATTATCGCTGAAAAAGATAAAGAGTTTGAATAAAATGATGGGGTAAACCATGACGTCACTGTGGGCACTTCAACACATTTTTCTTCCACAAGAATTAGATCTGCGATGGGTATCTCTCAACCTGAGACTCCAATGGATCAATTATCAAATATTTTTAGGAATCCCATGCAAGGTGTTGGTGAGGATGATATCACTCGTACTTGCGATTATCTCTTGAAAATCTGCGATGCTTCGATCTTGACTAATAATAAAGATCTCAAAGGCGTTTCAGTTTATCGACTCAAGTTTTCTTCACGCGCTAACTTCATTTGGTATGCCCCTTTCCTTCATTTTCCTTGTAGTAAATTTTATATCTATCATGTGTATCGAGTAAATTTTATATCTATCATGTGTATCAAGATCTTTTACTTATCCTTACTCATTTTCTTTTTTACGTCAGACGGCTAGAGCTTCTTTTATGTTGCTTCCGAATTAGAAAATAGATTATCAACATCGCAGAAAAGGCTTACTTGATTAGCAATCAATCTGCGAAACTTCGTGAAAGAAATAAACAATATGAAGCTGAAATATCCCTTCTTCGCGAAAAATGTAAGCAATTGGAAGCATCTGGAAATACTGAACTCCTTAATAAAAACAAATCGCTTGAAGTAGAAGTTGAAGTTCTTCAACAGAAATTAGTTGATAAGGAGAAGTTCTGCAAACAAATTATTGGTATAAATCTTTTCTCTCTTTAACATTTTTTTTTTTTTTACTTTTCTTTATTCTTGTTGTTTTATAGCTTATTCTAGCAACCATTTTGCAGATGCCTATAATCTTACTGATGAAGATCTTATTCTCAATTCTTTTGATGAACCCATAGATGAAACCACTCTTCTTCAGCGTCTTAATGACGCTTTAAATAATTATTCAGACGAAAAAATTAATACTCTGTCCCTTGATGAGCTTAAATATCAGGTTTCCCTTATGAGAATGGATTATAGATCTACCTTGAGTATGTCCAATAGTTTAAAGACTTGCAGAGATGAATTTAGAGAAAAATTCAAAGTCTTAAAAGCCAAGAAGAGTGAACTTGAGAAGGATAAAGAACGCATTACTCTTCAAGGCGCTGAAGCTCTATCAAAATTTCGCAATACCCTTATTGATACTGAACTTGAGAGAGATAAACTTAAAGATGAAAATTTTAAAATTCTTAAAAGAGAAAAACAAATTCGTTCCCATCTTCTCATTCAAAATGATGATGAATTCGCATGGGCTGCGGCAATTCTCGATAACGCTAGGAAAAACTTAGCAATAGATGTCAGTCTTCATCACCGAGCAAGCAACCTTGATACAAGAAATGATTCATGAGAGAGAAGGTTATTTATTGCTCCTCTAACATCTTTATATTTTTTGTAGTTTCTTGATAAATTTCTAACTTGCTATTGTATCATCGCAGAATCTGAATAAAAACATTCTACAAGAATAGCAGAACTTGAAGAAGAAAAAAGTGGTCTTGCGAATAATCTTGCTTCCCACAATGATAAAATCACTAGACTGCGAAAGAAAATAAAGATATCCAACTCCAATTTGCGTAGTAACCTTCTCATCGTTCGCAATAATGCTATTGAGAAAGTCTGAAAAGATAATGATCTTCCTCTTAGTCTATATCCTTGCCTTTTGGAAAATATCCCACCGATTCAAGTACTAGTTATTTACGATAAAGGAGGCTGATATAGATGAGAATGAAAGCGAAGATGAAGAAGGAACTGATGATGAAGATAATGAAGACGAAGATGAAGATAATGGTAAAGATAAATCTCAATAGTTTTGCTTCTTCTTTTTGATCTTCTCCTGTATTTTTCTCTTTCTTTCTTGCGATAATTATCTGTGACAAATTGTATCATTCTTTCTGCAAGATATTTGTAACTCTTGATGTTCTTCAATATATATAAATCTTTTTATGTTACTTGTATGAATTTATCATATAATGATGAATAACAATATTTATCGTTCTTATACATCGTTCCCATACTTCCCTCTTGTTATTAATCTGCAATATGATAAATGAATTATCGCAAATATTTCTGCGAACAATTTATTATTTGCTTCGCAGACATAACTTCTCTTGTGGTCTTATTTCGCCTTCCTAGTTAAAGGTCTTATTATGCCACTTGTATGCGACAAGATCGCAGGACATTCTTACTTTACATGTAATAATCCATTGATCTTGCCTTATCATTATTTTTATCCCTGCAACAATATGATAAATCTAAGCCATCTTGTGAGATTAATCTCTCTTTGCTTTTTAAGATTTATGACATTGCCATCTTTGCGATTTATTTCCTCTTATTATTGATTTCATTTATCTCATCTTTTGATCTTATCGCGAAAACCCATTGATCTCATCTTAACATTTCTCTTTAGGCTTTTTGGCCAGTCACGCGGCAATATGACGGGTCTAAACATTCTTGCGAATATAAAGTCCCATGACATTGCTGTCTCTGTCACGCGACAATATGACGGGCCTAAATATTCTTGCGAATATAAAGCCCCATGACATTGCCGTCTTTTTTGATACACATCTCCCTAATGGAGGGTATCGCCCTTATCTCTCCCCCCTTCGTTGCCCCTTCAAGGATTATACATCGGCCATACAAGACTATCACTTTCCCATACCACGGTTCTGCCAACAACCAGTTGTTTTCGCAGCCTTGTCCTTTATGCCTTATATGGCTTATAGTTACAAGACTGCACCCTAAGTGGGGTTTCTTTGGGCCGAACACATCGTAATCCAAGACTTTCCATGGATGGCCAGGGTAGGTTCATCCATCCCGGGCACCCACAGCTCAACCGTGTACCTCGGCGCCTTGATCATACGTTGCATTCCTTAGGGAAACTCTCGGCGCCCAACCAGGGTATAACCTTATATAATTGGGAATCCAAGTTATCTCTCCCGGATGGATTTTCTATAATCCCAAATCTCCATGACTAGGTTCCAAAGCAATGATAGCCTTTACCATAGCCATGCAAGAGATACCCCCCTTATGACGCACTTTAAGGACATTGCCTCTTACGGAATAGAATCCGCGAACTAAGGTGTACGCCATAAAAAGTTCGTCCCGTTCTTATATATTTTTAGGCGATTTGCGCCCTTCTTATGCATTTGCATTAAAAATTCTTATATGATTAGAAATCATCATCTTTTTTCTTTGTAATAGAAAATTTCTCATTTTTGAGCAGAGTTTTTCTTTTAATTCTCACAACAGAGTTTTTCATTTGTTCGCAACATGATATTGTTTCACTTTTTTTCTTCTGTGACGAATGATTATTCGCAATTTCTTTTTACTTATTTATCTTATACTTGTTTGTTCTCCTGCAAAGAATGAAAGTTTCTACTTTTCCCCATCTTCGTATGATTGATCGCCATTGAATCTTTTGGGAAAAAACTATTCTTGAAGTATATCCTTTCCCCGCAACTCTATATTGTCCACCATTAATTTCTCAGCTCTCTGATTTTGCCTCATGTTATGTTGCCAATTACGATTTCGGGCATTCCTTTCTTCGCAAGTATTAATGTCAACTTCATAACACTTTTTGCCTTCAAACCAATCACCTTTAATTATCCCAATACCATGAGGATGTGAAACTTTATGCATTGGTGGTACGTTGATGCTATACCCAAGATCCCATGGAGCCATGGTCTTCCAATTAAGGCATTGTAAGGAGATTCTATATCTACCACACAAAACTTGATTTTTGAAGATATCTTGTTCAACGGAATTTCCATAGTAATTTCTCCTTTTGGCTTATTTGCAGTGCCATTAAAACCATAGATCTTGTAAGTTGAAGGGATTAACTCATCATCTCTTCCACCCATTGTGCGATATGTATGATAAAATAAAATGTCTACTGAGCTACCAAAAGATCAATTAAAACTTTATTTATTGCCCAAGAATCATTTGTCATCATCATCATCATCTTCTTCTCCTTCTTCTTCTCTCTATTTTGGATTTATCTCTAGCTTCACCACCAATGGGTTGTCATGCATCTTCCTGGCTCGTATCTCTTCCGCAGATAAAAGAAATAACTTGTTTCGCCATTCTTCTAACGGAGAAATCTTTGCAATATTCATCACCTCTCTTCCTCTATATCCCTTGCAAACACTCGCTTAGCACATTGTCATGGAAATCCTCTATCGTTTTCTCATGAATGTACAATTGAATTGCAAAATAGATTTTTTGTTGTAGCTCCTACTTCAATGACAAATGTTTCGGCTTCTTTTGCAACATTAACTCTGCGAATTTCTGGTGCTTGCGGCAATTGCTGCGGTTGTAAATATCTTGCTAGAAAATGATTTAATTTTCCCTGTTCAATCATTCGCAAAATAATTCTTTTTACATTTCTACAATTATGCACAGAGTGGCCATGAAAATGATGATAAGGACAAAACTCTTGATTTTGGTTGTTAGGATGTGGTTCTTTCCCCATGTTCCAGGGTGAGGGTATGTTCTCCATCAGAATGATCACTTCCCAAATCTTGTCTATTCCGGTGTTTAAAGGTGGCAATTTAATATCTTCCCACATATTCCTCTGACCTCTTTGCTCTCTTGAATAATTCTGCCTCTGTCCACCATAAGTCTCCTGCGGTTGATCAAACCTTGGGACCTTATTATTATTATTGCGATAAAAATTTCTCTCCTTTTCCAATTCCTCCTTATCTCTACTCCCCATTGCTACTATCTTATGTTGATTATCAGTCTCCATTTTCTCTCGCGGGTTTTGAGAAGTACTTGCTACTGTATTAATCATCCTTGGTAATAAACTTCCATTTGTTGCGGCTAAATTTGTGCCTGTGTGAATTGGATAGGACTCCATCTCATTTTGTTTTTCCTCCAAAACAATATATTCTTCCTGCAATTCTCGCAGTTCTGTCATGGTAATTGTGTTTTTGACTCTGAAGACCTGGATATATAATAGATTCGTCGCAAACATAGCATTTATGAAGGATAAGATGAGATATCTTTCATCCACTCTTCCTACCATTTCACTACACATTGTCCTCCATCTTATCGTTAAATGCTTTAAACTCTCTCCAACTCTCTGTTTCAATCCAAACACATCTTCAATTCCAGGTCGCGTAAAGTTATTGTTGATGTATGCTCCTAAGAAAGTAGTTTGCAAATGCATGAAAGAAGTTATTGTATTCTTTGGAAGACTTTCGAACCACTTCAATGCTTCGCCAGTTAAACTTGACGCAAAATATTTGCACAAAACGACGTCATGGTTCTCCCATTGTAGCATACATCGAATATAAGCTTTGATATGTTGGACATCACACGTTGTCCCATCAAATATACTGGTCAACACCGGTAAATTACATTTTGGAGGTATCCCTCCTAATTGTACCTCTTGAGTAAATGGAGTTTTCGCAGCTTCCTCGATTGCCTCATCAAGTTGTCTTCTTCCTCCTTCTCTTCTGTTATTTATCATTCCTCTCATTTCTCGCTAATTCTCGCAAGATTTGTTCATTTCTATCAGAATTGTGCTCCATTGGTCTTTTCAACGCAACCTCTCTTCGTCTGCGTTCATGTCTTTCTTGTCTTGTGATGTTTCGCGCTTCTTCTCCAACATCTTCATTTTTCCTTGTTCTGCGATTTTATTCTTCTTGCAAGTTAATTTTCCTTTCATTCTCTTCTCCGCGAATTTCCTCATCCCTTATTGTTTCTCTTCGTTGCCTTTCTATGTCTCTGCGAATTCTCTCATATTCCTCATTGAGATTATCATTATTTCGATTTTGCGCACGTCGTCGTTCTCGATTATCATGATTATTCTGACGCAACGCTGTTTGAATTTCTTGTTCTTCTACTTCTGCTCGCAATCTCTCTCTTTCTCCTGCTAAATGTACTTGCTCAATATAATGCCTTTCAATATCATCTTCGATTATTCTGAGATTTCTTCGAATCTCTTCATCACGTAACATTCTCCTTCTCTCTTCTTGATTTTCTCCCTCATCCTGATTATGTCTAATGTCTAAAGTTTCACCGCGTGGAATGTAACGATCATTTATCACATTCTCGTCAATATTTTGTATAGGGAGATTTTTTCTTGTTTCTTCTCTATATGATCTTGAAATTGATCTCATGCTACTCCTTGATCTTCTATTTTGCAGCCTCAAATTTTCCATTCTTAATTCATGATTTTGCCTTGTAAGATTGGCACGTTCTTCTGCCTCTAATCTTCTTTCTTCCTGTATCCTTTGTCTCAAATCATCTACTACTTCATGTCCTTCATGAATTAATCCTCCATCAATTTCTTGATTTCTTTCCTCTTCCTGATTTTTCGCCTCTTCTATCGAATCCGACCTCCAAGTATGCACACTCACTCTATCGTAATCCTCATTTCTATCTTGTACTCGTGTTTGTTGATTTGGTGGTTGGATTGAATTTTATGCTCCATTTCTCATTCTACTCCTTCCTGATATGATCCTTAAAGATCCCTCCAATTCACTTGTTCCTTCCCCTGAAATTGTTTTACTTCTTCTCACTGTTGTTGGTGGTTCTGATGTATTTCTTCTCCTTCTAGCCATTTCTTCAATTCTAATAATCTCTTCAAATCTTCAAGCTGTAGTTTGAAATTTCTCAAATTGATTCTCCCTGTTTTTGGGCGCCAAAATGTAGTTGCAGGAATTCCCACACTACACCCTATTCAAGAATTTATCAATATTTACGACATAATTTGAAGATTAAAGGCACTTTTTCATTAATTTGATCTTAAGGAATTACAGAAATCAAGAACACAGAACACTTGATAAAAGATTTCCTCTCTACTAAAAACTTTCCTAGCACTCAAAAATTCATCTCCCACTATGGAACTATTCATCTCCCACTATGGAACTATTCATCTCCTTTATATAGGTATTTACATAGTGGATTACAGCTCATTTACAGCTAAGATCCCCTTCAATTTCGGATCTGAGTAACTGCGATAAATCGTAGTTAGCACCGCATTTATATTTCGCAGGATTTATTGATATATCGCAGACATGTCACACTTTCTTCATGTTTCCGTCGTTTTCAGTCATTACGTCATTGTTTAAGTCATCTTTGGATGTTTCGCAGAATATCATTGATGTATCACAGAACAGTCGTTTACTATCGATGTATCGCAGTACTGTTGTTTATTTCTCAGGAATATTGTTGTGACAATATTCTGATCCTACAGTTTTATTAAAATAATCTATGCAGACAGATGAATAGATTTAAGCTCATACTTGTAAGTTAGTATAATTATTTTTTCCGAGCTTTAGCCTGTAAGAACTGGATGGTTTATAAATGTCTTACCCAATATTCATGCTATCAGTGATTACTCAATTATATAGGCCTAGGTGAAAAATAAGTTAGAAACTGGTGCTACATCGGTATTTTAGCTTACGAGTCACCAATATCTAGCATTCTAGCTCCCACTGTATAATTATTTTGTTTTTTTATTAGATTCCTTATCAGTTAAAAACTTCATGAAACAATAGTTTGATCTCTGTGCTGACCACTTTTTCCTCTTCGTCATTGTATGTATAGATGAACAGTATAAATACATCATTTCCATGTCTTGCATATCAACAAGATGCTTTCATGTGCCGAAGCTGACAGGCTTCAAACTGGTATGACAGGAGCGTTTGGTAAACCCTTGGTAATGGATCACCTATCTAACTTGTTATCGTATGAGATTCAACTGCAGTCTACTTTTGCTATGTTGGTGTACAAACTGGTGCACCTTGTTTTGTCTTTTGATTTTTTTGATTTTTGTAGATATGTACATGTTTGTACGCCAATGTAAACTAAGATTTTTTCAAAATGAGAATTATATAGTCATATGGATACTCTTTTTGTAGCTCTCGGAAAGAGCTTTCCGAATATATAAACTTTGTGAATTTTAGACAAACGGTTCGAAAGATAAATTATTTTTAATTATTTTTTATATTATTTAAAATTGCTGACATCATTGTGAGTCACTTTGGACTAAACAGTAAATAAATATTTGGATTAAATTGTAAATCAGGAAGGTTATTTGTGTACTTTCAATGAAAATTGACTAATTTGTACCTAGTTGAATGAGTCAGGACTAACTAGTATATTTGGATGGGATTTTGGACTAAATCGTATTTTTCCCTAAGTGATTTAAGCATAGCACACCTGTCCAACCGTGCTCGAAGGCTCGAGGCTCACCGCTACAAAGAGTTTTCTTAACATTATTGGAGCCGCATCCCGTTCGTGGTAAGGGGTAAATTGTATGCTATGATTGTGCCGGGTGAGACTTACCAAAATGCCAAATGTTTAGCTCTCGGTTTTTAGCAATTACTGGAACCAAATGGCTCCAGCTGGATCTCTAGTGATGGCCCAACAATTAAAAATAATAATTACTGGAGCCAAATGGCTAAGCTCTAAAATCATTTTTAAAAAATTCACTTGACCAGTGAATTCACGAGTGAGTAGTACCTCTTCTAGTCACAATTTTTCTAGGTGAGCTTGGGTTGTGAACGTTGAGAATAACTATCCGATACAAGTCACTGTAGTACAGTTGTGAAATCTTTGGAAGATGACATTGATAATTTGAGCTCAAAATTCATCTCTGTAAGGATTTACAGATTTTTCATATTTTCTTTGATAACCAAACACCAAAAAGATATTTATGATATAATGAAAAAGTAGAAGTGGATTTTTAATAGATTCTCAAATCAATGCACCCCTTATCTCATATTTAATTTAATGAAAAAGAGAAGAAAGAAAATCCCCATTGACTTTAGAAAACAAATTAATGAAAAAATCTTAGTCATATTTTCTTTTCAAATAAAGGCGTGCAAGATGTAAATGTGGTTTTGTTGTTTGTGTATAAATATGAAGATGCAGAGACAGATAGAATCATCCTCAACCAAAGAAAAAAAATGGCTAGTTTTAAAAATACCAGTTGTGGTGTCTACATATTTGCTTACTTACTTTTGTTTGCAATATTATTTAGTGAGTGTTTATCATCTGAAGAAAACTTTTCCAAAGTTTATGTAAAAATAACGAACCAACTTAACAATGGTCAAGATTTGATGCTACATTGTTGGGCGGACAATTTACCGAAAGATATGAAAAAAATCGTTCATGATAATCAGTATGTGCAGTGGTCAATTGGTCAGCAGTTTCTCATAGTAACTCACCATTGGTGTAATTTTTCATGGAATAAAAATGGAGTTTGGGTTCAAAAAGGCTATCACATCTATAATAGGAGAGTAGATCATTACTGCGAGAACGATTGTTGGTGGGAAGCACGTCAAGATGGAATTTATAAATATAATCTTGGTCTTGATCAATGGAAGTTCGTTGTTTCTTGGTAAAACCATTAACGGGATCAATTTTAAGAATAAGAGTGAGTGACAATGACAAAATAGATTTTGCATCTGGATATAATTTTATATATAGTTGCATCTAAAACGAAATAAATACTGTAATGCAATTGATTAATAAAATAGTTCACTTTCAACTCAAACTTTTCATGTTTTACGGCATACACCACTGTGAAATTAGATGTGTTATTTTTATTGTTATTGATTTTTTTTTGGATTTTTTTTTAATACTAGGTGATAAGAAAAGGGAATTCCGGGTATTTGATGAGGGATTTCACAATTATAAATCCTCCTTTTGTGCTTCAATGGTGTTTGAAGTTGAATCTGCTACTGAAGCTCAAGACATGACTATATGGTGCTCTTAAGAAAGATGTTGAACAAAAGCTTACTCATGTCATCATTGAGAGAAATGCAAAGGATTTGTGAGTGAAAAAAATCAACTCGCTACGTGGTGCAAGATTAAGGGTCGTAGTATCTTACTACAATACAACCAACTACACTATTTACACCTAACCACTTATTCTTATCCTATCTAGTCAGCCCTAAGGGAATAAATGTATTTCGATGTAACCACCTACCCTGCAAAAGAGAAAGAGAAATAGGTTAGTGGGGATGTTTTAGAGCGTCTCTCTATCTAAGGATAGTTCTCTATCTCTCTTGGCCTCCTTAGGTCTTAACTTCTTCTCTAAAGCTCCATGAGAGCCTCCATCAATGGAGAACATGTAAACACATCATATTATAGTGATATCCCGTGGATGTAGGTCTCAAGAGACCGAACCACGTAAAAAGATCTGTCTCCCCATTATTTTATGTTCTTTATCTTGTTTTGATTTATGTTTATGTATGTTTGATGTGTATTTGGATGGTTAAGATCATCTTGGGCGTAGTAGCATAAAATATGCAACTATTGGATTTCATCGACAAATTTCAATTGGAAAGTTTGATGGAGATCAAAAATACGGATGCTTGTATCTTTACTTTTCAACCACGGATATATAATTTTGTAGCACATGCTTTGGATTAATAGACTAAAGTTAACGCTAATTATATATATTGGTATGTACCTCCAATTTGGCTTAGGTCGATTATTGAGGATCATTCGCCTTTTCGAAAGTTTTTTCTTATAAAATAAATAAATAAATAAAATAAAGATTGTTTTAGAAATTGGTGGTTTTCAACTTGATTTATTTTGGTTTGAATATGAAGTTTTCTTTTTAGCTGTTTCATGATAGAAAATTTTGATATTCATGCCACTAAGTATTGATTCTACCACCAAGATTTCATTGTTTTCAAGAGCTTTAGTAGCCCATTATATTTGTATCTCGTTGAGCCATATTCTAACTTTGAGCAGAAATTTTGAAGATAAGGAAAATATATTGGTGGATTAGAATCAATTTGACTGTCTCTTATACCCGCTACGACCAAAATTAATCCAAAATCCCCGTAATCTGTAACTTTAACTCTTCTAGAATTGAAATTCTCCAAATTACCTTGAAAATGATGTGATTTTATGGATATAAAATAAATCAATTATAAAATTTTAACCTTTGTGTATTAGGGAATTAGAAGAATTTCAAACAAACTTTAATTGAATTTGATAGGATTATAATGAGATGCTCGGTTGTTGTTGATTTTTTTTTTTTTTTTTTTACCATTTGATTGATCCGAATCTATCAATTTTAGTATGGTTATCATTAAACTGCGAAATATGGGGTTTATTTAGTGAATGAATCATGAGAAATTCCAAATTTGGCGGTATGTTTATATGTAAAAAGTGAATTTGTTAATTGTAATTTGACAATTATTTAGAGGTACCAGTTTCTGATTTTGTACGTGTTGGTCACAGACCAACAAACTTAGTTATCTAGAATATGTGAATCCCTTCACTGTATTTGACTACCTTCTTTGGTAAAGCAACCATAACTGAATTAGTTTTTTTCACAAAATTTAAAAGGTATAGTTGTAAGTCGTGGTTTCAGAAAGAATTTTAATTATATGGAATGAGATCAACTGTTTAAACTTAATGTTTATATTTATCTTTTAACAAATGTTGGGTGAGTTTTGTATTAATTGTGCAGCTTCTCTTGATATTGTTATGATGGTACAACAAAAAGAGGCAAACAATATCACTTGACAGTTGACACTAAAGGATTATTCATTTGTTGTTGATAGGAAAATCAAAGATTGAGTTTGAGAATCCCAAAAAATAATGAGAAGTCTCCAGGCATATCTCATTTGTTATCCAAGGATTTCTTGAATTTAGTATTATTTCGAGTAATATAAAAAGTAGATCAATATAATTTGTTCTGATCATAAATGACTTTTTGAATGGGATATATGTAATTTGAATTATTTGATTCCAAGTTATTCTGATATTAGCAGTAACGTAATTCGATTGTAAAGTTTAAGAAAAATATATCAATGGTACATTACTCTTTTCCCTAATTTATTAGACGTTTATAAGAATACCATGTTGGATATTCTAGTCGAAACCAGTCCCATTATGGTATGGGTTATTTCCAGTCATACTAATAAACATGAAAACAAACAAACCCTAAAAACAACGAGAGATTGTTTTGATACAACCTGTAAACAAGTCACGTACTTGGACCAATTATTTTGGTTCGTATTCCAAACAGTAAAGGAACAACAAATCTGTTTAGTATCAACTCTCTTCAACCAAGTGATATGAGTTGCGAGGATCTTCTGTTTATCTTAACATAAACTCCTTTGCCAAGTTCCAAGATCTATCTTATGTTCAATCACCAAAAGGTAATCGTTAAGATTAAGCCAACAACACTCTTAATCCAAAGAATTGGGTTGATGCCGATCTACACAATTAATCAATCCAATGTACCTCAAGGATAAGACGATTATTAATTGGATCATCTTTTACCAAAACAAGTATTGTGTACACCAAAGATTATAAAACCAATTCAGAAATCTTTTATCTCTTCTTTACCTTCAAATCTTCTAAGATATTCAATAAACACCTGCACACAACTACTTGAATCTCATGTGATCAATCACACACAGAACGGAGTCTGTTAACAATGGATTATCACAAGATCGTCTTTAGATCTAACAACAGTCTAAAGATACCTGTCGAAACCTTGAACTAGTTTGAGTGAATCTTATATCAAAAGAGAAGATTCTCAAGCATGAACAAACTAGGTGCAATCAAAGTTTAACCACCGTTAGTCAAACCCAAAGAAAACTTTAAACTAAAATATCTAGTTTCCCACCAACGGTTCGCACTAGAGATTCGCAATCCCAAAGAAAACTTTAAATTGAGCGGCCATAATAGATTTCGCCTAATTAGGTTACTCCTCTCTGAATAGGCGGCTTCACCAGTAACAGTACAATAAAGGAAGTTTACTGTCATGAAGAATTAGTTTGCTAGAAATTCAAACTCAAAGTATTTATAGACAAGGAAGTTTGGACACCAAGGAATTTCCAAAACCTAAAATATTCTCAAGATATTCAATATTTTCCAAATTCGATTTTCATAAATCCTGATAATGCACTATCCAAATTTATGATCGAAATCTCCTTGGAAAATCTTTAACTAGCAAATGCACATTACTAATTCTTATTTTCCATATATAATTAAAAACCTTAATTAAAAGATTCTTAACTTATTTAAATTCGATCTTGGGATTTCCTTCCTTATTAGTTGTTAAGGAATATCTTTGAACAATAAAAGATACACATTAATGCGCGTGTTCAAAGTGTGTCGACATCTTTCCTCTTGTAAGTCCTTTTTCATACTTACTCACTTGAAACCGATTTACCACACTTCCAAACAAGTTTAGAATTGGTTCATCTGACTTTCAAGAACTATGTGTTTGATCAAGTAACACTCAATCACAAGTCATGGGTGTAACGGTTCTACCAAACAAGTTTCGGTTCTACCTCCATATGAGTACAATGCATAGTCACACTAGCTTACCAAAGATTCGTATGACTAGGTACTAGGATCGGTTCCCCACATATATTTTGTATCTAACTTGTATGTGTTGCACATGTCCATAGGATCGGTTCCCTTTTGCCTAAAAACGTGTTGCACATGTTCATAGGATCGGTTCCCCTTTCTTCTATAAACCTTGTTGCACCTCATACAAGGATCGGTTCCCCTTGTGATGTACTGTACCTCTTACTAGGATCGGTTCCCCTCTCCCAAATTTTGTCAGACACACACAAACCCGATCATACCCCGGGTAATTACTTAAGATCGGTTTCACTAATAAAAGTCATACCAATACATAAGTCAGGCCTCATGTGAATTGTTTTACCAAGAACACAAACAAGTCATAAGTGGTTATACTAATCACACATATTGGTCGTTCATAAGATGTGCAATGAAGAAAAGCCCCAATAACGCCCGACGATTTCCTTTTCGGTTCACAACACATATCATGAACTTACTTCCTTAAAACACATGTAAAAACATTTTTTCCTAGGATGAAATCCTCACCTCATACCCATACATAATCACAATAGCATTCATATGGTTATGTTGATGTCTTATATACAAAGTTTAATGGTTAAGCAATAAACCTCATATTGTATTCCTTAATACTATGTCTATCTAGAGGGTTCATGATTCGCAGTTTTATGTTTTCAATATGCCCGACTTGAAAGATATGGTAGGGAATGAAACAGTTCAAGTAAAATATCACTAACCTCAAGTAGAAGGATGATGTTGTGGTTGTATCTCTGTACTTATTCAAGTCTTCGCAATACTTATAATGTCCCATCCTAATACTTTCAAGCTAACCTATATGAAGTTGACTCTAGTACATTTAAATCAAGCGACTCTTAAATGAGTTTTGGCTCACTAAAATATGACAACCAAACTTGACATACCGACGCTTGGTGGGTTCAACCGAGCTATTATCTAACAAGTAAAGTCTCTATAAAATCTTCACCAAGAATATATCACAATCTTAGAGATGTTCTAAAAACCTTGTTATTCTCCAAAGGAAGTTGGATGAACAAATCTAGATCAACCTTGATCTTGCTGCAGAAATTATAAAGCGTAAGGATTTGAAGTCTATCAAAATTTATTCATGTATGATGAATAACATCTTTGTTTCCTCTTTAAAGGGTCATAATAAGTCAAGTGTTAAACAAAGTATATGATTTGAGAAACTAGATAGAAGGAAGAACTTCTTAAATAAGATTATTGATGTTATCCCTTGTATGTTTTGTGAGTCTCACAATCACACTCAACATACATGTACACATTTTCAAAAAAGTATAAAGTTGTGAGCAATCTTCACAAGAAAGCTGAAAAACTGTTTACTTATCAAAAAAGGTTACATAACTAACAAGAAACCCTAAATAGGAAAGTAGTGTTAGTATGGGATCCTTTGCTTTAAAATCAACATCACCCTTTCAATGGTTTCTTGACAGTGGTTGTAGCCGACACATGACTGGTGATCTTTCATGGTTTGTTTCCATAAACGACATTGAAGGAGGACCAGTTACCTTCGGAGATGGGAGTTGTTGCTATATTAGCAAGAAGGGTAAGATCAAGCTTCCCGGTATTCTGATAAGTGCATATTTCACATATATTTGGTGTCAATTCCATGCTAGTAATTGCTATCTTTTTGGTGAATTATTGTATATTACGCTTGTTTTCTTGTATTTGTCTTTCATTAGGTGAATCATCCAAAAATAATTGGAAATAGCTACAAAAGTGAAGTCACAAGTGAAGAAGGGACAAAGACCCAGTGGATCTCATTCAAAAGGATGATTCTTAGTTAACATTTTGTGAAGAAGAAGGCAGTGACGAAAGAACGGAGTCATTCTGAGTTCGTATGAGAAAGTTATGAGCAAAATAAGATCTTGGAAGACTAAAAGGGCTAAATGGTCATTTTAAAAAGCATTGCTATCGGCACCCCCACTGTACGTTAAGGGATAGTCATTCTGTTAAGGGGTGCACTGTTTCAAATGAACTGCTAAAGGAAGTCAGGACTTTCACAAGGGGAAGCCAGAATTCAAAATATGTTAAAGGCACCCGGCCTATTTACTCAGGGCATTCTTTCTTCCTCTTCCTTCACACGAACATAAACATCAGTTCTACCAACTGATGATCAAGATCATGATGTATTTCAAGAGATGAGATTTCGGGTTTATGGAAGTCATTGGGTAATTGAAGGCGAAACAAAACATGGGTACTAGCCTGATTTCGATAAATCAGTCATACTCGAGTTGGCAGTGGATTATTGGTTCCTGCCGTTGAAGCTCGAGCTTTGGCCTGATGGCAGTCATGTTGAATTTTCGAATGAGGCTGCGATTATGAGCATAAACAGAGAAGAAGGCTTCTTCCATTATCGATGGTTGAGAAAGAGCAAGGTTCCCTTCCATTGGCAGCGAATGATGATGGAATGGGTGTTTAAGATGGAGATTGATGGAGCTATTCATGATAGTTGGTAGGAAAATAGGGAAGCCGATGTGATGTATCGGTGAAGGAAGATATGGGGTAGAACCTTGGTAATAGAGAAGATGAGTTTAAGAAAGTTTAGGGAGATGCTGATTGGCAGTGATGAAAATGGGTCGATGGAAGAATGATTGATGATGTTGCCATTAATGGAAATCCAGGGAAGAATTTTTAGTGAATATATCATTCAAACTTAGTTGCCTTTACAGAGAGATAATGGGTTTGTCGAGATTAGTGGCGTTGTGGCTAATAAGAACGGTTAGTGGATAGTTTGGAGAGACAACAATAGATGATGAACCGACGAGTGATGGAGGAGTTGGTTGACGGTGAAGTGGGGCCGGTACTTGTCAGACAATTCAGGTAGTCGGTGAACTTTTTGGATATGTTCCAACTCCAAGTAATACTCATCCAATGCGGACTTGTAGTTGAAGTTAGGTTTCGAATGAAACCTATATAAATAGGCTTGTATAGCCGAGATAAAAAAAAACAAGTTTTTGAGAGAGAAATACAGAAAAGAATAAAGAGGGGAAAGGTTTTATTTCATATCTAGGGTTTACCCCTTTAGGGGGAAACCAAGTATTTTCTTCTTTTTCCATACATTTTTCATGGGTTTTAGTAAATCCATGTAGATGAATTTTTATCGATCAAGGATGATTTCAAAGTCCTGAGTAATAGAACTTTAATTCTTTTCACAAATTTATTTTGAGTTTAATTTTCTGGTCGATTGTCTCTATTATTTTTAGTGTCTGAGATTATTATTGGGTTATTCAATTGACCATTTGAATTAACCTGATAATAATTCTTCTACTAGTATTAGGATTGGTGATACGTGTAATAGTCACTCAATTCCATACACAAGTAGTACATCGCAAAAGCTGACAGAGGGATTTTGTTAAGCAATTGTGTATAGAGATGACACTAGTAAGCAGACCGAGCTTATGCATCTGATGCTAGGATCAACCTAATTCACAAAATGTAATGCATTCGACTGGGTTACACCTTGAGAGCTTATTCATGGTGCCTCAGATGGATAGAATCTGGTAGTCGAGCGCTTCCGTATTCAGTGGCAACAGGAATTCTGGGGATAGCAGAGCTTATTGTTATTCTACGGTTGGTGATAATGGAAATTCTACAAGTATTAAACAAGTAATTTTATTAAGTTTTTTTCCATTGACGGCGAATGATTCCTTAATCATCTTTCTTTTATTTGTTATTCTTCTTATTTTACTTTAATCAAACAACCCCGCTTTATCTTTTATTATTTTGCTCATTCAAATAACATATCAATTACATAGCTCTCTGTGGAAATGATCTCTTACTACCGCTATATTACCAGTTAATTAGTGGGAAATATCTTGAATAATTTGTTGCACTTACGACACGCATCAAATTTTGGAGTCGTTGCCGGGGAGCGGTTGCTAATTGATTTGTTATTAGTTTAGCTTGTTTTTATTTTTATTTTAGATTTTTCATTTCTTGTGAGTCGTCATGTTTCCTTACGGAAATAACATGTACGGAGCACAAGATTACACATACAACAGTGGTAATCAATATGGTTTTCAATCTCATTCTTATGACAACTACCAACCATCCTAATGGGTATAATCAAAACCAATATCCTGGCTATGATCAATATCCCACGGAACCTTACGGATATTCTCATACATGTCAACAACCTTATGACGCGCATGTAGAAGAACAATCACGAGGATGGGAGGATAGTTGTGCTTCTAATCATTATTCTTCTAGTCTGACAGATCTGATGCAGCAATATATAGATAACATGGACCATCAAATTCAAAAGATGGATGAACGTAACCAAACTATGGATAACTATGCTTCTAATGATAGTTCTTCTAATATGGAAACTCTAATGCACCAATTTATGAACAGTCTGGATGAGCACACCAAAAAGACTGAAGATACACTCAAAGAACTTCAAAGGTCTATAGATATCATGAAGAATCGCATTGGTCAACTTAAGGAGGAAATGACTGAGAAATAAATTTGGTCTCAAAGCCAAGACAATTCTGATGTTCTCCCGGTCAGTAATGGATATAAGATAGATGAAAATTATGAAGATAATCAATCTTTTGAAAGTATTTTCAACAATGGTAAAGTTATTCTAACTCCGGATTATAATAACGATCGTTCGCCTATTCAAAGGGAGGAGGCTGGATATGACATAAACGTTTTTATCAATGGTGTAACGTACTCAAACGAGGATTTTAGGATTTGCACCAATGAACTAGACTTTCTAGGAGATGATTTTGATTCTGATGACGAGGTTGTTGAAGATGTTGAGATTAAGAAAGAAACCAAATTGATTGAAATCTTGGAAGACCCAATTGATCTTGTCAGGGAATATAATGATGCTGAGATTTCGGTTGAAGCAGAGTTCGAGAGAGGACCACGATATACTTGAGTTAAATAATTCACTGGATTTAATTAAGAAAGATGAGGATCCGATACAAGGTTTGTCTATACCTTTGCTTAATTCTATATCTATTAATCCTTTACATCCAATTGAAGTAACTTCTCTAAGAGTTGTTAACCCGACTTTTAGGAAAACACCTCACTTAGGATTGGAGTTGTGTGCTTCTAAATTTTTAACGGATTATTTTGCTTCTAAGTATCCACCATTTGATGTGTTTGATTCTAGCAATGTGCAGGTTCACCAAGAAGAACCTTTAGAAGTTCCCGAATTTTATGTTCTCTATCCACTTTCGAGTGTAGAAAGGACTAAGAGTGGGGGAAACTTCAATAAAGTGATAGCTTCAATATTTATATGTTATGCTAATTATTGTGTGAAGCTGTTACTAGAATTGCATATTATTTTCTGGGCAGACTACCAGATTTTCAGATTGTTGGTATACGGACGATAACAAAAAGGTCATGCTGAGGACGTTAAACTAAGCGCTGCATGGGAGGCAACCCGTAGGTTTTGTATTTTCTATCATTTTGTTTTTTAGTTTTCTTCTTTTGCATATCATATTAGGATTTCCCACCTTGACTTTACTTAGGATGAGTCAATTACATTTAGGACAATGTAAAGTTTAAGTGTGGGGGGTCTTTTGCATATAGAGCTTTTAGCCTTTTTGAGTCAAAATTTTCAATTTTTTTGTATATATTTGAATAAAACCTCCAACTTTTAGAGATTTTAGAGTCACTAGCATACTTCTAGGTATGTTTACATAGAGAATTCTGACCGACATAACTGAAATTGGAAGTGTTAGGGAACTACGTTCGGATTTCTTGCTTGTTAGAGTGTTAAATAATGGATTTTATCATGTCGGTGATGCACATGAGGAGCAGAGGCAAATGCATTATTAGAGTTTCTGATCAATCATTAGTGGAGACTACCTATTTTAAAATCGACAGAGGCACTAGACCAAATTTTCTTTGTAGCTGACTAAAGAGCTTTCTTTTGAGTGTGTGTCGCCGTACGTTAATTCCGGGTAGAATGGTGAGCTACCCAACTTCACACCAATTTTCAGCACTACTTTTGATCTCTTGAGTGCTAATTTTTTCAATCATGAGGGTGACATCTATATATAAAAACCACCTTCTTGTAGTTTGATTTGCAGTTAGCACCATTCTCTCTCACCAACAACAGATCCATAGAAACACCATCATCATCAACAAGGGGGGACATCAAAATCTACAAGGAAAGTTGAAGACGTTTGAGGTTTAGAAGCAACAATACAAGGAAGAGCTAATTTCATATCCAAGTAAAGCAACATACAATGAGCATATTTTTATATACATGTTGAAGACTTACATATAAGAAGCGGAATTCTATATCCAAGTTGAAGACTTATATACAAGAGTGAAGAATACCAAAAGATTAGAGTTATTGAAGTTTATGATACGAAGACAATACAAGTTGTGAAGATCAAAGTGGTAAAGTACTTCTTTCATGGTCATGTTAATTTTGGTTTCAGTTTTTGTAGTTGCAATCTTTTTATATATAAAAAAAAAGTAAAAAAAAACACAAAAAGATTTGCATTTAGGTTGTTATTTGTTCAATAAGGCCATGGGGAAGACAAATATATAAAGAAGTTTCAAGCAACAAGTAAATTGAGGAAAAGAGTTACAAATTGTCTAAGTACTACGAAGTTCAAGAGTTATCATCAAAAGTTGAAGACCCAAGACCGAAGAGATGAAGAAGAAGAGCTGAAGACTACGTTTTTATTGGATGCTGTGAGAGTGGTGCTTTCGTCACTACCGATCGGGTGTGAAGGTGGTAAGTACTCCCATCCTTACTATAGTGGTGTTTATGGGTGAAAATGGTTTCTACCGATTTCGGTAATTTCGGGTGTGTGGGTGAGAAACGAATTTAAACCCTAAACAATGTACTGTAAGGGAGTACTTTAGATTCGATAGATCAATCTGTACAAGTCCGACCTAAACCAAGAAATGGCCGTTCCATACTTGCTTTGGTCACAAAGTGGAGGAGAATGGGTTAGTTTTGGGGAGGAAAGCAAGGAAAGTGATGAGACCAGAATACTTGATTCTGGAAGAGTAGTTGAGTTACTATGACTTGTATCAGAAAAGTGGGAAGGCTAACAAGTGGTAAGATAGCAAGTATTTTTTGAGTGTTGTATGCTCCTGACTGAACTTGTTATTCGGTGGAAATAGGTAAGACCTATTTATACAAGTCGAAGTGAAACGTACTCTGGTCTCATTAAGGAATGGAAAAATGGGTAAGTAAATGGGAGGAGGTGGTAACACATGGAATTGATGTTCCATAAAACCGTTAATGCATGGAATTTATGTTCCATGAAACCGTTAACGCATGGAATTGATGTCCCATAAAAGAACATTTCACCATTAACTCCCTGTATTTACTAACCGCCTCACCCTTATGACATTTCCTTATGACGGGCGTAGTGTACGCCGCATGTTTTAAACCGCCAAATCAATACCCAAAGAGAATCCCCCAGTTTTTAATATGTGTTGATGTCTCGAATATTTTTGTGGAAAACATGTAGCATGTTATTATTTCCTGGCAAGTCGAGCTTGGGAGACTTGTTAGCTTGGTGACCTTCGACGGTCAAGATTTTGCATCTTAAGAGGAAAGGTGACCGTTGATCGTCGCACACTTTCGTTTGTTGGTGGCGGCATAGGGAAGGCCATCATGGTGGCACATCTAGGTTGGCATTCCATTAGCGTGGCATGAAGGCGCGGTTAGGTTGGCATGCCATTACCGTGGCATGGTAGGTTGGCATGCCATTGACATGGCATGCCGTGGCGTGGTTTGGCGTGACCAAACTAGGGTTTTGGGGTCAAAGGTTGCCATGTGTTGTCTGGTAACCTTGGACGGATAGGATTTGCTCTTGAGATTGAAGGGCGACCATCAATTGTCGCGCGTCTTTGTTTTGGTAGCCGCGTAGGGAAGGACAGCATGGTGGCTGTAGTTGCAGGAAATCCTACACTACACCCCTCACAAGAATTCATAAGAATCAACACATATTTGAAGATTAAGAACAACACTTTTATTGATTAATTCTCAGAAATATTATAAGAAATGGAAGAAATCAAGAATACAACAGCTCTCTTAAACTTTATCTCTCCTCAAAGCTTTCTCAACACTCTCAAAATTGATCTCTCCTTCTGAGTCTACAAGTTCTCTTTATATAGGGAAGTTACATAATGGATGATAGCTAAGCTGTCCTTTTATTTTGAATCTGACTCGCGATATTCTCGCAGCAGTTATAATGATAATTCTCGCAAATGCTATAACCCTCACAAGATCGTCATGCTCTTCTCGTGTTTCTGCTACCGTCATCCATTATGTCATTCTTGGAATTACTCCACGGCACTCGCAATGTGTTGTTGAAGAGCTCGCAGAAATGTTGTTTATACATTTCATGTGAGTATTATTATGGCGATATTATGATCCTACAGTGGCGCATCTAGGTTGGCATGTCGTTGGCATGGCATGGTTTGGCGTGGCCAAACTTAGGTTTTCGGGCCAAAGGTTACCATGCATCGTCTGGTAACCTTGAATGGCTAGGATTTTCTCCTGGGATTGAAGGGGGACCGTTGATTGTTGCACGCCTTTGTTTTGGTAGCCGCGTTCGAAAGGCCAGCATGGTGGCGTGGTTAGGTGCGTTTGTCATGGTGGGGCCAAGGGCTTTGCATGCCGTTTGGCACGTGGTGCGGTTGCATGGCTAGGGCCAATGCGAGGTGCAGTTTGGCTTGGCTTGTGGGGCCAAGGGTTTGGAAAGCCATTGGTACATGGTGCGGCTAGCATGGCTAGGGCCAAGGTGAGGCGCGGTTTGGCTTGGCATATGGGGCCAATGGTTTGGCAAGCCGTTGGCACATGGTGCGGCTAGCATGGCTAGGGCCAAGGCGAGATGCGGTTTGGCTTGGCATGTGGGGCCAAGGGTTTGGCAAGCCGTTGGCACATGGTGCGGCTAGCATGGCTAGGTCCAAGGAGAGGTGCGGTTTGGCTTTTAATATGGGGCCAAGGGCTTGGCATGCCGTTTGACACGTGGTGCGGCATGGCTAGGGCCAAGGCGAGCTGCGGTTTGGATTGGCATGTGGGGCCAATGGTTTGGAAAGCCGTTGGAACATGGTGCGGCTAGCATGGCTAGGGCCAAGGAGAGGTGCGGTTTGGCTTGGCATGTGGGGCCAAGGGCTTGGCATTCCGTTTGGCACGTGGTGCGGCTGACATGGCTAGGGCCAAGGAGAGGTGCGGTTTGGCTTGGCATGTGGGGCCATGGGTTAGGAAAGCCGTTGGATAGTCTCGTGATCAAGCTAGGATTGTGGCCAAGCAAGGTTTTTGGGTCAAAGGTTATTATGTGTTGTCTGGTAACCTTGGACGGCTAAGATTTGTGTCTTAGATGGAAAGGTGGCCGTTGTTTATTGCTGGCCTTTGTTTTGGTAGCCAACGTTGTGCATGGCATGTTGGGACGACAAGCATGGTTAGCATGCTTCAGCGTGGAGATGTGGCTGGCAGGGTTTTCCATTGGCACAGTGGTGCGGCTAGCATGGTTGGCATGCCTTGGCGCGGTAGGTGTGGCTGGAGTGGTTTGCCATTGGCACAGGGGTACGACTAGCATGGTTAGCATGCCTTAGCGCGGTAGGTGTGGCTGGCTTGGTCTTCCATTTGCACATATGGCGTGGGAATTAGGGTTTTGTCCTATCGAAACCCTAATTAGTAATTAATTTTAAAAAAGGTACCCTGGTAATTTTCTCGCAGACAAATTAAAGGGTTGTTTATGGTGGATTTTAGTTCAGGCATAAAGTTGTCAAACCAATTTTTGTGTAATCATCCTGCAGAGGATTAGCCTATTTTATAAGTGATGAATACTTCTTCACTTTATTAATTCACCTAGAATGGAGCATGTAGCAACAATCCCCGAATATTCTGTGAATTTTAGCATTATTGATTAATGCATAGAACGCCTTGTATTTCCTATGTTGTTCCTAGCAGAACTCTCATTATTGGTGCGGCATAATAACTGATTGTTACTCGCAGCAGAGTAACATGAATATCCAAGTACCAACAGTGAGGCATGCACGAAATGCCCGTACAGGCTATAACTCTCGGTGTGTTATACTAGCCCGATTGAGCGTCTAGACTTTCCGTAATAGTTTAGAAACGATCACGGTCATCCAACTTTGCAGGCATGATTGGATGGTCGGGATCGAATCCAATACCCCCAAGCAGGTATTGGAACATTCATTGCCGACCAAACGCGAACCCCGCGCGATCGGCCTCCCAAAAGGGGCGGCATAGCTTGCCAAACCATCCAAACCAAGTGGAATGGACAAAAAACCCTAAATTAGGATTTACGACACATTACATGTGTCGCAAAATTATCTTAACCATCCATCTTCGCCTGCATATATGGAGGGTGCATATGTAGATTCAAAGGGCCCAGAGCATGTCAACACAATCACTGTGGGCCCGCCTACACACATGACCAATCGGTCAGGAGCAACCATGATTGGTTGTCCCAATTCGTGCGCACCAAACCAAGCCTGATGCACTGCCGTCAAAACCCTAATTGGGGCTTACGACATTATGTATGTGTCGCAAAGTCACCTCGTGCGTCCATCTTCGCAGGCTTGAATGGAAGGCAAAGATGAAACATTAGGGAAGACCGAACATGCTAGCATGACCACCGCGGGCACGGCTTCATGACCGACCAATCAGCCAAAGCCAGCCTTGGTCAGGCGCCTCGGTTCGTGCGCCCAAAGTGGCATGGTCACGCTTCCTAAATCATAATTAATCTCGACCACTCAACTTCGCCAGACAAATTGAGTGGCTTAGATCACGTTTCCATAGGACAGTCAGGTATAGGCGTGAATACCAGCCTACCACCTACACGTTGTATCAAACGGCCAAGACCGACCAAGTTTGGTTATCTCGAAACACGTGCCTTGAATATGGGATACCGCGCCACTTTAAGAATCCTTTGATGCATAGGATTTCTGTCACAAATCGATCTCATCCACTCAACTTCACCGGTAAATTCGAGTGGCCTAGATCAAACCTTTGTGGGACAGTGAAGCATGGGCATGAACATCAGCATGTTGTCTACACGCATGCCTGATCGGTCCTCCATGAAGCGCCTTCCATGCTTGGATTTGACCAAGCTGAAAGAGGATACTTGTGCACCTCCTAAACCCTAATCCGACGATCGCAGATGTGGGTCGCAAGTCATCTCATCCATCTAGCTTCGCCAGCTTGGACGGATAGCCTAGGATAGGAGTTAGGAGGCCAGTAAGGTATCACCATAATCACCGTCCGCCACTCTTCTACCTAATATGATCGGTTAAGGAATGACTCACTCATGATGCCTCCAAACCCTCACGTGAAGAAGGCAGGGCATGATGCTCAACAACGATGCTTCATATATGCCGAATACATTCGATGCATAACATTTATAGAAAACACACGATACTTTACAAGTATCGACTTCCTAAATAACTAGGTTATTTAGCCTAGCATTACATGCTACCTTATGTGGGTCCCACGATCCACACTTACACTCGAAACATCAATCATGTCACAAACTGGGGGATACACAATCATGGGGTATTGTTCTGGCGGTTTACAGCGTGCAACGCGCCATCATAAGAACGTGTCAGGAAGACATGGACGGTTAGTGATGATGGGAGAAGTGGGCAAGATTGATCGTGTGACACTAACACACAACTCCACTACTCCATCACTCCACTTCCTCCACTTCCCATGAGAGACGTTCATAAGGCTCAAATGACTTGTATAAATAGGTTCTCCGCCCTATTTCCACAACAGAGACAAGAATACAACACATAAACCAAGTGTTAATACACAACGTATTCAAACACCCAGAGCCTGCTTGCATTATTTGTAAGCCTGCTCACCTTTTCTGCTACAAGTCATAAGCAAGCCTACACCTTCACAATATCAACACCTTCTTTGCTTCCCTCCCTAAGATCAACCCCATCTCCTTCACTTTGTGACCGAAACAAGTCTGGAACGGCCATTTATTGGTTTAGGCCAAAATTGTAAAGATTGATATCTCGAATCAAAAGCACTCACCGTGCAGTGCATTTGGTTAGGGTTTAGATTCACCTCTCATCCACACACCCCAAATTACCAAAACCAGCAGAAGTAGTTTTCACCCATAAACAATTGGCGACCACAGTAGGAGATTAATCTCTCGGTTGCAGGATCAATTCTCAATTTCATTTCAATCCGTTCGAATTGCAAGATGGTAGAACTTAGGTCAGGATTAGCGATCAATTCCGATGGAACCAGCGCCGACAACACTCTTGGTATTATTGTCCCTGTCAGTGGAGCTTCCGCGCAGAATGTGACCAATACATCTTGTGGAGCCGTCTCCTCTACCATTAACACCAGCGGAGCAGTGGATATTCTAGTAGGCGTGACACCTCCTATTACCAGAGCCATAGCAGCCGCAAATCCCGACATTTCTTCAAGTGTAACTCCTTCGGTCGTCACCAGGGCAACCGATACTCCTCTATCAGGACGAGGGGCTGGAGGAGCAAGAGGAGGACAACCATCTATCACCATGGTGGACTTGATGGAAATACATGAAGTTCTTGCTAGAGCCCAAACAGATATGTCTGCGACTCAGAAAGAGGTACTTACTTTTATCAAAACCCTAACCGAACGATTGCCGCAGGGGCCACGACATCCCCTGAAGCCAATGAGGAACGTGTTCGATGCACCTGGGGAAGGCACTTCAACGGCGCATACCCGCATGAACGAGAAAACTCGTGATACTCCTGAATTCCCAAGAGAAAGAGTCCAACCATCCAACTTCATTACGCGTGAGGACCTGGAGCGACTCCTCCGAATCCGGGCAAAGGAAATATGGCGGACATGCACCAACACCAGCCTCCATACCCTCAAGATGTACAACGAATTCCTGTCCCAATGGGATATGTATCTCCTCAATTCTCCCTTTATGATGGTACTGGTAACGCTCGTGAACATGTATCTCAATTTTTGGAATCTTTAGGAGAACACGAATACAATCATGTTCTCCGCCTGAAAGAGTTCTCGAAGACACTTACCGGAAGAGCATACACTTGGTACAACAGTCTCGCACCTAATAGTATATCCAATTGGAGTGGGATGGTCGACGTCTTCTACAGGAAGTATTTCTTCGTGTCAGAGCAGGTCACCTTTTCAGATTTGGGAAGAATCTTTCAACCGAGTAATGAGCATCCGAACGACTTCGTCAAAAGGTTCAGAACTCAAGGGTTGGATTGTCATGATCCGAATGTCACTGAATTCCAGATGGTGGAGTTATGCTTTGTTAGATAATCTGGGCTTCCAAACATTTTCGGAGCTTCATGAAGCCGCTAAGCGCTCCGCTACGACAGCCCAAGCATTGTTGGAAAAAAAAAATTATTCGGAACGAAGATGCGCGTGAAAACGGAGGAAGCAGGCACCTCATCAACAAGCAATATAATATAGGTCCTTCTGTGAGCGTGGTGAGCGAAGGAGGAAAAAGGAAAGCGTCGGAAACAGAACAATTGCCCAAGCGTGCAACATCAGCATATATGACTCCATCTCGAAAGAAAGCGGACAAAACTCTTGTACAAGAGTCCGGAGATATGGTTCCGAACTTCCCCTTTCCCATGAATGAAGTGATAGAACTCTTGGAAGCATGGATTCAAGATGACGCGATCAAGCTACCACCTATCGGACTCCCACCGACCGAGGACAAAATGACAAATCCCAAATACTGCCATTACCATAGGTTTGTCCATCACCCGACCAAAGATTGCAACAAGTTGAAAAAAATCTTCAAAGAAAAGGTGGAAGCAGGAGAACTCCAGTTAGGAAACGAGGGCGTTCATAGGGATCCTCTTCCCATTAGAAGTTGCATGATCTCAGGGATTCTATCCGCAAAACTGTACAAACCATGATTGAACGTTTGTGTGAAATCTTATATCTCTCAAAGGGACAACATAAAGACATGTTCACATCCCTCAACCATGTTGTATCAGGCAGGCATTTGTATTCATAAAAGGAAGCAGTCTCGAATCCACAGTCTTTTCTTGAAGACGCGACCAGCAAAGGGGACTGGGGACTTTTAACCATCACTCGTTTGAAGGATGTCGAGTTCGACAACACATTGATTGATGCAGCCTCCGAGTTCACATCATCACTATTAAAACTCTGAGGACCGCAAGGATTTCAAAACAAGCAGCTACTCGCAGCCCAACCGTCATTAGGAGCTCAGAAGGAGAATTCAGAGACGCATATGGGTACATTGACCTCGAATTTAAAATCGGTAATACTCTAATGCATGCTAAATTTTACAAGTGCAAGAGTGTCCGAATTACGACATGATCCTGGGGCACCCGTGGATGCACGACAATAAAGCAGTACTAGGAGTAAGCCCTTTGACGGTCTCAGTACCTGAAAGAATCTCCAATAGACCGTCAATCCCTGAAGATTTTTTATTGCCATATCGACACCTTGCAAACATGACGCAACTTCCTAGAGAAAGCCCGAATTCGTACCTTAAAAGGTTCTGAGCCCATGTAAGTCTCATCGAACAACCTTTTTTACAAACATTAAAGCCTCTTCCTGCTGAGGCTCGGGAACTTGTTTCAATCAACAACCTAACCGCCACTAAGAGATGTGAGTGGGGTGCTGGTCCTTTCAAACGTTTTACTAAGAGCTTGGAAGCAGTCAAAGACAACGTGTCCCTGAAACAAGATAATGTGCCAAGTCCAAATCCGTTTCAAATTGGAGTTATGGTAGCAAAAAGGACCACGTTTCAAGTTGGAAATATGGCGGTGAAAATGACCAACCAATCTGATTTGTCGGTGACAAAGGAAGATGAACCATATTTGGTAGCAGATGTCATCCTAGGAGGGTACTGCAAGATCATGAATGCTGACAAGCTTGAGGGTGTGACGATCCACTCATGATGGCTTAAACCCTACAGTACCTAGATACCCTGTGATACTCTTCCTCTCCGGAGTTCTCCGTAATGATTCCTCCAGCGTTCCTCCAACAATTTCCCTTTCCTTGCTATTTTGTAATTCCTTAAAAAAAATGATTGCAATACTTGCATTCATAATTATTAGGGTTCCAATTTCTCAATTAAAGTATCATTTTCTTTTAAAAAAATTACCCCTGGGCATGACACAAAGACCCAGGTTCGACCAGAGTCATCATTATCCACCAGATTAAACAATTATTACCCACCAGATTAAACCAAAGAATCCTAAAAACACTTCACACCTTTCGGGAAAGTTGCATGCAAAGGAAAAATGGAAAACATCTTGACAATTTGTCCCAGCTTACATCAGGAGGGCGCAGACGAGCTTACGCCAGGAGAGTGCATACATGTCTGTGGTATGTTATTATGGCATTACTTATCTTCTCACAAGAATCATATACAATCATATGAAAGCACAACAACTATGATGCACTCTTAATAAAGGATTTACCTCAAAAATAAGAAACTTGTTCAAACAAGTAAACATAAATAAGCAAAACCTTGGACTCAGCCGCCAATGAGTATAAGGAGAAAAGTGTTCACAAGGTCACGGGAAAATACTATGAAGAAAAGAGAATTAACAGGAAGATTCAATCATCAAGAAGGTCAACCGTGTCCTCTCCACCATTGAAGTCTGCCCCAACGTCATCACGTGCCTCTACTGCTTATTCATCCGGATCTGCCTCCGCCTCCACTTCAGGTACTTATGCAACTACGTTCTCCACGATGTCCCCAGTAGGGGAAGCTTCCATATCTTCCTCAAGAGCCGATGCAACATCGGAGATCGTGCTGAAAACTTTCGGGAGCTCGGGTTCGTCTGTATCAGAATCAAGAATGATCACACCATCGCGGACTAGATAATCACACATGTCTTCCCGTGGAAGCTGTTCATGTTCAACTCTTCTCCTTTTCAGCCGTGCAGAAAATCTCTCAGCTCTCGCGCTTACCGGTGGTTGCGACACTTCCTCAAGCCTCTATTTTTCTTCCCTATCGATTAAAGTCAGAAGATCACAAACGCGTTCTCGAGCGACACGAAGATACATAATCGGCATGCCCCGTATGGCGCGATCAACTTCGAGAAGCGGAACATCAATTTATCCATCACCTCCTCGAATGGACCATCAGTCTCTGGTTTATTCACTTCGAAGCTTCTTTCAGGAGAGATACCAGAGTAGTCCTTGCCAGCCGCCTCCATTCTGCAAAAAAGATCTATGATTATGTTAACAAAAGTCATCATCAAGAAGATCAAGTTATACAATGGATGAAGAGCAATACCTTCACAAAGAAAGAAACAATTCTGCAATAAGAGAAGACTCAGCGTCTTCTTTATATTTCACGTGTTAACAAGATCCCGGTGAAAAGAGGAGTCTTCACCTACCGTCTGTAAAGGATACGAATGCGGGATAACAATCAGTGGATATTTATCGGATATTTGAAGGCAATCGTCGTGCAATGAGAAGAAACGTATCCAGTCCAAGAAACATGCCAAATTCTATCCTAGGGACTTAATCCTGACAGACTACGAGCGGGCCCATATTCAAATAAAGCGGGCAAGGTTGGTATTAGATTCAAGAAAGGCCAGTATCAAGTCACCAAATTACGACATTCATGCAAGTATTGGGCTGCGTCATCAAGTGGAACTATTCAAGACCATGAAGCCAGTATAGGTCAAAACCACAAGACGGATATAAGGTCGACGTTTGAGCAGGATAGGACCCACGTTTAATCAAACATGCATAACGATCCCGTATTCATTAACACGTATCATAACACGATATTTCTATACTCATGGGAATCGTGTCTAAGAAATTCAAGCCAAGAATGACTTCCTCAAGGAATAAAAGAAGTTTACCAAAAAGTAGGGTTTACATAAAAAAAATAAAAAAAAATAAAAAAATAAAAAATAAAAAAACAACAACAAGAGGATCATGAAGCACTCACCTTGTCGCGGGAGAATAAATGATGTTGGGACAGCAGCGCACATCAGCGGAGAACAACGTGGCAAAGTCCGGCGATGGCAGCGGCGACGTCAGTGGGAGCTCGTGAGGAAAAGAAAAGGGGTCGGTCCCTTTTATAAACAAAAAATTGGAAGAATCCCAATAGAACAAGGATTCCTCTTTTGATTGAACTCCTCTTTTGTTTTAAATACCCAAAGAAGGATACCGGTCCCACTCAGGATTCCATGCTTGCAACAACATGTTCACATGCGCAATTAATAGCAGACAAGCAAGGCTTTCCGGGTAAGCTCCCTTTATCTCGTTTTTTTTTCCCCGTATATTTGTCACCATCTCATGCCTACCCCACAATAGTGTAACCATTATATGCTAGGCAGGGGACTTAATGTTGGTGGTGGATTTTAGTTCAGGGCTAAAGTTGTAAAACCAATTTTTGTGTAACCATCCTGCAGAGGATGAGACTATTTTATAAGTAATGAATACTTCTTCACTTTATTAATTCACCTAGAATGGAGCATGTAGCAACAATCCCCCGAATATTATGTGAATTTTAGCATTATTGATTAATGCATAGAATGCCTTGTATTTCCTGTGTTGTTCCTAGCATAACTCTCATTATTGGTGCGGCATGATGACTGATTGTTACTCGCAGCAGAGTAACATGAATATCCAAGTACCAATAGTGAGGCATGCACGAAATGCCCGTACAGGCTATAACTCTCGGTGTGTTATACTAGCCCGATTGAGCATGTAACTCTCGGTGTGTTATACTAGCCCGTTTGAGTATGTAACTCTAGGTGTGTTATACTAGCCCGATTGAGCATCTAGACTGTCCGTAACAGTCTAGAAACGATCACGGTCATCCAACTTTGCAGGCATGATTGGATGGTTGGGATCAAATCCAATACCCCCAAGCAGGTATTGTAACATTCACTGACAGCCAAACGCGGAACCCGCACGATCGGCCTCCTAAAAGGGGCGGCATAGCTTGCCAAACCTTCCAAACCAAGCGGAATGGACAAAAAACCCTAAATTAGGGTTTGCAGCACATTACATGTGTCGCAAAACGATCTCAACCATCCATCTTCGCAGGCATAGATGGAGGGTGTAGATGTATATTCAAAGGGCCCAGAGCATGTCAACACAATCACTGTGGGCCCGCCTACACACATGACCAATTAGTCAGGACCAACCATGATTGGTTGTCCCAATTCGTGTGCACCAATCCAAGCATGATGCACGGCCGACAAAACCCTAATTGGGGCTTGCGGCATCATGTATGTGCCGCAAAGTAATTTCGTGCATCCATCTTCACAGGCTTGAATGGAAGTCAAAGATGAAACATTATGGAAGACCGAACATGCTAGCATGACCACCGCAGGCCCGAATTCATGACCGACTGATCGGCCAAAGCCATCCTTGGTCAGGCACCTCGGTTCGTGTGACCAAACTGGAATGGTCACGCTTCCTAAATCATAAATTAATCTCGACCACTCAACTTCGCCAGACAAATTGAGTGGCTTAGATCACGTTTCCATAGGACAGTCAGGTATAGGCGTGAATACCAGCCTACCACCTACACGCTGTACCAAACGACCGAGACCGACCAAGCTTCGTTGTCTCGAAACACGTGACTTGAAGATGGGATACCGCGCCCCTTTAAGAATCCTTTGCGGCATAGGATTTCTGTCGCAAATCGATCTCAGCCACTCAACTTCACCGGTAAATTCGAGTGGCCTAAATCAAACCTTCGTGGGACAGTGAAGCATGGGCATGGACATCAGCATGTTGTCTACACGCATGCCTGATCGGTCCTCCATGAAGCGCCTCCCATGCTTGGATTCTACCAATCTGAAAGAGGATACTTGCGCACCTCCTAAACCCTAATCCGACAGTCGCAGATGTGGGTCGCAAGTCATCTCATCCGTCTAGCTTTTCCAGCTTGGACATACATCCTAGGATAAGAGTTAGGTGGCCTGTAAGGTATCACCATGATCACCGTCCGCCACTCTTCTACCTAATATGATCGGTTAAGTCATGGCTCACTCATGAAGCCTCCAAACCCTTACGTGAAGCAGGCAGGGCATGATGCTCAACAACGATGCTTCATATATGCCGAATACATTCAATGCATAACATGCATATAATACACATGATACTTTACAAGTATCGACTTCCTAAATAACTTGGTTATTTAGCCTAGCATTACATGCTACCTTATGTGGGTCCCAAGATCCACACTTACACTCGAGACATCAATCATGTCACAAACTGGGGGATACACACTGGGTATTGGTCTGGCAGTTTACAGCGTGCAGCGTGCAATGCGCCATCACAAGAACGTGTCAGGAAGACATGGAAGGTTAGTGATGATGGGAGAAGTGGGCAAGATTGATCGTGTGACACTAACACACAACTCCACTACTCCATCACTCCACTTCCTCCACTTCCCACGAGAGACGTGAATAAGGCTCAGATGACTTGTATAAATAGGTTCTCCGCCCTATTTCCACAACAGAGACAAGAATACAACACAGAAACCAAGTGTTAATACACAACGTATTCAAACACCCAGATCCTTCTTGCATTATTTGTAAGCCTGCTCACCTTTTCTGTTACAAGTCATAAGTAAGCCTACACCTTCACAATCTCAACACCTTCTTCGCTTCCCTCCCTAAGATCAACCACATCTCCTTCACTTTGTGACCGAAACAAGTCTAGAACGACCATTTCTTGGTTTAGGCCAGAATTATACAGATTGATCTCTAGAATCAAAAGCACTCACCGCGCAGTGCCTTTGTTTAGGGTTTAGATTCACATATCATCCACACACCCCCAATTACCAAAACCAGCAGAAGTAGTTTTCACGAATGTAGTTGCGTCTTATCCTACAACTACACCCTCATAAGAATCCAATATGATGATCTCAATTATTTGATGTGAAGATGAAGATTAAAGTACTAAAATTATAAAAAGACACAAAGATTTTTACGTGGTTCGATCAATGTGATCTACATCCACGATGCTTCACTAGTGATTGTATGTAATTACATGATTTTACAATTGAGACTCCATTAATGAATATTTGGAGCTCTAGAATCTTTTGGGGAAGAAGATGATAAAGAAAATAAATACCTCTCTCAAATTTTCTCTCTCCTCCTAAAATCATCCCCTCTCTCAAAATGTGTCCCTCCACTTCTCATGCCTAAATGGCTATTTATATGATTTTACAATAGATGACAGTTGTGTTGTCCCGCCATTTCGGATTTGAAGATTATCTTGCGAACCTTCGTGGCTTTCTTTGCTCGCAAAATGTCCTTCTTGCTCGCAAAATGTATTTTCTCTCCACAATTTCGTAAGTTATTATTTGTTGTGATATTCCGCTCCTACATCTTGCCTCTTTTTTCTTGAATATTTCTTGAAGAGCGATCTTTAAGAAAAAATCACTTGCTGTGGTTGTTGGAGTAGTATTTGATCTTTGTTGATGAAGGAACGAGCTAAAGAATATCAAACTCAAAAAGTATATACTTGCCTCTATTCTTTTGCGAAGTTCTGAAGCTTTAAGAAGTAATTAGAAGTATCATCTTGCGAAGTATGAAGTATAAGAAATATAAAATATCCTTGAAGAAGTATAAGAAGTACTTAATCCTCGAAATATATAAGAAGTATGAAGTATCCTTAAGAAGTATAAGAAGTATTTAATCCTCGAATTATATATGAAGTATGAAATATCCTTAAGAAGTATAAGAAGTATTTAATCCTCGAATTATATAAGAAGTATAAAATATCTTTGATGAGAGTGATAAATATTGCCTCTGTTCATGTGAAATTATTATTCCACTTTTGGTGAGGATTCTTGCTGAGAAGATAAAGAACATCAAATATTTTCTTGGGTATCCATAGTTGCCTCTGTTCTTTATCTATGAAGGAGAATTCTTGAGAAAATGTTGAATAATTAAATTGCATCTCTATTGTTATGTTGCCTTTGCCTCAAGTGGTAACCCTGTTATCTTCTGAATATTTCTACGAATTCCTAGTTTTTCACGCATTTCTGAACTTCCGAATAGTCTTGTGAATAGTGAATAATAGTCTTTGTGAATATACGTTGCGAATGTACTATTGCGAACATACTGTTGCGAATCATACTGTTGCGAATGTACTGTTGCGAACATACTATTGCGAATCATACTGTTGCGAATATAGTGTTACGAACATAGTGTTGCGAATATAATGTTACGAATATAGTGTTACGAACTATGAATAGTCCTGCGAATTATGAACTTTTCTCGCTTTCGTTTCGGTATTTTCCTGTAAAATTTTGTTCAATACTTGTGCGAATATAATATTTATGTAATGATTATGTTATGAAATGCGTATGCGATTCTTATGCCATGAAATGTTTATGCAATACATTTATGATGCAAATATGATGCTTGAATGATGCGAGTATGATGCTTGTATGATGCAAATATGATGCTTGTATGATGCAAGTATGATGTTTGTATGATGTGAATACTTATCTATTATAATGCATAGCTAATGTTTGTGTTACTTAGCTCATTTTGCTACGGTAAAATTGATATATCTTTGAATTGCATCTATTCATATAATTATCTTCGTAAGTTTATTTGTGTATTTTCTTATAAATTCGTCTTTGATCGCGAATGAAATCGCCTCTTTTGCTATGACTTCATGATATATATTCTTGTAAAAATTCTTCAATGATATTGATGGAATTGTCTTCTTTGATATATATTGTCTTCAAAATTCTTCAATGATCTTGATGGAATTGTCTTCTTTGATATATATTCTCTTCAAAATTCTTCAATGATCTTGACGAAGTTGTCTTCTCTTCAAAACTTCATGATGTATATTCTTGTATAATTTCTTCAATGATTGTAATGAATTTCATTAGTTGTTGTGGTCTTATCATGCCTTCCTAAGTAAAGGTCTTATTTTGCCACCTCTTTTGTAGTAAACTTTTGTATTTGCGATAATATGACAAGTCTGAACATTCTTGCGAACATACAACCTCGTGACATTATCGTCTTGCGATGAAATCGCAGGACGTTCTTACACTTTCATGCAAAAACCCATTGATCTCATCTTAACTTCTTTGAATAGTATTTTAGCCTCTTCAGGAATTGTTGCGACAATATGACAGGCCTAAATATTCTTGCGAACATAAAGCCCCATGACATTGCCGTCTTGCGATGAAATCGCAGGACGTCTCTACACTTTCATGTAGTGACCCATTGATCTCATCTTAACTTCTTTATTATGTTATGCGAGTTCTTTATTCTTTTTTTTTTTTTTTTTTTTTTTTTTTTTAAGGCTCGCAGAACTTCATTTGTTGCACAAATATGACAAGCCTTTATGTTTTCGCAAACAAGAAGCCTTGTGACATTTGCGTCTTATAGCACGTATCAGCTCCCTAATGGAGGGTGCTGCCCTTTATCTTCCCCCTGATTGCCCCTTCAAGGAAGCGTACATCGACCATACAAGGTTAGCTCTTCCCATCCGGTTATTCCAACAACCAGCTTTTGATCGCAACCTCTTATCCTTTTTGCCTATAAGGCTTATAGTTACGAGGTTGCACCCTATGGGGTATCTTTGGGCCAAGTGCATCATTTGCCAAGACTTGTCAAAAATGGCAGATGTGGTTCAACCTCACCCGGCACTCTTGACTCAACCGTGTACCTCGGCGCCTTGATCTTTTTCTGCACTTCTTGGGAAAGACAGTATGCCTTAGTCGCCCAACCTAAATCCTCTTACACCGCATTTTATATTGCGTAATGTCGCTAGATTAGGTGAGAATCCAAGGTGTCTAACCCGGATAGGTACCCCATTATTGGGTTGTACCCCAAAATTTTTACCATGTACTAAGGGTCCTTGGTGGTGTTCCACTTACCCTTATCCACGTTTATAGGTACCCCCTTAAATGACGTACTTTAGGACTTTGCCTCTTACGAAATATAGCTTCGCGAACTAGGGTGTACGCCACAAAGGTTTGCCTGTATAAAATTTTCTGCGGCTCTCTTTCTTTTTTGGAGGCTGATCACAGATTGCGGTCTTTTATTCGCAAGTTAATCGTAAATGGCGGTATTTTTTCGCCTTTTAAAAATTCATCGTAAATTTTTCATGTACATAAAATGTTGAATGTTTTCATGAAATGTTTAGTATAAGAAGTATGAAAAGTATGAGAAGTATTAATCAAAATTGTTCTATAGAAATATAGGAATTTAATTTTCTCTATTTTTTGTAATTTTGAACTCTTTGAAAATTTTGAGATCGTTAAATTTTTGCGATAAACTCATTTTTGAATCTTGCGATCGTATCACTTTTCACCAATCTAAAAAAAAAATAATCTTTGAAATGTTTTGAAATCTTAAAAATTGTAGAAATTTTTCGAGTATATCGGTTTTAGTAAATAAAATCAAAAATCTTTTGTCTTCCGTAAATAAAGTATTCAAGGAAATGTTACTTACCTTTTTACAGCTTGTTGTTTTATCTTGCTTGCAAAATGAGAAAGAATGAGAATTAAATTTTTGACCCGCCATGAAACTCATACTTCTGTTGGATTGCTTGTTGTTCACGAAGTAGTTTTCTTCTTCCCGAAGTAGGTTATGTTGATGCAAGCCTTGGAAAATATATACAAAGTAAACATTTACGAAGTTAAATAATTGCGGACTTAAATGAATATTCGCGAAGTAAATGGTTCACGAAGTTAAAATTTACGAACAAAGAAAATGAAAATTCGGTACTTAAAGTAAAATTCCACGAAGTAAATGTTTACGAATTTCCCTCTTTATTTCTTTGCTGCGAAGTGAAATATGACTGTCTCCCATCTTCATCGTACGTCTCCTTCTAGATTTGATTGTTAATGAAGCTTTGCTTGAATTTTAAATCCTTTTTTTGTTGAGAAGATAAATTTCACAGAACTTTTGTTTTTCCATAACCCCCTATTTTCTCTTGAAATGTAACATTGTTCTCACGCCGGGCAGTGTGATTTCTGAGTTATCTTGTAAACTTCACGAGTAAACTTCTTCATTAAACTTCACGAACCACTACTGAGTTCTCTGAGTTCATAGTTCTTGGAAAGTTCTTTACTGTGAACCATTATTTCATGAGTAGTGTCTGGTGTACATTTAGACTTCTTCTCGCAATAGGGTTTGTGTGAACACCATTGTAAACTTCATTTGTCTTCTATGGTTGAATACCTCTTGAGGAAGTGCTTGGGTATCACAAATTTCCTGAACTTCTCGAGTAAGTAACTCTTTCAAATTGAACCTGAGGTATCATGTACTTTTTTTTTTTTTTTTATGCAGGCACTTGGGAAGAAGACTTCCCATGAAGGACGTCAATATTTTGTTCTCAACAACCATTTTTCCATCTTTCCGTCAATTTTTACGAACAATCGTATAAGAAATTTCGCAAAGCTCACTAACAACCTTATTTCATAACCTTATTTTTACGAACAATCGCAGCAACCTTCACCAACAGCTCATTCGTATAGGTGGTGAAACTTTACAAGAATTCACACGCTTCCCTTAACGATGTTGAACAAATACGTGCCTGGAATTCTTAGTTTCTTAGTAGAAGTATGATGTTGAACTGATGCATATACGTTTTGATTTCCCTCCTTTGCTGGTTTTTCTTCTTCGCAGAACTATTAACTTCGCAGAATTATTACCTTCGCAAATATTTTACAAACTCTCGGATGTCTTTCTCGCATCCGTAGGTAGGAAAATGGAAAGATGTCTTTCTTCATTCTTTATTAGTTGTTGAATAATTATCTGATGAGCCTTCACCAGACTTTGTTACTGGTGCTATACTCTGATTAACACGAGTTTGTTGTCTTGTCTTCGTTAGTTGGTATTCGATGGAATACTTCATTTTTCTTCTTAGCTCGTTGCTTTAGGATTTTAGCTGGCTTTGCCTAAACTATTAGGATGGTTGGCTCACATTTATGGCTCGTGAATCCGACTTCTTTCCATCTATCATTGTTCTACTTCGATGTACTGCAAATGTCTTGCTAATAAATTATTCTATCTTCTTATTAGTTGGTAACGAAGAAACTGACGACATCCACTGCATATTTACTTCCTATATCATGCGAAATGAACGCACACATTTATCTTTGCCTATAGAAATCTAGTAGAGTTGGTCTTTCATCTTCGCAGAAGTTTGCCACCTCCCTTTCTTATCTATTTTCTGAGTCCACTTCATGAGTTTGTAGTCTTCTTGGATTTCACCATCCTTTGTTCCTCTCATCATGCAGCGTCCACTTCTTAGCCATTTGGTGTGAAATTATATGTCTATCAAATTATTTCTTCGCATGAAAGCAATCATGAACTAAATTCTTCTTCGTATATTCGTTCCTTTTCATTTGACAGAGAAAACATACTTCTTCGCATAAAGAGTTCTCAGCTATTTGCTTACGTATATCTTCCCTGGACAGTTTATGTAACTCAAATTGTCTTGTGCAAAGTGAACTACTGAACTTCACCTCGTCCTACTGAATTTCTTCTTCTTCTCCGTTCGTAATATTCGAACCCACGATGACATTTATCTCGTTTCTTCGTAGGAATGATATTTCTTCGTCAGTGACGCAGAACTTTTGCAAAAATTTTGCTGCAAACGATTAGTAAATTTGGTTAGCAGTTTATAGATCATTAAGATGAGTAATGTTTGCGTATGAAGAATGAAAACTTTACATATATTCTTCTTGTTTTTGTTCTTGCGAAATGTAAATCTCTAAATCTCTAACCAACAGAAAATCTTGAAATTTGACTTTGCCAGAAATTCTTTAAACAAATTTGTAAAACGAGATTTAGTTACTACAAATTTATAGCAAAAACATTTTTAAATTCAAAACTTCCATAATAAATCCAATTTATACAAAAAGCAAAGTTTAGATCGCAAACAATTTATTTTTCAATTTGTGTTTTGAAATTCCCAAATTTTGAAAAATGAAACAAAGAATAAGAAAAGTGAGAAGAAATTTGTCCTTTTTGGAAGCGATTGTTGACGTAGCATGTGTAAATTTCATTTTGCTTGACGATTTCTCCATATCCACATTTCTCTTCCTGAACTACTACTAATGTGTTTGTTGTTTGAAGATGCCAATAAAAGAACTTCCATTTCTGTCTTCAAAACTCATAAATCCAGTACAATTCATCACCATCAATAACCAATTTTTCTAACTTTCTTGAACCAACAAGATTAGGTCCCTGTTTCTAGCGCCAATTATTTAGTTGCGTCTTATCCTACAACTACACCCTCATAAGAATCCAATATGATGATCTCAATTATTTGATGTGAAGATGAAGATTAAAGTACTAAAATTATAAAAAGACACAAAGATTTTTACGTGGTTCGATCAATGTGATCTACATACACGATGCTTCACTAGTGATTGTATGTAATTACATTATTTTAAAATTGAGACTCCATTAATGAATATTTGGAGCTCTAGAATCTTTTGGGGAAGAAGATGATAAAGAAAATAAATCCCTCTCTCAAATTTTCTCTCTCCTCCTAAAATCATCCCCTCTCTCAAAATGTGTCCCTCCACTTCTCATGCCTAAATGGATATTTATATGATTTTTCAATAGATGACAGTTGTGTTGTCCCGCCATTTCGGATTTGAAGATTATCTTGCGAACCTTCGTGGCTTCCTTTGCTCGCAAAATTTCCTTCTTGCTCGCAAAATATTCTTTGCTCGCAAAATGTATTTTCTCTCCACAATTTTGTAAGTTATTATTTGCTGTGATATTCCGCTCCTACAACGAATAAACAAGGGTTCAACAAATTTGCTTGGTTTGGACATTATTACTCAAGTTCTGTGACATCACTATCACTAGGGTTTTACAACTTTACCCCTAAGCTAAAAACCACCATCAACATTAAGTCCATTGCTTAGCTCGGAATAGGTTCCTTGTTGCGAGGTAAGCATATGATGGTAACAGACGAGGACAGAATTGAAACGTAAATCATGCAAGATAGTCAGAAAAATACGCCTAACCTCTTTTTTCGGGAAGCAGGGTGAATCTGGGATCCTTGTGTTTGGAAACTTTGCGTAGATTCTTTTGTGGTGTTGACCATGAAGTGGTGAGATCGAAAATCGTGAGTTCAGTCTGGCTACTCATTATATTGACTGGGTTAGGTAACTTCATGATGTCGGCTTGGAGAGTTGTTGGTGCTGGAGCAGCAATTCACGGCATGGGCGTCTTGGCATGATGGGGCCACGATAATGGAACAAACGGCTTAGCCTGGTGCGGCCATGGAAGGGCGTAGTTCGGAGAGGCGAGGCATGTACGGACGGTTCGGCACGTGAGGCCAAGGCATATCATGGTCTTGGAATGGAAAAGAAAGCGCGACTTAGAGAGGCAAAGCATGCGCGGCTTGGAGAGGTAAAGCATATCGGACGGCTTGGAACATGGGGACAAGGGGTGGCACGGTCTTGGGAAGGTGATCATGGTGGATGACTTTGGCGTGGTAATTGGTCCTTGCGGGATCGGTTTCCTTTTTTCCTTACTTGGCTCAAATAAGAAATCATTTCCTTGTTCAAACTCCCATGTACCAAGCATATAAAAGGAGGGCCACCTTCTCCTTTTGTTTCACGCCTATTTATTTATCCCAGCCGTGTGGTAGAAGTAAAGAAAAGCGAACAAGAGAATCCCATGTATGTTTTCTAATACTTATTCTTTAACTTGCTTTATTTTTTCTTTTGTGTTGGTGTAAACCCTAGCTATAGGCGTACTTTTTCATGAACTTGTAGAAATATTGTTGGCGTGAACACTAGACATAGGTATGCTTTGCTTGAACTTATAATAAATTTTAGGCGCGAATACTATAGTGATGTTGGCCGCCTCAATTATTGTGCGAAGTAGGTGTGCACGAGGATTGTCATTCCCTTCCCATGAAACAACTAGCTTTTAGGGTTTCCTCATTTTTTTGGTATGGTAGTGTGTATAGTTCCCATGGTGGGGCACGCCTGTTCTGCTGGGCGCAAATTTCCGCTGCACGGAGTGCTGATGCAGTGTCTGTCAATCCCCATTTCTTCGCATATGTGCAAAATGGCTTTGAAACGCATCTGATAAAATAACTTCCATGCACCTTCATAATAATTTCTCTTCATATTGCTCCATTGTAGTTGTATGGAATGTGAAAGTAACGCGAAATAATTTTTATTATGACATCACTTGAGGAAATTTCTGTTGTACCGAGAGACGTTGGCAACTCCAAGCCAAGCGTAAGTGATGAATTCTTTACAACATCATCCATGGTTAAGAGAAACCACCCCTAGTACGTGTCGATTCTTATGACCGGTCCGGAAAGTGAGGAAGGAGACCGGTCAATTCGTCCAGGAGGCGTAATAAGGTTTTGTCTTCAGAAAAACGAATATCGTGCCTCTCCTATCGATTTCAAAACCTCTGTGAGTCCATTGCATCCCTTCGAGAAATGGGTGTGATTCATGTTGATCCAGGAGCATGTAAAAACCAATTTGACTAAGGAACAAATCATTGATGTTGTTGCAGCTTCCGCATTGCTTCAAATTAGGAAAGATATTCCAGGCTTGGTTGCTTTTATTTCCAGATGATGTCCGGACACCCATACGGCCATATGTAGGTGGGGTAAAATGACCATTTCCTTAGAGAGCATGGATGTATTGTTGAACCTTCCCGTGATCGGAAACCTCACTGTCTGTGGATGAAGAAGAAATGCGCACTGCCTTGGTCGCGAAATCAAAAGGATTCGTTCGGAAAAAAATGAGATGAAGTTCTTCTATGACTGGTGGGTGTCTCAGTGGTTTCACAACGCGTTAGTGTCGAATCATAAGAATAGTATACTTCACGTCGCAGTATTCTTGGCTCTTTGGCTATCCAGAGATATTTTTCACGACGACTCGGGTAAGAAAGAGATAAGACAGGAGCTTATCAAGTTTGCCATAAAATTGGAAAAAGGCGTCACTCTCCCTATTGGCGGTTTGTTTCTTGGTTTTATATATGCACACTTGGATCAACTGGTTTCGGAAATGCGTGCCTCAAATGGCTACATGAAAGTGGATTCGTATATTCATGCCTCCTTTCTCCAGACATGGCTGTGGGTGCATTTCGAGAAGTATGCCCCAAAACCGTTGGATGTACTTCCCGAGTCTTAGGGTGGCTCTAGGATACTGCGCTGGTCGAACAGGATCCTAAAGACTAGTTCGAACCTGGTCGAACTTCTTGACAACTCCTACGAGGTTAATTTTAGTCTATGGGCTCCGGTGCATGTGTCTATAAATAAGATCAGTGCCTTTGCTTCTATTCCGAATATGCCTTTTTCTTCTGATAAAGAGGATCTGAGTGTTGGAGATATGGTGTTCATGCGAAGCTGCACGCCTGGTCATGTGCCGTATTTCTTCCGAGGATTGTTCAAAGCAATCTCCTGCAACATCGATAGAGCGACTCGACATATGGGTTTTGACCAAGGGGTCCCACTATTTCATCAGCCGGTTGTTCCCGAAATCCCGTTGTCAGTTGTTCCCGATGCTAGTATTTTTATGTCGGGTAAAAGTCTCCCTTTTCTGCTTGCGGAACGAAATCCATCAATAACCTCCAAGTATAACATATTTTGGAAGGTTTATTTCTATCCATGGATTCGTGAATGGTGTGGTAGAAAACAGTCGCGGTAAGCCTTCTCATGCGGTTTTAGCGAAACATCTACTGCTGAGGGATCCCAAGAGAAAATCCGTTAGCCCGAATGCAGATAGTCCCCAAGTGAATGAGCGAAGATCTAAATGCCGTGCTAGTGGTTTTCAGTCGGGTCTGACGGCTCTTCCGACTTTTAGTTCTTCCGATATGCGAGAACGTATAATTTTTTTCCTGACTTGGTCGGATTACGTATGTCTTTGTATCATTTCTAAGTGTCTGTTCTTGTGCCTTGCCCAGGGTCTTAGCAGCGTGAACGCCTTCACTAAACTTGCACGTAGTCAGGAAACTGTACCTCTTGAGACGGAAGGCAGCGATGCTGAGACTACCCATGGCGAAGGGGAATCCGATAAGGATTAAAGCTAAGAGTCCAGAGATGGCGAGAGTTGTTCTTCCGACAACAGTGCTGAATCTTCCTATAGTCGGTCTAAAAGAGAATCAATGAGTCTTCTCTATTCTCTTCTTCTTCTTCCTTATTTCTTCCTCCCCCCCCCACTTTTCCTAAAGAGTTTCTAAGCCATGATATCACAGAGCGAGGCCGGTTCCGAAGACGAACTTGATAAGGAAACTGGTGAAGACACGGCTTTATCTCCGGTCGTGTCATCCAAGCCTGGTAGCTTTGAAACATAGACTAATCAAGATGGAAGCGTTGTTGTGACTCAGACAACAGATATTACTCATTTGAATATTGGCACAATTATTATTAGGAATCCTTTTCTAGTTACTGATGCAGGCGCAGACGTCACCTTTGTTCCTCCATACCTGGTTCCTTAACCGTGTCACGTGTTGATTGGGGGATTTAGCGTGCCAGCTAAACATACGGCGTTAAACACCAAGATATGGGAAATCTTCGGTCATATTTCCACAACCAAGAAAATTACTAGTTGATACGCGCTGGTCAAGCGTGTGGAGGAATACTTGTATTCGATCGACGACATGCGTAACGTGACTGGTCACACGGTTTTTGAGGATATAATCTCAAGTTGGAGGTTTTATCGCGATATGTGCATGGAGTTCGAGTTCAATACTCCTTGGTTCGTTTAAGGTTTCTCTGAGGTTGAAAAGTTTCTGGTCGAAATAGTCGAAGGTCCTTCCGCAGACATGGTGAAGAAGCAGGAAGCGGAATTCAAAAAATCGTACAGGTAGCTAAAGTTGAAAAGGGAGGATCTCCAGAGCACGAAGGAGGCCTTTGCTAAGAGGAGCAAGCTGTTGTTGGAAAAATTTCCTTGAATACATTTCCGTCTTCTGAACTTCTTTATATATATATATTTTTAGGTTTTTTTTTTGTTTGAAAGGCAAATGGAAATGCCTGGTTTATGGTTTTGATTTTCTGTATTTTTGGGGTTGACAAACAAGTATTACCTATGAGGGTTTTGGATTATTATTCTAGAATGAATCGTTTAGGAATGAATTGTTTTGGAATGAATTATTTTGGTTATGATTGCAAGTAATGTAAACATTCCAGGAAAACCTTAGGACCGTGTGTTGGTAGATAACATGGGGTAAAGCGTAACATGGATATCGATTTTATCATTCCCGTGAAAACTTGAAATAGCAAACCATATATCTTGTCTAGGTAAGACTTACTCGATTTTTAGGTCTCCGGATGAAAAGTGAACCTTCCGGAAGTAAGACAGAGCTTTATGGGAAACACAGTCGTGACTGTGGAAAGTCCTCAGTCGTTACTGAGTTATATGATAACCGAGTCGTCGGTTTTTGGGCGGATCGTTAGCTTCTAACTTCCGGGAAGTCCCCAATCATCCCTCATCGTGTCATGACTGATAATCGGGTCATCCGGTAGCTGAGTCGGAGTGGATCATCTTCTTCTACCATCTTGATGTCTGGGTCGAAGTACGAGATCGACGGTCAAAAATTGACATTGTAACCGAAAGATCAATCTCCCATTGTGGTCGCCAATTTTTTATGGGTTAAAATGGTTTCTGCTGATTTCGGTAATTTCGGGTGTGTGGGTGAGAAACGAATTTAAACCCTAAACAATGTACTGCAAGGGAGTACTTTAGATTCGAGAGATCAATTTGTACAAGTCTGGCCTAAACCAAGAAATGGCCGTTCCATACTTGCTTTGGTCACAAAGTGGAGGAGAATGGGTTGGTTTTGGGGATGGAAGCAATGAAAGTGATGAGACCAGAATAGTTGATTCTGGAAGAGTAGTTGTGTTGCTATGACTTGTATTAGAAAAGTGGGAAGGCTAACAAGTGGTAAGCTAGCAAGTATTTTCAGAGTGTGGTATGCTCCTGACTGAACTTGTTATTCGGTGGAAATAGGTAAGACCTATTTATACAAGTCGAAGTGAAACGTACTCTGGTATCATTAAGGAATGGAAAAATGGGTAAGTAAATGGGATAAGGTGGTAACGCATGGAATTGATGTTCCATAAAACCGTTAATGCATGGAATTGATGTCCCATAAAAGAGAGTTTCACCATTAACTCCTTGTATTTACTAACCGCCTCACCCTTATGACACTTCCTTATGACGGGCGTAGTGTACGCCGCACGCTATAAACCGCCAAACCAATACCCAAAGAGGATCCCCCAGTTTGTGATATGTGTTGATATCTCGAATGTTTTTGTGAAAACATGAAGCATGGTGTTGTTGCCTGGAAAGTCGAGATTGGGAGACTTGTTAGCTTGGTGACCTTCGAAGGTCGAGATTTTGCATATTAAGAGGAAAGGTGACTGTTGATCGTCTCATGCTTTCATTTGTTGGTGTCCGCATAGGGAATGCCAGCATGGTGGTGCGGCTAGGTTGGCATGCCATTGGCGTGGCATGGAGGCGCGGATAGGTTGGCATGCCATTAGCGTGGCATGGTAGGTTGGCATGCCATGGCGCGGTTTGACGTAACCAAACTAGGGTTTTGGGTCAAAGGTTACCATGTGTTGTCTAGTAATCTTAGACGGCTAGGATTTTCTCCTAGGATTGAAGGGCGACTGAAGCTTATCGCGCGCATTCATTTTGGTAGCCGCGTAGGGAAGGCCAGCATGGTGGCGCGGATAGGTTGGCATGCCGTTGTCATGGCATGGTTTGGCGTGGCCAAACTTAGGTTTTTGGGCCAAAGGTTACCATGCATCGTCTAGTAACCTTGGATGGCTAGGATTTTCTCCTGGGATTGAAGGGGGGGTCGTTGATTTTCTCACGCCTTCGTTTTGGTAGCCACGTTGGAAAGGCCAGCATGGTGGTGCGTCAAGGTTGGCATGGCATGGTTTGGTGTGGCCAAACTTAGGTTTTCGGTCCAAAAGTTACCATGCGTCATCTGGTAACCTTGGATGACTAGGCTATGCTCTTGGGATTGAAGGGGGCCGTTGATTGTCGCACGCCTTCGTTTTGGTAGCCGCATTAGAAAGGCCAGCATGGTGGCGTGGTTAGGTGCGTTTGGCATGGTGGGGCCAAGGGCTTGCATGCCGTTTGGCACATGGTGCGGTTGGCATGGCTAGGTATAATGAGAGGTGTGGTTTGGCTTGGCATGTGGGGCCAAGGGTTTGGCAAGCCGTATGCACATGGTGCGGCTAGCATGGCTAGGGCCAAGGCGAGGTGCGGTCTGGCTTGGTATGTGGGGCCAAGTGTTTGGAAAGTTGTTGGCACATGGTGCGGCTAGCATGGATAAGGCCTAGGCGAGGTACGGTCTTGCTTGGTATGTGGGGCCAAGGTATTGGCAAGCCGTTGGCATATGGTGCGTCTAGCATGGCTAGGGCCAAGGCGAGGTGCGGTTTGGCTTGGCATGTGGGGCCAAAGGCTTGGCATTTCGTTTGGCACGCGGTGCGGCTGACATGGATAGGGCCAAGGAGAAGTGCGGTTTGGCTTGGCATGTGGGGCCAAGGGTTTGGGAAGTCGTTGGCACATGGTGCGGCTAGCATGGCTAGGGCCAAGGCGAGGTGCGGTTTGGCTTGGCATGTGGGGCCAAGGTTTTGGCACATGGTGCGTCTAGCATGGTGAGGGCCAAGACGAGGTGTGGTTTGGCTTGGCATGTGGGGCCAAGGGCTTGGCATGCCGATAGGGTGTAGAATACATCCTATTTATTATCTATTGTTTATGCTTTCTTTGCTATTTTTCTAGTAAATTATGTATTTTACGCGTGTTTTTGAGTTTATAGGTACTTTGGAGTCATACCGAAGAAAAGAAGAATAATCATTCAATTTGAGCTAAAAGGGCAAAAATGTCATTTCACAAGCGAACACTATCTGGAGCTCAGTCAAGGTTAAGGGGAAACTTTCTTATGGAGAAGTACTAAAAACAGCCACATGGGGTTAAGGGGATACCAATCAGGATGACCCTTATCAAAATCAAAGGAGTGTCAGCATCATACCCCAAAATAACCCTAAAAGCGAGAGTTTCTGTTTCTCATTCATTTATTCCCTCAATCCTTATTTGCATCTGAAATTGAGAAGAAGAAAAAGAAAGGTTGTCGTCTGTTATTTGAGAAATTGAGATACAATCGAGATTCGAGAGTGGAAATTAAGGGAGATGATGATTTTCATGGGTATGAGGCTAGGTTGAGTTGCAGATAGCCGAGAGAAGAAGGGTTTTGATTTGAATATGAGGAGAGCTCGTTCCTCCTGCTATGGGTTTGTGGATTGATGAACAAACAAGGAGAAATCAATGAAGTAGAAAATTAGGGTTCGTGCAATTGAAGAAGGAAGAATAAATATGACTGCTTCTACTAAATCAAAGGGATGGAATTAGAATTGTAATTGATGAATCAGATGAGAAGGGTTTGTTGGTGAGTCTCTCAAGAAGAAACTTGATATGTTGCTATTGGTGGTATGTATAGATCGAGAAGTAACTGCGGCTGTCGCTACCTAAAGCTGCTATTATCCGAGAGTGAAATCGAGAGATTCAGGGATTCAGAATGAGATTTATGGAAGATTGATATGGAGATGCTGATTGGGTCTTGCTGTGGTGGATAAATGGAGTCTGATAACCGAAATCGAAGAACAAAACAGGATGGGGTTTGGTTTGGAGAATGAAATTAATTGAAATCTGGATCGATGTGTTGAAATTGAGAATAATCAGAAACGGGTACTGATATTGTGAAGAACAAATGAAGAATGGGTTATGTGGTGGTGTTGCAGGATTGTGCTAATATGAGATACAGTGGTGGAGGTGGTACTGCAGTGAAGAATGGTTTGAAAGGAATTAGATGTATGCTAGGAATGTCGCAGGTATGGAGCTGAAAGAATGGCCTGAATTTGGCCTGGGAAAGTCCTGTAAATAGCCAAAACTCGGCCGGTTTTATAATTCGATGAGTCAACTCGGAACGGTGGTGATATGTGTCAGGTGAGCCGATGACAGAACCAACTCAGCTGAGTAAGATCAGTTAGACAGCTGACTCGGCTGATTCAGCCTCCCTCCCTTGACTCCCTTGACTAACGGTTTGACCGTATGACTGTATAGTTTAACGGAAACGTAATGGAATATTTCGTTGTCGGCAACAGAACTCAGGTAGCCGGCGGTGAAGGATTCCGGTGAAAAACCCAGTTTTTCGGCGAGCGTATTTTGGACAGAATTTTACACGGGTTTTCACACATGGCCTTGGTGGACCACTTGGAGATGGGTTTTGAGAAGACCTAATATTGGAAGGAGTATTCTTTATGGGAAATTGAGAAACATATAAAAGAGAAGACTTTTCTATAATCTAAAATCTCATCTTCCACTTTGGTTTCTAGGGTTTACAACATGATAGAATTTTGTTTTTCTCCTTGTTATGGACTCCATTAACATGAGTACTTAATTTTATAATTGGTTATGGATTAGTTGGATTTTACAAAGCATGTTTCTTGTTTGATATATTAGTTTTGTCTCAATATTATCGATTATGATTCACTAGAAATATCTCCATGTATGATTGATTGTTAGTTTTGTCAAGTTGCAAATTGGTAGAACTCGTAATCATATCTATTGCTAGTTTAGGGTTTATTATATGTAAACGTGATACACCTTGAATACAAGTAGCACAAATACGGTTATTGCTTGAAGTGATATATCCTAATAATTATATGTGAACCATGACCTTTGTTAAATTGAATTAGTGCGCTTTCCACGTTCGATTGCTTTGATTTGACTGATTTTATAGAACTTAATGCATCTAGGGAATTAAACTTGATTAGTGCTTTTACACATTAGGTTGTTCTCTAAGATAGAATTTATATTCGCATCTTTTAATGTGTTTGTTGATGACAAGAGGAAATTAGCGGGATATTCTTGCGATCAAGGTATCCTAGGGTCATTGATAATGAGAGATTAAATATCAATTCTAGTTATTATGACAAGAGCATGTTAGTGAATGAAAACAAAATCCTTAACCAATATCTTTACATCTTTGAATTTATTTGTTTACTTTTCTTTGTTTTGCCTTTATATTGTTTTACTTTACAAAAATCAGAAAACCCCCATTGGTATTTATAGAAAACCGAAAACATATTGACAACCTAGACCTCTCTGTGGGAACGATCCTTTCTTGCCCTTGCTATATTTATATTTTGAGTAGTAAGAAAGTGTAATTTATTTTTGACGCCTACGACAGCGATCAAATTTTGGCGTCTTTGCCGGGGAGGCAGCGGTTGTCACTTGTCACTTGTTTTTTATTTTTTGTTTTTGTTTTTGTTTTTTGTTTTGTTTTTAGTTTTTCTTATTTTCTGGTTTTGACATAGTTTTGAGAACTCTTGTTTCATGTACCAATTTCTATGGAAGGAGCATATTGGAACAATGGATGCGGTTTCAACCTCCTCAACACTATGACAATTTCCCACCATCTATGGAATGCAATCAAAACCAATTTATTGGTTATGATGCATATCCTAGAGATCCTTATAGTGATTTTCATACATACCAACAACAACCTTGTAGTGGGTATGTAAGTCAAGCACCAAGGTGGGATAATTCTACTTCTAATTGTCTTCATTCGAGTTGTGTGCAGATTTTGAATGGATTGGAAGACATGCAACAAAGGCTAGACCAACTTGACCATGATAGAAAGAACGTCGCACAAACCAATTTATGCAACACTTTTTCTTACCCGACTCCGGATCGTAGTTATGATCATTTACCCATTCAAAGGGAAGAGTCATGGGAAAGAGAACCTATTGTAGTCAATGGTGGTAAGCGTGTGAACGTTAAGAAACTTGCACAGAAATTATACAAGTTGGAAGATGATGGAGCCTCAGAAGAGCTTGTCGATGAAATTAGTAGGACCATTCATATGGAACTTAAACGACGTCGTGATAAAGGTTGGGAAACCGACGATGATTCTTATTATGGTGAGTCTGAAAATGAAGACGAAGATGATTGTGTTGAAAAGGACCCACCTTTGGAGATATTTGATGACGTTAGTGTAGTTGACTCAACTCTTGATCTTTATAATGATCAAGCACCTATTCAAAAGGTACATGAGTATGATGAAACTAGTGTTTTACATAACTTTGCAACAAGGTTTGAGTCTAATGAAGATGATTATGTTGAGAATGAAACCCTTAAGACCAATATTGTGGAAGACCCAATTGATCTTGCATATGATTGTAAGAATGATGTTAATGTCGAGACTTTGGTTAAGGCAAAAATGGACGAAGAATGGTTGCAAGGTTTGATAGAGGACCACGATATACAAGAGGTGAATAATTCACTTGAGTTTTTCAAGGATGAAGAGGATTCCGTGATACAAAAGATTGTGATAGGTTTGTATAACCCTTTGCATTTTAACTCTTCTCCTTTACCTCTTATTGGTTTGAATGTATGTTCTTCGAAAATTTTGTTGAATGAATTTGTTTCTCGATATCCTCCATTAGAGATGCTTGATTCTCATACTATGCAGGTTTGTGAACAAGAAACCGTAAAAATACCCGACTCCTATATTCTTTACCCACTTCCAAGTGTGGACAAGAATATGTAGGTACCTAATATCGCAAGGCATTAGCTTACGAACATCGTAATAAATATAAGAGGAAAGAGCTACGAAACAATGCGATGATAGAGGAAGCACGGGGAAGCATGAAAGATTTGCGAGCATAAAATAACCTTACGAAGATATGTTGCGATACTTCGCAACACATATACAGTTGTACAAATTTTACTATAAATAGGAGTTCAAATGTAAAATTCGAGAGGTTCTTTTAATGAGTGTTAGAAAATATCTTAGGAAAGAGAATAGAGAAAGTTGTAACTATTCTAATTCCATTTAGATACTTCTTTGTAATCAATTGAGAGAATTAATAAGAAAATTGTCATTTATCATCAAGTTCTTCTTAAGTTTCACAAATTCTACTGAGGGTGTAGTTGTGAGATAATCCGCAACTACATAATTGGCGCTAGAAACAGGGACTTGAAGAATTCCTGCATCAGAGAAATGGCAAGAAGAAGAAATATATCAGAACCATTAACTGCAGTAAGAAGTAGTGTAAGACTTGCAGGAGGAGAAGCAAATATGACAGGAGAACCTAGTAGGAGAGGGAGTAATCGAAGAAATCAAGCTCAACAAACAATAGATCATGATAAAGTGAGTATACACACTTGGAGAACTGATACACCAGCAGAAGAATATAGAGAATCACCAATCAGAGAAAATGGGAGACTGATGGGAGGAACAATTCGTGAAAGAGAAAGGGAAGTATTAGAAACATTGAGATAAGGAATTCAAGAAGAACGAAGGTTTGAAGCTGAAGAACGTGCTAATCTAACAAGACAGAATCAAGAATTGAGGAGGGAAAATGAGATGTTACAGAGGAGGGAATCTAAAAGTGTTGCAAGATCAAATGTTAGAACAGAAAGAGAAAGACAAAATTCACCAACAATCAATAGTGAAAGTACTATGCAAGGACAAGCACAGAATCAAGTTGAAACAAATCAAGAGAATCGCTTCATTTTAGTACCAGACCCTCCTTCACGAACCAGGCCAAATCCTAGAGAAAACAATTAGAATGGTGAAGAAAATCGAGAGGAAGAGTCCGCTGAGGGACAACAAGCAGTACATCAAAACAATTACGAGAATGGAGAAAGAAGACGTGTAGAGACTCGTAACACTCAAAGTATTGAGTATGAAAGAATTCAGAGAAGAATTGGAAATCAACGAACAGAAATAACGAGGAATGAACTAAACTTTCGAACCAGAATACATGCGAATCAAGAAGAAATAAATCACAGAAGGAGGAGAAATGAAGAAGAAAAAATTCCTGATATTCGTATTAGAAGGATGAGAAGAATAGAAAGGGAAAAACAAGAATTTCAAGATGCTCTGCAACAAAACAATTGTGATAATTTAGAAATAAGATATTTGCAAAATTGTGCAAATGAAAACATTACTGAAGAATATTATAGAATGCGAAGGATCGCAAGAGAAGAGACGCAAGAACTTAGAAGAAGAGAGACTGCGTTGAAAAGGCCAATGGATGAGAATTCTGAGGCAAATGCACGGATTTTTCGAGAATTTGCGGAAATGAGAGGGATGATAAACAATAGAAGAGGAGGATATAGGGGGAAATTAGATGAAGCAATAGAAGAAGCTGCGAGGACTCCATTTGCTAGATAAGTACAATTGGGAGGGATTCCACCAAAATGCAATTTGCCTACACTTACCAGTATCTTCGACGGGACTTCATGTGCTATTCAACACATTAAAGCATATATAAGATGCATGTTGCAATGGGAGAATCACGATGCTGTATTATGCAAGTACTTCGCATCAAGCTTAACAGGAGAAGCTCTAAAGTGGTTCGAAGGACTTCCTAAGAACACTATTACATCATTTAATCATTTACAAGCAAATTTCCTTGGAGCATATATCACAAATCATTCCTCACGGCTTGGTATTGAAGATGTGTTTGGTTTGAAACAAAGAATTGGTGAAAGTTTGAAGCATTTGGTAAGAAGATGGAAGACTATGTGCAGTGATATGGCAGGACGCGTAGATGAGAGATATTTGATTCTGTCTTTCATAAATGCGATGTTCGCAACTGAACAAATGTATGTTCAAATCTTCAGAAGAAATAATTTCATAATGATGACAGAGTTACGAGAATTGCAAGAGGAATACATTACATTAGAGGAAAAGCAAAACAATATGGAGTCATATCCAGTAGAGAACACTAACAATCAATATACATGAGCAAATTTACTTCATAAAATAATCAATGTCGTAGCAGGTACTTCGCAAACATCCTCGCAAACTTCTTCTCAAATTTCAGAAGAGAAGAAAATCAATAATAGCCAGCCAAAAATGGTAGCAATGGGTAGCAGAGATCAAGAAGAATATGATAGAGAGAGGAATTTCTATAATCGAGGAGGTAATAACCAGATCCCAAGATTAGATCAACAGAAGGAAAATTATGGGGGACAAAGGCAAAATTATTTTGGACAAGGAAATCATAGACAAAATTATAACAATGGTCAAGGAGGTCAAATAATGATAAGAGAAGAAATAAAGTTGCCACCTTTGAATACAAGTGTAGAAAAGATATGGCAGGAAATTATCTTGATAGAGCATATACCAACTCCATGGAATATGGGAAAGGAACCACCAATGGGTCCAAGAAGTCATGAATTATGTTCGTATCATCATTTTCATGGACATTCTACAAATAACTGCAATAATATCAAGAGGATTATCTTGCGAATGATTGATCAAGGAAAACTGGATCACTTTTTACTTAAGAAAACACAGTCGCAACAATTACCACAGGCTCCAGTCATAACTCGCAGGGAGAACACAGTACAAGAAAAGGGAAAAGAAACCCTACATATAGAAGTGGGATCAAAAGCAAGGAATATTTTCTGTAATTCTATTGTTCACTCATATAAAACCATAGAGGATTTTCATGATAATGTGTTAAGCAGGGTATATGCGAGAGATGGTGAAGGAAAGGAAATAATGAACATCGCAAAAATTTCGCGACTTGAAGATTGGCAGAAGTGTGAAATTTCTTTTGAAGCTGCTGAAATTCCAGAAGGTTGTGAAGTACATGATAATCCATTGGTAGCAAGGTTAGCAATTTGCATGAATATGGAAGAAAATGAGGATGATATGGAGGAAGAATCAATTGGTCTTAATAGAATTTTGATTGATACGGGAAGTTCTGTCAATATCCTCTTCTATTCTGCTTACAAAACTATGAGGGGAAAAGACGCAGATCTAATACCTTCTACCTACAGGATTTATGGTTTTAATGGAACTGCTAATAAACCTAAAGGAGAAGTAAGCATGCGAATTCCTTTAAGTGGAATGCGAACTGAAATTCTGTTTTGCGTTGTTGATGTCGAATCACCGTATAATGCTTTGATAGTAAGACCCTGGATTCATGGAATTCTAGGCGTAGCTTCCACTCTACATCAATGCATAAAGTTTCCTCATATGAAGGGTGTTGGAGTTATCAAGGGTGATTGGGCTGAAGGGAAGAAATGTTACGATAGAGAGGTAGAAGTTTGCGAAGGAAAAACTACTGAAAAAGAAAGTTGGAGAAAAAGAGCAAAGGTTGTGAAAAGAAGTGAAAATTTAATGGCAGAGGATTAAGGCATGAAAGAATAAAATTGCAATGTTAATCATACAGGAAATTTATGATGATAGCAAAGGGTTATGATTTGCGAAGAAAGAAAAAAGAAGGTAATGAAACAAAAAGATAATCAATAGGTTTGCTCGTGAAGAATAATACGATATACGTTGAGAAACAAGAAATTGAAATGAGTTTTGCGGCTAATGGATCCAAAAGGGAGAGACATGGGTTTGAGACTTGGTAGACCTTGGAATAGATTGTATTTGAAAAGGTATTATCCATAAAACTCATGATAAATTTTACGAATATTGTTTGCTCGCAGGAAATTTGCAAAAGTTACGAATTTCAAATTTTTTATTGCGATTAACTTTCATTAAAGAAAGATGTACACATCAATTTGCGAATAAAAGACCGCAATCTATGATCAGCTTTCAAAAAAGAAAGAAAGCCGCAAAAATATTACACAGGCAAACATTTGTGTCGTACACCCTAGTTCGCGAAGCAATATTTCGTAAGAGGCAAAGTCCTAAAGTACATCATTTAAGGGGGTACCTATAAGCATGGCTCAGGGACACCGGAACACCACCAAGGAGCCTGAGTACATGGAACTTTTACGGGTTACAACCCAATAACGGGGTACCTATCCGGGTTAGACACCTTGGATTCTCACCTAATCTTGCGACATTACGCGATATTATGCGATGTAACATGATTTAGGTTGGGCGACTAAGGCATACTGTCTTTCCCAAGAAGTGCAGAAAACGATCAAGGCGCCGAGGTACACGGTTGAGTCAAGAGTTCCGGGTGGGCTTGAAGCACATCTGCCATTTTTACAAGTCTTGGCAAATGATGCACTTGGCCCAAAGATACCCCATAGGGTGCAACCTCGCAACTATAAGCCCTATAGGCAAAAAGGATAAGAGGTTGCGATCAAAAGCTGGTTGTTTGCAGAACCGGATGGGAAGAGCTAACCTTGTATGGTCGATGTATGCTTCCTTGAAGGGGCAACCAAGGGGAAGATAAAGGGCAGCACCCTCCATTAGGGAGCTGATACGTGTTATAAGACACAAATGTCACGAGGCTTTTTGTTTGCAAAAACATAAAGGCTTGTCATATTTGTGCAAAAACTGAATTTCTGCGAGCATTCTAAAAAATAAATAAATAAATAAATATATATATACAGAAAAAGAGAACTCGCAGAAGATAACAAAGAAGTTAAGATGAGATCAATGGGTTATTACATGAAAGTGTAAAAACGTCTTGAGATTTCATCGCAAGACGATAATGTCACGAGGTTGTATATTCGCAAGAATGTTCAAACTTGTCATATTATCGCAAATACAAAAATATTATCACAAAAGAGGTGGCAAAATAAGACCTTTACTTAGGAAGGCATGATAAGACCACAATAATTAATGAAATTTATTCCATCAATATCATTGAAGAATTTTTACAAGAATATATATCAAAGAAGTTCTGACAAAGAAGGGAATCTCATCAATATCATTGAAGAATTTTTTAAAAATATATATCACGAAGACATAACAAAAGATGCGATTTTACTCGCAATCAAAAACAAATAGTTCGTATTCATTTTTTACGAGGATTACATATACTTCTTCATACATTGGATATTTCTCCATAATTTGAATACTTCTTATAATTCGTCAAAAACGTCTCATATTTATTATATTTCTTCAATGGATATTTCATGATTAGTAAATTTTGCGAAGATTAAATACTTGTTATACTTCTTCATACAATGAATAATTCTTCACGGATTGAATAATTCTTATACTTCTTCATACATTGGATAATTATTTACGGATTGAATACTTCTAATACTTTTTCAAAGATATTTTATACTTCTAATATTTAGAAAGGATATTTCATACTTCGTATTTCTTATATTTCAAAGGGAGGGTTTCTTATTCACAATTGCAACAAGCTGAAGCTTCGCAAATTATATTGAGGCAGATATTCTAATACTTCCAAGAATGTTTGATCATCTGAAGAGCAATAATAGGGGGAAAGGGAATACTAAGTTAAGTCTTTAAGATATATTATTTCTCTCCGCATGATCAAGTTATGCGAATAAGGGAAGCACTCAATCAAAGAAAGATCAATTCATCATCGCAAAATTAAGACATTAATACTAGTTAAACTTCAAAAAAGAAATTGTTGGTTGATCAAAAGTGTAGGAAAGAAGAAAGTATTGTATTCAAACAGACAATATGAAAATAACTAGAGAAGATATACAAAAAAAAAATAAAGATATTTTTTGGGTGATTTATTCCCCTCAAAATGATCTTCTTTTTCTTCTTCAGAGAGATCATCTTCAACTTCACTATCGGAGATTTCCAGATATGGAGTATCCTCAGGAATTTCTTCAGAAAGGAGCGTCTAGTACTTCTTGAGATGAATTTGATTGTCTTCACAAATCTTGCGAGTCATCTTAGCTCGGAAACGCTTGACATATAAGCTATGGTTGTTCTGGGAAATTAGAAGTTGAGATCTTAAATTAGAAATCTTCTGGTTACGACCGGCAAGAATAGTTTCTAAATCATCATTCATCTTCGCATAATTTTCTGCAGCAAGGGAAGAAATTAGGGAATTGGTTAGCAACTTACGAACGAAAAGTAATTAAAATACTTATCATTACGAAGAATTTGCCTTCTAATTGTTTCTTATCATTACGAAGAGAAGAGTTTTCAATCTTTAGTTGATTATTCTCCTCAAGAAGAGAAGAACTATCAGCTGCGATGCTCGCAGATTGTGGATTATCTTCATGACGGGATGTTAATTCTGCATTATCAATACTTAAATCCTCTACTTTCTGACCAAGTCTTGAATTTTCAACCTCTAACTTCTTACAACGGCTTAAAGTTTTCTTCTCAGCAATGGAATGACGTCTTTCCCAATCGTAAGCGATTCTTGCAGCTAACCCTTCCAACCTGAACGAATAAAAAGGGTTAGAAATTAATGAAATAAGGGAAACAAACAAGGAATAGAAAAGAAACTTACCATACTCCCTAAAGCATATAATGTAGCAGGAGAGACGAATCTTGAAATTCCATTAAGAGAGTTGTTATTGAGTACAGTAGGAACTTTGCAAGACTTCGCAATAAGCTTACGAGCATTCGCAGTAGGATAGTTTCCTAACCCATGAGAAGAATGGAGAAAAGCCTCAGATACACGAACCATTGCTGAATCAAAAGTTTCCATATTACTATAATCTTCATCTTCACCTACATCAGCATCATCATCATCATCTCCTTTATCGGAAAGGGTATCAGAATTAGAATTAAAGTCCTTCTCAGAAATTTATCATCTTCATCACTGTGATCTTCGTCAACATTCTCACTAGAAGAGATCACATTGGAGTAAGCATTGGTTGAGAGTTTCTTCTTCTTCCTCTCAAAAACAACATCCTCAAGTTTCCTTTTTCCTTTGCGAAGAGCATCATCTTGACTACCAGAAGTTTGGGTATTCTTCGCAGAGCGAAGTGTTTTCTGTCTTGCAGTTAACCTTTTGGAAGAATTAGAGTTCTTATTCTCACTCGCAACAACTTCAGGAAGATCAGGAAGAGCCTACAAATTCAAATAAGGATAAGAAACAGAGGCAACAATATATTGTTTAAAAATCATATAAGGGTGTTTCTTACCTCATTTGAAAATAAGTTGAAGAATAACAAGAAAATAATGAGATAGATATACATACATTTTTATCTTTGTTGGGCCAAGAAAATACCCAAGGTTGATAGTTACGATCACGAAGGTTCGCAGGAAGATCTACTATCCCAGAAATGTAAGAACCCGATAATGCTAGAGGGTAATTATACCAATCTTCATCATGAGAACGGCGAGGGGTTCTATTATTTCCCAAAGCATAATTAATATCATACATGAGAAGGTCATCTGCTGCGATATTAGATCTACGATGAAGACGAACACCCCAACGTTTATCTTCCTTCTTCGCAGGAATTAATGTATAATTTTTAAAGAAACTCTCAACTGTATAGTCCGCAGCGATAATTTCTATATCTCGAAATCCAAGTTTCCTAAGATCAAAGGAATACAAAGATCTTCCAGTACCAGCACGAGTTGCGAATTCAACCAGAATGCGAATGCAATCACCAGTCAATTGATAAATGGCACATGAAAAATTGGGGTGGGAAATAATTTCATAGAATAAAGGAAGATTGACATCGTAAAGAGGAAGAGGAAGACCTGCGAGGATTTGACCTCGTGAGATTAAAACTTTCCGATCATTCCAAGAAAGATCATTAAAGAGCTCCATACAGAGAGAAGATTTATTGTCATGACCATCAATTTCAGAAAGAATGAGGTCCCTATCAGCAAGCTCTGCATTAATTTGTTCAATAGTTTTCTTCTTTGGAGCCATTGAGTAAGAGATCGAAAACAGAAAGGAAAAGAGGTGAAAGAGATAAGAAATCGAAATAGAAGAAAAAAGGAAGAAATTACATAAGCAGATGTGATTAAGAAGATGAATAGAATAAAAGAGTAAAAAGAAGAATTAAAGATAGTATTTATAAAAAAGAGAGAGTTTGACGAAGGAAAAAATTCATCAATGCGATTAGATGTGAACGGTTGAGAAGGACGGTTTCGAAACAACGTGTCAAAAATTCAATAAAAGAGAAAAATACGTGTTGCGAATCTAACAGGTGGTGATAACTATATTAAGTTTACGAGAATAGAGGTTCTCATGACATTCCTTCTTCGTAGAATTGACATGAGAAGAGGAAAGATGTGGGTACCGAATATCGCAAGGCATTAGCTTACGAACATCGTAATAAATATAAGAGGAAAGAGATACGAAACAATGCGATAATAGAGGAAGCACGGGGAAGCATGAAAGATTTGCGAGCATAAAATAACCTTACGAAGATATGTTGCGATACTTCGCAACACATATACAGTTGTACAAATTTTACTATAAATAGGAGTTCAAATGTAAAATTCGAGAGGTTCTTTTAATGAGTGTTAGAAAATATCTTAGGAAAGAGAATAGAAAAAGTTGTAACTATTCTAGTTACATTTAGATACTTCTTTGTAATCAATTGAGAGAATTAATAAGAAAATTGTCATTTATCATCAAGTTCTTCTTAAGTTTCACAAATTCTACTGAGGGTGTAGTTGTGAGATAATCCGCAACTACAGAATAAGTGTGGGGGAATCTTTTATCAGTTAATAGCTTCGTTTCTATTTTATATTACTAATATTTGTGTGAAGCTAATGTTTGCAAAACAGGTACTATGGATGGATCCCCAAATTTTCAGATTGCTAATATATGGGGAATGAATCTTTCAAGAAGCTAAGTCGGGCCGTCGACTTTAAAACAAGCGCTAAGTGGGAGGCAACCCACCGGTTTTGTATCTCTGATCCTTTTGCTTTTTATTTTATTTTTGTTTCGTTTATTTATTTTTCTTGTTCCATATCATATTAGGATTTCCCACCTTGACTTTACTAGGAGGATTCAATTACATTGAGGACAATGTAAAGTTTAAGTGTGGGGGAGTGTTTGGATGTTTTGCATATAGATTTTTTAGACTTTTTGAGTCAATTTTTCAAAAATTTTGCATAAAACCTTCAACTTGTAGAGATTTTAGAGTCACTAGCATCCTTCTAGGTATGTTTACATGGATAATTCTGACCGACATAACTTAACTTGGAAGTGTTAGGGAACTACATTTGGATTTCTTACGAATTGGAGTGTTAAATAATGGATTTAATCATGCCGGTGATGCAAATTAGGAGCATAGATAAATGCATTATTAGAGTTGCTGATCAATCATTAGTGGAGACTACCCATTTTGATATCAACCAAGGCACCATACCAAATATTTTTTGTAGCCGACTAAAGAGATTCTTTTGAGTGTGTGTCACCGTACGTTAATTCCGGGTAGAATGGTGAGCTACCCCACTTTACACCAATTTCAGCACTATTTTTGATCTCTTGAGTGATAATTTTTATCAAACATGAGGGTGACGTCTATGAATGAAAGCCTCCTTCTTGTAGTTCGATTTGCAGTTAGCACCATTCTCTCTCTCGACAACAACGGGTCCATAGAAACACCACAATTATCAACAAGGAGCGACATCAAAATCTACAAGGAAAGTTGAAGACGTTTGAGGTTTACAAGCAACAACGGAACAAGAAAAATAGCAAATTTCATATTCAAGTAAAGCAACATACAATGAGTAGATTTTTACATACATGTTAAAGACTTACAATACAATGAGTGGAATTTTATATCAAAGTTGAAGACTTATTTACAATAGCGAAGAAAAGTAAAAGGTGAGAATTATTGAAGTTTATGATTTCAAGATGGTACAAGTTGTGAAGAATCAAGCGGTAAAGTACTTTTCCACGGCCATGGTTGTTTTTTTTTTTCACTTTGTTTTGTATTTTGTTTCTCTTGTCTAAAAAAAAAATGAAAAAATTGAAAAAAAAAAAAGACAAGAGAAATATTTATTATTGTTTTTGTTTGTGTTTTTATAAGCCGTGGGGAAGGAAAATCTATAAGGAAGTTTCAAGAGACAAGGATTTTAAGGAAAAAGGTTACAAATTGTCAAGGATTTACGAAGTTCAAGAATTTATCATCAATAGTTGAAGCCGAAGATGAAGACCAAGAAGATGAAGACAAGGAGCGGAAGACGTTTCTGTTGGATTCCGTGAGAGTGGTGGTGTCATAATTGGCAATCGGATGTGAAGGTGAGTAAGTAATCTCATCCTCGATAATAGTGGTTGATTTCCTTTCTTAGAGATCGTCAGAAAAATGGTTTTTCAAAATGTTAAAAGATGTGGGTTTTAAAAATATTTCGGAGGTTATCATTCCCACCATTCAATGTGTTGCAGGAATTCTCTCTTCATTCCTACCTGCGCACATGTGAGACCCATAAAAAATCCGTCTTTTTGAGTGCAATTTCATAACATCCTTTTTGGTGAGGCAGAAGTTGAGGCGAAATGCTTATTGATCGTTTCTCAAACACGCGTTCTCTCATTATGGTGTGGTTATTTCTCACTCAAGATTTAAGAATGAATATGTTCTTTGGTATTTCTAACTTATTATTACTAGCATGCAGAAACTCTATGTCTTCATAGCTCTTTGGATGCTTGGGATGCAAGAACGCTTTGGAGTTGGAGTAGGTTTTGTGGGTATATCTCTAGTAAGCCCTCACGAGACTATAACTCGTCCACTAGGGACACCTAGGGGTTTAAAGGCTTGTTATTTATACTAAAAGTGATCGTAGCCTCGACGACATGGAGTTGTATGTATTTGTTTTGTTTTTATTTGCTCGAGGACTAGAAAAGTCTAAGTGTGCGGGAATTTGATAGGGTGTAGATACATCCTATTTATTATCTATTGTTTATGCTTTGTTTGCTATTTTTCTAGTAAATTATGTATTTTACGCGTGTTTTTGAGTTTATAGGTACTTTGGAGTCATACCGAAGAAAAGAAGAATAATCATTCAATTTGAGCTAGAAGAGAAAAAATGTCATTTCATGAGCGAACACTATTTGGAGCTCAGTCAAGGTTAAGGGGCAACTTTCTTATGGAGAAGTACTAAAAATATCCACCCGAGGTTAAGGGGCTACAATTCAGGATGACCCTTATCAAAATCAAAGGAGTGTTAGCATCATACCCCAAAACAACCCTAAAAGCAAGAGTTTTTGTTTCTCATTCATTTATTCCCTCAATCCTTATTTGTATCTGAAATTGAGAAGAAGAAAAAGAAAGGCTGCCGTCTGTTATTCGAGAAATTGAGATGCAGTCAAGATTCGAGAGTGGAAATTGAGGGAGCTGATGATTTTCATGGGTATGAGGCTAGTTTGAGTTGCAGACATCCGAGAGAAGAAGGGTTTTGATTTGAATCTGAGGATATCTCGTTCCTCCTGATATGGGTCTTTGGATTGATGAACAAATGAGGAGAATTAATGAAGTAGAAAATTAGGGTTCGTACAATTGAAGAAGGAAGAATAACTATGACTGCTGCTACTGAATCAAAAAAATGGAATTAGAACTGTAATTGATGAATCAGATGAGAAGGGTTTGTTGGTGAGTCTCTGAAGAAAAAACTTGAGATGCTGCTATTGGTGGTATGTAGAGATCGAGAAGGAACTACGGCTGTCGCTACCTGAAGCTGTTGTTATCCGAGAGTGAAATCGAGAGATTCAGGGATTCAGAATGAGATTTATGGAAGATTGAGATGGAGATGCTGATCGGGTCTTGCTGTGGAGGAGAAATGGAGTCTGATAACTGAAATCGAAGAACAAAACAGGATGGGGTTTGGTTTGGAGAATGGAATTAATTGAAATATGGATCGATGTGTTGAAATTGAGAAGAATCAGAAACGGGTACTGATACTGTGAAGAACAAATGAAGAATGGGTTATGTGGTGGTGTTGCAGGATTGTGCTAATATGAGATACAGTGGTAGAGGTGGTACTGTAGTGAAGAATGGTTTGAACGGAATTAGATGTATGCTAGGAATGTTGCAGGTATGGAGATGAAAGAATGGCCTGAATTTGGCCTAGGAAAGTCTTGTAAATAGCTGAAACTCGGCCGGTTTTATAATCCGAACTTGGACCGGTGGTGATCTTTGTCAGGTGAGCTGATGATAGAACCAACTCAGCTAAGTAAGATCAGTTAGACAGCTGACTCGGCTGATTCAGCCTCCCTCTCTTGACTCCCTTGACTAACGGTTTGACCGTATGACTATTTAGTTTAACGGAACCGTAATGGAATATTCCGTTGTCGACAACAGAACTCAGGTATCCGGCGGTGACGAATTCTGGTGAAAAACCCAGTTGGACAGAATTTTACATGGGTTTTCACACATGGGCTTGGTGGACCACTTGGAGACAGGTTTTGAGAAGACATAATATTGGAAGGAGTATCCTTTATGGAAATTGAGAAACATATAAAAGAGAAGACTTTTCTATAATCTAAAATCTCATCTCCCACTTTAGTTTTTAGGTTTTACAACATGATAGAAATTTTTTTTCTCCTTGTTATGAACTCCATTAACATGAGTACTTAACTTTATTATTGGTTATGGATTAGTTGGATTTTACAAAGCATGTTTCTTGTTTGATATATTAGTTTTGTCTCAATATTATCAATTATGATTCACTAGAAATATCTCCATGTATGATTGGTTGTTAGTTTTGTCAAGTTGCAAATTGGTAGAACTCGTAATCATATGTATGATCGGTGTCTCAATATTATCTATTCAAGGTGTAAACGTGATACACCTTGAATACAAGTAGCACAAATATGGTTATTGCTTGTAGTGATATATCCTAATAATCATATGTGAACCATGATCTTTGTTAAATTGAATTAGTGCGGTTTCCACGTTCGATTGCTTTGATTGGCCTGATTTCATAGAACTTAATGCATCTAGGGAATTAAACTTGATTAGTGCTATTATACATTAGGTTGTTCTCTAAGATAGAATTTATATTCGCATCTTTTAATGTATTTGTTGATGACAAGAGGAAATTAGCGGGATATTCTTGCGATCAAGGTATCCTAGGGTCATTGATAATGAGATATTAAATATCAATTCTAGTTATTATGACAAGAGCATGTTAGTGAATGAAAATGAAATCCTTAACCAATATCTTTACATCTTTGAATTTATTTGTTTACTTTTCTTTGTTTTGCTTTTATATTGGTTTACTTTACAAAAATCAAAAAACCCCCATTGGTATTTATAGGAAACCGAAAACATATTGACAACCTAGACCTCTCTGTGGGAACGATCTTTTCTTTCCCTTGATATATTTATATTTTGAGTAGTAAGAAAGTGTAATTTATTTTTGACACCTACGACAGCGATCACATGACGTTTGGCACGTGGTGTGGCTGGCATGGCTAGGGCCAAGGCGAGGTGTGGTTTGGCTTGGCATGTGGGGACAAGGGTTTGTCAAGCCGTTGGCACATGGTGCGGCTATGATGGCTAGGGCCAAGGAGAGGTGCTGTCTGGCTTGGCATGTGGGGACAAGGGTTTGGCAATCCGTTGGCACATGGTGCGACTAGCATGGATAGGGCCAAGGCGAGGTGCGGTTTGGATTGGCATGTGGGGCCAAGGGTTAGGCAAGCCGTTGGCTAGGATCGTGACCAAGCTAGGATTGTGTACAAGCTATGCTTTTGGGTCAAAGGCTACTATGTGTTGTCTGGTAACCTTGGACGGCTAAGATTTGTGTCTTAGATGGAAAGGTGGTCGTTGATTATTGCAGGCCTTTGTTTTGGAAGCTAGTGTTATGCATGGCGTGTTGGGAAGGCAAGCATGGAGATGTGGCTGGCATGTTTTGCCATTGGCACAGTGGTGCAGCTAGCATGGTTGGCTGGTGAGCGTCGTTTACTCAACAAAATAAAAAGATGTTTCCCACTAATTAAATATAATATAGAGGTATTAAGGATCGTTCCCACGAAGAGTAATGCAATTTTTATATTATCTAAATCAGCAAAAATATAAAAGAAGGATAAAAAGAATAATAAGATAAAGATATTGAAGAAATCCTTCGCCGTTAATAACCGTTAACTCAACATTGTACCCGTTTATCTCTTGTTAGAATCAATTGTCACCAACCGTAGGAAAGCAGGTACGCTTAGCTATCCCCAAAACTCCTTGTATCACTAGATACGGAAGCGCTCGACTACCAGATTCTATTCAAAAGAACCACCTTGAGGTACGCTTACAAGATGTAATTCCCAGAACGCATTAAGATTTGTGAATTTAGGTTTGATCCCAGCAGTTAAACTCGGTACGCTCGGTCCACTTACTGGTGTTGTCTTTACTCGCAATTACTACACAGAATCCCTCCACAAGGTCTTGCGATTTCTACTCGTGTAGGAGATGAGAGACAATTACGGATCGACTCAACTCTCTACTAGCATTATAATGATTAATAGACTAATCTAGTTGCGCACCCAAACCAATCTAAGAATCAATCATAAACCTTCGATATAGTAAAAACAATCCACAATGAATCAATTTAAAACTTGAAACAAACTTGTAAATAATTGAGCTTCACAATTAGAACTTTGAATTCATACTTACAATGAAAAGAATTAGAAAAGAGATAGTTCTCCCCCTAAGGGGGAGAAAAATGGTGAAAAGAAGATACCCCAAATTATGCCTAGGATTCTCTATATATAGAGTTTTGTAACCTCCTCTTGAAGAAACTAGAAAACCTAGCAAAAATAGGAAAGTGCACCTCCTTAAAAATTGTGTCCCGTGCATCAAATCTCGTGCCAAAGTAAGTTGCAAACTAATCTGAATTCCCAACAATAAGTCACGGCCATGTCCTGAAGTCATGAATAGAATGTTAACCAGCAATTGGGCTTATGTTGAAGTCCAGCCCATTCAAACTTGTTTAGCAATTGGTCTTGGCTTGTCAGTTTTGTAAAAATGACAGCCCATTTCCATCATCTTCTCCAGCGACCGCACTACCAATTCATCATCACTAATGGCTGCATCCATTATTCCCTGTTAACCTCCTCCATCTCGTTGCATGAGAATCACTCAAAACCTATTCAAACCTTCTCCTTCAATCACTGTTCAATCATGATATTCTCCATAAACACTGCCAAGCTCGAGTTAAACATCATCTACGTCATTAGCCTTCAACAGCAGCACTGCCTTCATATCATCGTTACTGTCAATGGCAAAAACCAAGACAACTATATCGTCGTCCCTCACTTTTACCATCAGTATCGTGCTTACGTTCTCCTCAATCACTCTCAGCACCATGATAACAGCTCCACTACTGTAACCAGGACAACAACCGTCTCCTCCGATCCATCTGTTCGATAACCAACATTATTAATCTCGAAACTCCAGTTTACTGCCAGGATCATTCACATCAGCAGCAGTAGCTGAAATCGTTTCTCCCGTCAGTCACCAACATCACTGCTCTTGTGTAGCCTTAACTGCTGCCAAACAAACCCATGTACTCAATCACCTATCATTTATCTTTGCTCCTCCAACACCGGAAGTAAGCCACCATAAATGACCAACCATCGATCCCTGCCATCATTCTCATGAACTCTTCCTGAATTCCCTGTAAGAATTCATACATTTAACACAAACCCATTCATCCTAACCCAATGAAGGACTCGAATCTCTTCTTAGCTTCCTCCGTTAGTTCACTGCCAAACTCGGTCATAGCTGTAACTTCCCAGGAAGAAATCCAACATTAGAACCATCTTGGAGCAACAATGGTAGGTACTGGCAGAGAGACACAGCTACTCTCACGACTTTGGGTTCCAATGGAAATCTTTCTCCACCCCACACATGTGTGAAATTTACTCGTTCGTGGTATGAAATTAGACACACGTCTTTAAGCCCAGCACTTGTAAACCGGGACGGTGTTAAGCCCATGAGTGCATCAAGATCCAATATTTATAATGCCAAGAGAATATGAATTCTCTTTTAATCTCCAGTTTTTCTACCTGCTACTTCCTCCCATGATATTTAACGGTGCATACCGATGCCATTCATTTCAGCGCCTTTTTCCTTCCTAACGCCCACACAACTGCCGATAGTGGTTTCCCATGCAATGATAATTCTTCCTCTCTTTTTTTAGCCAATTGGACGATTTCTTGTTCTTTTCGGGAATAAGCTCCAAAATTCCCATAAAATATAAAAGAAAGCTAATAACACAATTTCGCAAGAAAACTAGCTAAGAAAGCATAACCAATCGATACTTAGAGAGGTGTTTTTAGACACCTATCATTGGCATGCCTCGTCGCGGTAGGTGTGGCTTGCGTGGTTTGCCATTGGCACAAGGGTTCGGCTAGCATGGTTGGCATGCCTTGGAGCGGTGGGTGAGGATGGCTTGGTTTTCCATCGGCACAGGGGTGCGGCTAGCATGGTTGGCATGCCTTGGCGCGGTAGGTATGGCTGGTATGGTCTGACATTAGCACATGTGGCATGGAAATTAGGGTTTTGGCCTGTCGAAACCCTAATTAGTAATTAATTAAAAAAAAAGTACCCTGGTAATATTCTCGCAGACAAATTAAAGGGTTCAATAAATGTGCTTGGTTTGGACATTATTACTCAATTTCTGTGACGTCACTGTCTGACTATGGTTTTACTATTTTACCCCTAAGATAAAAACCACCATCAACAAGTGGTTGATTTCCTTTTTTAGAGATCATCAGGAAAATATCTTTATTTTTCACGATTTTCTGGAGTCTCCAGAAATAATTCGAAAGGTTTCCTTCCCACCATTCGACGTGTGTAGGATTCTCTCTTCATTCCTACATGCACACACGTGAGACCCATAAAAAGCCATCTTATTGAGTGAAATTATCATAAAACCCTATTGGTGAGGCAGAAGTTGAGGCGAAATGCTTATTGGTCGCTCTCAAACACGCATTCTCTCATTATGGTATGGTTATTTCTCACTCAACATTTAAGAATGGGAATATGTTCTTTGGTATTTCTAACTTCTTATTACTAGCATGCAGAAACTCTATGTCCTCATAGCTCTTTGGATGCTTGGGACGCTGGAACACTTTGAAGTTGGAGTAGGTTTTGTGGGTATACCTCTCATAAGCCCTTACGAGACTATAACTCGTCCACTAGGGACACCTAGGGGTTTAAAGGCATGCTGCATTTGCTAAGTGCATCCGTATCCTCGACGAGATGGAGTTGTTGTACTTTAGATAGTTTGCTCGGGGACTAGCAAAAGACAAGTGTGGGCGAATTTGATAAGTGCATATTTCACAAATATTTGGTGTCAATTCCATGCTAGTAATTTCTATATTTCTGGTGAATTATTGTATATTACGCTTGTTTTCTTGTATTTGTCTTTTATTAGGTGAATCATCCAAAAAGAAGTGGAAATAACTGCAAAAGTGAAGTCACAAGTGAAGAAGGGACAAAGACCCAGTGGAGATCGTTCAAATGGATGATTCCTAGTTAACATTTTGTGAAGACAAAGGAAGTGGCGAAAGAACGGAGTCATTCTGAGTTCGTATGAGAAAGTTATGAGCAAAATAAGATCTTGGAAGACTAAAAGGGCTAAATGGTCATTTTAAAAGGAATTGCTATTGGCACCCCCATTGTATGTTAAGGGGTAGTCATTTTGTTAAGGGGTGCACTGTTTCAAATGAACTGCTAAAGGAAGTCAGGACTTTCACAAGGGGAAGCCAGAATTCAAAATATGTTAAAGGCACCCGGCCTATTTACTAAGGGCACTCTTTCTTCCCCTTCCTTCATACGAACATAAACACCATTTCTACCAACTTATGATCAAGATCATGATATCTTTCAAGAGATGATATTTGGGGTTTCTATGGAAGTCATTGGGTAATTAGCCTGATTTCGATAAATCAGTCATACTCGAGTTGGCAGTGGATTATTGGTTCCTGCGGTTGAAGCTCGAGATTTGGGCTGATGGAATTCATGTTGAATTTTCGAATTGTAGTTGCAGGAAAACCTACACTACACCCCTTACTAGAATCCATAATTATCAACACATATTTAAAGATTAAGAATAACACTTTATTGATTAATTCTCAGAAATGTTACAAGAAATTGAAGAAATCAAGAATACAACCGCTCACAAGAATTTTATCTCTCCTAAAAACTCTCTCCTAACCCCAAAATTGATCTCTCCTTCTCTGAATCTATTAATTCTCTTTATATAGGGTAGTTACATAGTGGATGACAACTAAATTGTCCTTTATTTTCGGATCTGACTCGCGATACTCTCGCAGTAGCTGTTAATGTTAATTATCGCAGGTGTTTGTAATCCTCGCAGCATCATCACACTTTTCTCATGTTTCAGTTGTCGTCATCCGCTACGTCATTTTTTCAATCGTTTTGTGACACTCGCAGTGTGTTATTGAAGAGATCGCAGAATTGTCGTTGTAAATCTCGCAAGAGTATTGTTGTGGCGATATTCTGATCCTACATCTTGCCTCTTCTCATGTCTTTTCTTCGAAGGGAAAAGACCATGAGAAATCAAAACCTTTTGAAATGCCACAGCTTTCTATTTTTCATGTTCTTTTGACACATATCTTTTCCTCGCCAGGTTTGTTACACCTATCTTTTTATCCATTTAACTTCTGACACGTCCCTTTCAACCGCTGCATTCCAACCGTTCACGTCTCTTCCTTGTATTAATTGCACTTATCTTCTCGAGATTTTTTAACTTCTATATATATCTTCTTCACTCTTCTCTTTTCTTCTTTTTACTTCTTTCTTCCTTTTCACAGTAATTTCTCTACAAATTCACTGTTCTTCCGTAAATTCCGGATCTGCTACTGTTATAATTTTCTTTCGATCTTTTACTCTTTCAATCTTCATTCTCATACTAAAAATGGTTGCATCCGGTCGCAAATATGTGATTTCTTTCGAGAAGATTCAAAAAAGAACTTCAAGACAAAGGTTTTACTTTATCCACCATTCCCAATCAAAACCCTAAGTCTGAACTTTCTGTTCCATTATTTTCTGATCTTCCATGTAACCATGAGAAGATCATTGTCTCGCTAGGCCATCTTGAAGCTGGTCTTCCCATTCCTCTCTATGACCCTGAACTTCCTTTATTATATGATATACTCTCTCACGCGAAGTTCTCGCGGGCGGTATATCAGTTGAGTGGGGATTGCATTCGCTTAATTCTCGAGTATGCTACTCGCGGTGCTGGTAAAGAATCTCGCTACCTTGATACTGCGAAGAATCCTAAATTCAAAGATGTTCCAATTGTTCACGCGAAGTATATTATGGAGAACGTTTTCGGAAATTACGATATAATCCCTATGAAGAAGGACAGAACTAGTTGGGGTGTCCGCTTACAAAAGAAGGATGACATTGCTGAAGATAAAGTTCTTATGTTAGATATCGATTGGCATACGGGTAATAATCAAGGTCCTCTCCACTCCAGTGATGAAAAATGGTTCATTTTTCCATTATGTTTAGAGGGTCCCTACATCTCCGGTCCTCATGCATTGCCTGCGAACCTCGCAGAATATCATCCGTGGGCTTTCAACTGGCCTGAAAGGAATAAAGAGGTGTGTTCCCTCAAATTTTTGTATAATTATCATTATTATCTTTCTCATGTTTTTATACTCTCGCTGACTACTCCAATTTTTCCAGATTAACATGCTGAAAATTAACTACCAGAAATTTGGGAAGCCCAACACCTTTTTAGCCCTTAAATTTCTAACAGATGAAGTAAGAAATATTCCTTTATGATTCTTAACAATATATTGTTGCCTCTATTTCTTATCTTTATCTGTGTTCGCAGGTTATTGAAGAAAGAGAACTTGTTGTGGTTGCGATGACCAAAGGGAAAAGCAAAGATTCTTCTCGCAAGGAGAAATCTAACACTCCTAACAAGCAGAAATATGGTGCTCCTCGCAAGGAAAAACCCACTGGTCCTCTCTCGAAGAAAAGAAAGATCCAAACTACTTCCCCTTCATCACCCCAATCTAATGAAGAAAATTCTTATGATGATACTGATAATGATGATGATAATGATTTTGATGCTGATATTCCTTCCGCAATGGAATCCTCCCAATATGAATCTTCCATGGCCCAGCTATCTAACATTTTTGGCGATATTACACATGGTATCGCGAATGATTATGGAAATGAATCTCTTAACGGGGTATCCCAGGCTCTTTCCAAGATCTGCAATGCTACCATATTGGTTGATAATGATTCTCTTCAAGGAATCTCAAGATGAATAACTCTCAGTCTCTTAAATTCTCTTGGTATTCTGGTATGTTTTCACTTCTTCACCACATTTATGTATTAATTTCCTCGCCAAGTTTTAATTTACATTGTTCCCTCGCAGACTAGAAGAGCTTCCTTTGATGTTGCCTCAGACTTGGAGAAGAGTCTTTCACCACAAGAAAAATATTGTTCTTCGCAAGAAGAATGTGGAGATGGAATCTGAGTCCGCTAGTCTTCGCGGGCAATTGGAATATGGGTCTGCTGACCTTCAAGAAAAGATCAAGTGGTTGGAAACTGAACTCTCTTCCTCACGAGATAAGGTCGCAAGCCTCCAAGCTGTGAACGATCAACTTTATGGTAAGAAATCTTTCTCTTTTTCTTTAACCTTGTATTCCTTTGCATTTTTTCTTATTTTTCTTCTTCGCAGATGTTTATGGCCTTTCTGACGAAGATGTATTCCTTCGTTATTTTCCAAATCCAATAGACGATGATACTCTCCTCAATCGCCTTAATGAATCCTTAAGCAACTATTCAAATGAACAGATTAAATCCCTTTCTGTATATGATCTTAGATCCAAATTTCATCTTTTAGCAATTAATCACAGATCTAGTTTGATAGCGGCTAATACATCCAAGCGCCAATATCTTAACTCTAAAGAAGAAATCAAGATTCTAAGAGCCCAAAAAGTGATCTTATAGATGAAAAAGATCGCATCTCTATGCAAGGAGCTCAAGCTTTAGCGGATTTTCATAAAACCCTTCTTGAAGTCCAAATTGAAAGAGATAAACTTATCCGCAAGAGAGAGGATGTTGTTGAAAGAGAAAACCAAATTCGTTCCCGTCTTCTTATTAATAATGATGACGAATTTTCCTGGGCTGCAAAGATTCTTGACAATGCCAGAGCTAACTTAGGTGTAGATGTTAGTTTTCATGTTGAACAAGTGGCCTTAATTAAAGACATGATTCTTGAAAGATAAGGTTGTTAATTGTTCTTCCTTTTTAATTTCTTGTCTTTTATAGTTTTTTGCAAAATTTCCAACTAGTTGTTATATACTCGCAGGAGATGAGAAGAGATACTCTGAAAGAATATGAGAACTTGAAGCTGATAAGAATCAACTCACAAAGACTCTTGCTGCTCGCAATGAGAAATATTCAAAATTGAAGACCCAATTAAAGATTACTGCTACCAATTTAAGTAATCTCCTTGTTGGTGTTCGCAATGATTCTGCCAAGAAGGTCTGCGATGATCATAACATTCCTCAGTCTTTGTATCCTTTCCTCGTGGAAAAAGTTCCAAAGAATACTCCAAATCTTGTTATCTCTGATAGTGAAGCTGAAGAATCTGGCGGAGATGAAGGATACATCGAAGATGAAGGTGAAGACAAAGAAGAAGAAAAATCTGGCGAGGATGATGATGGATCTAACTAGTTTTGTTTCCTCTTTTTAATCCCCTTGTAATATTTGTACATTTATCTCCTTTTTCTTGTGATATTAATGCAAGGTTCCTTGATGTATAAATTTCTTTTGCTTCTATCTGTATAAATTATAAAACAATTATTTTTTGCAATATGGTTAATCAACATGATTATTAATTTTTATTCATCTGCGTAAATCTTCCATATAAAGATGAATAATAATCTTATCATTCTGTTCATTCCCATACTTGCCTCTGTTATTCATCTGCGATATGAAATATTGAGCAGATTAATGTTGAATAAAATCTATTTGTAAACTTTGCCTCAACTTCTGCGTATATATCGCAGGCCATGTCTGTATAATCTTATGATCTCTTGTGGTCTTATTTTGCCTTCCTAGTTAAAGGTATTATTTAGCCACTTTTTTTTTCTGCGACAAAATTGCAGGACGTCTTTACACTTACATGTATTGACATATTGATCTTACCTTATAAGTATTTTGTCAATTTCTCTGTGACAATATGACAAGTCTAATCTCCCTTGCGAAAACAAATCCTTATGACATTGCCATCTTGTGATGAAATCGCAGGACGTCTTTACACTTTCATGTAAAAACCCATTGATCTCATCTTAACTTTTTCTCATGGCTTGTTGCCTCTGTATAATATTTGTCACGCGACACTATGACAGGCCTAAATGTTCTTGCGATCATAAAGCCCCATGACATTGACGTCTTTAGACACTTATCAGCTACCTAATGGAGGGTGCCTCCCTTATCTTACCCCTGGTTGCCCCTTCAAGGAGGGCACATCGGCCATACAATACTAGCTTCTCCCATCCGGTCTTAAGAACAACCAGTTGTTTTCGCATGCTCTTGTCCTTTATGCCTATATGGCTTATAGTTACAAGACTGCACCCTAAGTGGGGTTTTCTTCGGGCCGAGTGCATCATAGCCAAGACTTGCCAAGAATGGCCAGGGTAGTTTTGTACGCCCCAGACACTCTTGGATCAACCGTGTACCTCAGCGCCTTGATCATACTATGCACTCCTTAGGAGAGACCCTCGGTCGTCCAACCAGGGTATAAACTTATATAGTTGGAAATCCAAGGTACCTCTCCTGGATGGGTTTTCAATAACCCCAATCTCCATGACTCAGGTTCCAGCAGCGGTATAACATTATCCCTGAGCCATGCAAAGAGATACCCCCTTATATGACGCACTTTAGGTCTTACATTTGCCTCTTACGAAAAAAAAATCGCGAACTAGGGTGTACGCCATAAAGGTTCGTCTCGTTCTTATATTTCTCTTGCGAGTATTGCAACTCTGATGAAATTTCTTTTCTTTGATCTTCTCTTTATTTGCATTTCAACTCTTGTATGATTTTTCAATTTCATCTTTTTCATTCAAACGAAATATTCTTTTGAAACATTTTCTTCAACAAATCATTCATAAATTTCTTAAATTTCATAATTTTACCTTTCTACTTACTACTTTCTGCTTATGCCCTTTTGTTGCGTTTTGTTATTTTCTCTCCATCTGCGAGGCGCTCGCCATCAATTGCCTTTAGTGTGTGTTGACTTTGAAATATCCCATCTTCTCGCATTCTATTGTATCAACCATTAATTTGTCACTTTTTTGCCTCTGCTTGATGTTATGCTTCCGATTTCTATTCCTCGCAGCTCTTTCTTCACAAGATTCCATGTCAATTTCATAACACTTACTTCCCTCAATCCAATCTCTCTTTATAATTCCAACACTGCTGGGATGTGGAAACTTAATACACTGGTGATAAGTTGACGCTACACCTAAAATTCCATGTAACCATGGCCTACCAATTAAGGCGTTATATGGTGATTCAATGTCAACCACACAAAATTGAACTTTGGAAGATAGCCCCTTTAATGGAATTCGCATAGTAATTTCCCCTTTGGGATTGTTGGCAGTACCATTAAAACCATAGATCTTATAGGTTGACGGTATCAGATCCTCGTCTCTTCCACCCATGGTTTTGTAAGTATGATAAAATAAGATATCAATTGAACTTCCAGTATCTATTAGAACTCTATTAATGGCCCAAGAATCTTCAGTTTCACCATCATCATTTTCTTCATCTTCTTCTTCTATTTGTTTTGGATTTATTTCTAACCTTACCACCAGTGGGTTGTCATGCATCTCGCCAGGCTCTGGTACATCTTGTGCAGTGAAAGAAATAGTTTGATTTTACCACTCCTCTAATGGCGAGACTCTCGCAATATTCATTATCTCTCTTCCATCCGCGTCTCTCGTGAAGACTCTGCTTATAACGTTGTCGTGGAAATCCTCAATAGTCTTGTATGAATGTATAATGGAATTACAAAACAAATTCTTCGCCTTGGCTCCAACCTCTATCACAAATGTTTCTGCTCCTTTTACAGTATTTACTCTGCGAATATCTAATGCCGGTGGTAACTGCTGAGATTGCATATGTTCTATTAGAAAATGATTTAACTTTCCCTGATCAATCATACTCAAAATTATTTTTTTTACATTCCTGCAATCGTTTATTGAGTGACCATGAAAATGATGATAAGGACAAAATTCTTGATTTTGATTATTTGGATGTGGCTCTTTTCCCATATTCCAGGGTGATGGTATATTTTCCATCAAAATGATAGCCTCCCAAATTTTTTCTATACTAGCATTTAGAGGTGGCATCTTAATTTCTTCCCATATTATCTTCTGACTCCCTTGCCCTCTAAAATTATTTTGCCTCTGACCGCCATAAGTTTCTTGAGGCTGATCAAGTCTTTGAATTTTATTATTTCCACCGTGATTGTAATAATTCCTTTCCCTTTCATACTCCTCTTGATCTCGACTTCCCATGGCTATTAACTTCTGTTGGTTATCAATCACCAGTTTCTCTTATTGTGGCTGCGAGGTGCTCGCCACATTATTAATCATTTTAGGAAGTAAACTTCTGTTTGCCGCTATTAAGCTGGTGTTTGAGACTGGATATGATTCCATATCATTTTGTTTCTCCTCCAAAGCAATGTATTCTTCTTGTAGTTCTCGCAGCTCAGTCATTGTGATGGTATTTTTGACTCTGAAAACTTGAACATATAGTAGATTGGTTGCGAACATAGCATTAATGAAAGATAAAATGAGGTATCTCTCATCCACTCTACCAGCCATTTCACTGCACATTGTTTTCCACCTTAATGTTAAGTGTTTCAGACTCTCGCCAACCCTTTGTTTTAACCCAAACATATCTTCAATTCCTGGACGCGCATAATTGTTACTTATGTATGCCCCCAAAAATGTGGTTTGTAGATGAGTGAATGAAGTTATAGTATTCTTGGGTAAACCCTCAAACCATTTTAGCGTCTCGCCAGTTAAGCTTGACGCGAAATATTTGTACAACACAGCATCATGATTTTCCCATTGTAGCATACATCTCACATAAGCTTTGATGTGTTGAATGGCACATGTAGATCCATCAAAAATACTAGTTAATGCTGGAAAGTTGCACTTTGGGGGTATTCTTCCTAATTATACTGCTTGAGTGAATGGAGTTTTTGAAGCTTCTTCAATCGCCTCATCAAGTTATCTTCTGCCTCATTCTCTTATATCATTTAACATTCCCCTTATTTCTGCTAATTCTCTTAAAACTTGTTCATTCCCAACTGAATTTTGCTCCATTGGTCTTTTTAGTGCAGATTTCCTTCTCCTGCGTTCTTGCCTATCTTGAGTTGCGAGATTTTGATTTTCGTCTCCAATATTTTATTCTTGTCTTTCTCCGCTATATTCTCTTACATTTCTTTCACGAATACACACACCATTATATCTCTCATTTTCTCTTCTGCGATTTTCTTCTGCTCTTCTTTGTACACTATCGTATTCCTCGTTAATATTACCATTATTGCGGTTCTGTCCATGTCTTATTTCTAGATTGTCATGATTATTATGGCGAATTGCCTCTTGGAATTCTTGCTCTTCTACCTCTGCTCTCAATCTTTCCCTTTCTCAAGCTAAGCGTGCTTGTTCAGCATAATGTCTCTCGATTTCTCTTTCAATTATCTGTTGATTTCTTAGAGTTTCTCTTCCATGCAATATCCTCCTTCCTTCCTCTTGATCTTCTTCGCTATCTTGGTTATTTCGTGCCTGACGTTGTTCATTCTCCTGTCTTCTGTTATTTTGTTCATTTTGTTGAATTTCACCTTGTGGTATGTAACGATCTTCCCTTACTTTTATCCTTTCTCGATGTCCTTTATTTGGATCATGATTTTCTTCTTCAATATTTGTCATAGGTGATCTTATTCTTACCTCACTTTTGATTGATCTCGTACTTGATCTCGGTGTACTTCTTGATCTCCTATTTTGTAACCTCATGTTTTCCATTCTCAATTCATGGCTTTGCCTTGTCAAATTTGCGCGTTCTTCCGCCTCTAATCTCCTTTCCTCTTGTATTCTTTGTATTAAAACCTCTACTATTTCATTTTCATCATCTCCATGTATTAATCCTCCATTTACTTCTTGGTTTATTCCCTCTCGTCTTTCATCTCTTAATTATCGGTCTTCTATTGAATCTGATCGCCAAGTATGCATGCTTACTCTATCATAATCCACAGCTCTATATTGCATTGGTGTTTGCTGATTTGGTTGTTGAACCTGATTTTCTCCATCATTCCTTGTTCTATTTCTTCTTGTTCTTATTCTTGAAGATTCTCCCATTTCATTTATTTCTCCTCCTGCAAGTCTTTTACTCCTCCTTATGGTTGTTGGTTGTTCTGATGTATTTCTTCTTCTTCTAGACATTAATCCTAGTGAATCGTTGAAAATTGCGCAAAAATCCTTCGTTAATTATTCCAAATTCCTTCCAATCACAATGTCAATCTTCACTTTTTTCTTCAAATAATCATCAATTCATCCCTGTTCCGGGTGCCAAAATGTAGTTGCAGGAAAACCTACACTACACCCCTTACCAGAATCCATAATTATCAACACATATTTGAAGATTAAGAATAACACTTTATTGATTAATTCTCAGAAATGTTACAAGAAATGGAAGAAATCAAGAATACAACCTCTCACAAGAATTTTCTCTCTCCTCAAAACTCTCTCCTGACCCCAAAATTGATCTCTCCATCTCTGAATCTATTGATTCTCTTTATATAGGGTAGTTACATAGTGGATGATAGCTAAGTTGTCCTTTATTTTCGGAACTGACTCGCGATACTCTCGCAGTATCTGTTAATATTAATTATCTTAGGTGTTTATGATCCTCGCGGCATCATCACACTTTTATCATGTTTCAGTTGTCGTCATCCGCTAAGTCATTTTTTCAATCATTTTCTGACACTCGCAATGTGTTGTTGAAGAGCTCGAAGAACTGTCGTTGTAAATCTCGCAAGAGTATTGTTGTGGCGATATTCTGATCCTACACGAATGAAGTTGTGATTATGAGCATAAACAGAGAAGAAGGCTTTTGCCATTATTGATGGTTGAGAAAGAGCAAGGTTCCCTTCCATTGGAAGCGAATGATAATGGAATTGGTGTTTGAGATGGAGATTGATGGATCTGTTCATGATAGTTGGTAGAAAAATAGGGAAGCCGCTGTGATGTATCGGTGAAGGAATATATGGGGTAGAACCTTGGTAACAGAGAAGATGAGTTTGAGCAAGTTCAGGGGGATGCTGATGATCATGGTGATGAGATGAGAAGAACTCGAGCATTTTCAGTGATGAAAATGGGTCGATGGAAGAATGATTGATGATGTAGCCATTAATGGAAAGCCAGGGAATAATTTTTAGTTAATATATCATTCAAACTCAGTTGCGTTTACAGAGAGATAATGGGTTTGTCGAGATTGGTGACGTTGTGGCTAATGAGAACGGTGAGTGGATAGTTTGGAGATACAATAATAGATGATGAACCGGCGAGTGATGGAGGAGTTGGATGACGGTGAAGTGGGGCCGGTACTTGTGAGACAATTCAGGTAGTCGGTGAACTTTTGGGATATGTTCCAACTCCAAGTAATTCTCATCCAATGCGGACTTGTAGTTGAAGTTAGGTTTCGAATGAAACTTATATAAATAGGCTTGTATGGCCGAGATAAAAAAAAAAGTTTTTGAGAGAGAAATACAGAAAAGAATATAGAGGGGAAAGGTTTTATTTCATATCTAGGGTTTACCCCTTTAGGGGGAAACCAAGTATTTTCTTCTTCTTCCATATATTTTTCATGGGTTTTAGTAAATCCATGTGTATCTGAATTTTTATCGATCAAGGATGATTTCAAAGTCCTGAGTAATGGAACTTTAATTCTTTTCACAAATTTATTTTGAGTTTAATTTTCTGGTCGATTGTCTCTATTATTTTTAGCGTCTAAGATTATTATTGGGTTATTTAATTGGCCATTTGAATTAGCCTGATAATAATTCTTATACTAGTATTGGGATTGGTGATACGTGTAATAGTCACTCAATTCCATACACAAGTAGTACATCGCAAAAGCTGACAGAGGGATTTTGTTAAGCAATTGTGGATAGAGATGACACTAGTAAGCAGACCGAGCTTATGACTCTGATGCTAGGATCAACCTAATTCACAAAACGTAATGCATTTGACTGGGTTACACCTTGAGAGCTTATTCATGGTGGCTCAGATGGATAGAATTTGGTAGTCGAGCGCTTCCGTATCCAGTGGCAACAGGAATTCCGGGGATAACAGAGCTTATTGCTATTCTACGGTTGGTGACAATGGAAATTCTGCAAGAATTAAACAAGTACTTTTATTAAGTTTCTTTCCAGTGACGGCGAATGATTCCTTAATCATCTTTCTTTTATTTGTTATTCTTCTTATTTTACTTTAATCAAACAACCCCCTTTATCTTTTATTATTTTTCTCATTCAAATAACATATCAATTACACATCTCTCTGTGGGAACGATCTCTTACTATCGCTATATTACCAGTTAATTAGTGGGAAATATCTTGAATAATTTGTTGCACTTAAGACACGCATCATGTTCCAGAAATCCATGATATATTATACATCAAAGGTATGACTGCAAATCTTCTTATATTAGTCAAATTTGTGACAAAGGCCATAGAGTTGTCTTCAATGTAAGTGGATGTGACATTGTAGACAAAACTGGAAAAATGATTTTTCAAGGAACTCGTGGTAAAAATAATTGTTATCTTCTTGATACTCAGTTTAGTAATTATTGCAATTTGACTAAGGTGGAATCCACACATCTTTGGCATGAGCGTTTTGGCCCCATCAATTATCGCCTCTTAACTAAGATCATTAACAAGGAGCTTGTTAGAGGCATCCCCAAAATCAATGCAAAGATTGTCGGTGTATGTGGTGCCTTCCAAAAGGGTAAACAAACGAAAGTTCACCATAAGTCATCTCAAGATATTCTCACTAAGGCTCTACTTGATTTAATTTATATGGATCTCTTCGGACCAATTCAACAATCTACTATTGGAGGAAAGAAGTACGCCTTATGGTAGATAACTACATCAGATTCACTTGGGTAGCATTCCTAAATCATAAGAATGAAACCCTTGGTGAATTTAAGATTATTATTAATAGGATCCAGAATGAATAAGGTCTCAAACTAAAGAAAATTAGAAGTGACCGTGGCACTAAATTCAAAGACACCAAAGTATTTGAATTCTGTGACAAACTGGGGATTATTCAACAATATTCACCACCCATCAATCCTCGAGCTAATGGAGTTGCTGAAAGAATGAATAGGAATATTCAGGAAATGGCCAGGGTAATGTTCCATAACAAAAACTTACCTCTAAGATTTTGGGGAGAAGTTGTTTTCACATCATGTTACTTGATCAACAGTGTCTATCTATGGTCTAAAACCCTAAACACTCCTTATGAGTTGTGGTATGGTAGGAAACCCAACTTACACTATCTAATAGTGTTCGAAAGTAAGTGCTACATCCTAAAAGATCGAGAATAGAGAGGGAAATTTGATACTAAAAGTAATGAATGTATCTTTTTGGGTTATACGTCTGATAGTCGTGGTTTTCGAGTATTTAATCTTGGAACCCAAGTGATGATGGAATCTGCAAACATCATCATTGATGATATTAACGACTTTCATCATGATTTTTCTCCTGCTGAATTTCCTCCAACCGAGACAACTGAGAAATTCAAAGAAGTTTCAGATTCAATTGAAGTTACACCTACTGTTACTGATCCTAATCTTTTTAGTGACGAGGAGAAAAACACTGATCATAATGTTCATGTTGAACAAGAATGTGTCCCCCCAAGACACCTCTAGGTTCAAAGAAACCATGATCCTAACAATATCATTGGAGGAAGAGATTCTACTGCAAAGACTAGAGGACAACATCAAAATTTGTGCAATTTTAACTGTTATCTCTCACAAGTAGAACCAAAAAATATTGATGAAGCTCTTAGAGATCCCTTATGGGTGGATGCAATGCATGAAGAGTTAAATCAATTTCACAGACAAGATGTATGGAAGCTTGTACCTTGTCCTCCAAATATCAATATTGTGGGCACCAAATGGATTTTTAAGAACAAGTCTGATGAGTTTGGCACTATTGTCAGAAACAAAGCAAGACTTGTCGCTCAAGGATACTCATAAATCGAAAGAATTGACTTTGATGAAACCTTCACTCATGTGGCACGCCTTGAGTCCATCAGATTGTTATTAGATCATGCTTGTTTTCTTAAGGTAAAGCTATTTCAAATGGACATCAAATCCGCTTTTTTAAATGAAACCTTAAAGGAAGAAGTCTATATAGCTAAACCTAAGGGATTCGAAATACCTGAATTCCCATACCATGTCCTTAAACTCAATAAGGCGATATATGGGTTAAAACAAGCACCTCATGCCTGGTTCGAAAAACTGACCTCATCTCTTCTTGGGAAAGGTTTTTTCGAGAGGAGGAGCTGATAAAACATTATTTACCAAGTGGAATGGGAAAGATATTGTGATTTCTCAAGTTTATGTAGATGGTATCATCTATGGATCAACATCGTAGAAACTTGCACAAAATTTTCAAGTGTCTCTTGGAAAGGAATTCGAAATGAGCAATGTTGATGAATTAAAATTCTTTTTGGGTTTACAAATTCAACAACAAAGGGATGGAATTTACTATCTCAAGATAAATACGCTAAAGATATCGTCTCAAAATTTGGTCTTGATAATTCCACCCCTAAACTAACTCATATGCCTACCACTGGTAAACTTCATCGAGATGATAAAGGTGTAAATTTGGATCAAAAACTTTATCGATCTATCATTGGAAGCCTTCTATATCTTACATCTACTCGACCTGATATTTATTTTAGTGTTGGTTGTTGTGCTAGGTTTTAGGAAAATCCAAAGGAATCTCATCTTGCAGCTGCAAAAAGGATCATATGCTACATTAATCACACTGCAGGGTATGGTCTATCTTACACTTTTGATACTAACACTAATCTTACTGCCTATTCAAAGGCATATTGGGCAGGATGTAGATAAAAAAAGTATATCAGGGGGTTTCTACTATGTAGGACTGAATCTTGTAGCTTAGCATAACAAGAAACAAAATTCACAATCCTTCTCAATATGTGAAGCAGAATACATCGTTGCAGGCCCATGTTGTACTCAAATTTTATGGATGAAACAAATGCTTGTTGATTATGGAATCAACACTGAAATAATGAGAATCTTATGCGACAACACCAGTGCAATTTGCATAACAAAAAATCCAGTAGAGTACTTAAGGACTAAGCACATTGACATAAGGTATCATTTTATTCGAGATCTTTATGAAAATGGTATCATTAATATGAAATTTGTGCCCTCGGAACAACAACTGGATGATATTCTCACCAAACCATTCGATACTGCTACATTTCAACATTTATGGCAGTCCATTAGTATTGTTCTAGTTCATTAGTCATCCATTACTCTTGCCCCTTCTTTTATCTCGATCCTTTGGGAAATTGAGTTTGGAACTTCTTGAGGTGTAAGGTTATTTTACATATTTGTTTCTAGTAGATGTATCTTCTAAGTTTCTTAGTGTTATCTTGAAATACTTTTTTTCTTGTAAAAGTAAGGTTGCTCTTGTTGTTCTTTCGGGAATGACATCAAATGGGGGAGAGTTCTTTTGAACTTGCGCTTAATTTTCATATCTTTGTGGGGAGTGTGGCTGTGGAATTTTTAGGGGTTATATTGTATCTTTATAAACTCCTTGATGAATGAATTTAGCTTCGGCTTTATGATTGCATCTAAACAAAGTTGATATGTACTTTTCTTTGGTCTTGAAGCGTCTCCATGAAAATTTCATTAGGATCCCGTTTTCGTACCTTTGCCAATTTTATTGACAAAAAGGGGGAGAATCAATATGTAGTTCACACTACAAATACATATGGTTTTCAGATCATTATGTAAGGGGGAGTGGTTTTCGTGTTGATATGAAAGTATTAACTAAGGGGGAGTGATACATATCACCATAGTATTGTTGTCAAAGTTGTGATGCAACTGAACTTTGATGCTGTGTAATAATACTATGACATTGTATAACAATGATTGAGAGCTTTTGTTTTCTCATTGTTATGGCTATGGATCTTTATAACTATGATGATGAACTGAACATCTATGGAATCATGGGAGAACTTGGAAAAGATGAAGTTTTCAAGTAATGTTGAAGCACCAAGGAGATCAAGCATGTGGACGAGAAGCTACAAAGTCTTATATATTTTGTAATCCATATGTATTGATAGTTTTCTCACTAAAATTGACAAAGGGGGAGATTGTTAGAGCATTGCTCGGTCGAACTCGCATGCGTTGATAACTCAAGCATGTTGGTCAATGTTAGTGATCAAAACTAATGTCTTGATTTCTATTCTACTTATAGCTTAGTCTCGGTCTATGACACTTAAGTATAGTTGAGCTCCAGACTCCATGGCGATTATCTTACAAAGATGAAAAACTACTCAAGGAACTAGTGGAACTTCATCTGACTAAAAGGTATGTGGAGACTTGAACTCATCTATTACTCAAAAGTCTACTATATCTCCTACTCTAGAGACAAAAGTCGTATAAGTATGATAGTTTTCATACATACATATTTGCTATTTCGAGCCGAGTTCACTCTCCTATATTTTTCTCGAAATATGTGTTGGTAAGCTTTTGCTTTAACTATTTTCATCTTTACCCATGACAAAAGTCATGATGAAGTTTCAATCTTGAAAATAGATTTGATGATGATAGTCGTGAATAACGATTGTTATAACATTATAGAAGAATATTTCAATGATTGAAATGTAGAGTTGAGATTACCACCTATGGATAGAAGCATATATAGTGTGTTCGCACATTAGTGTATAAATCCATGTACCGGAAATCAAGTGCGTGCATATGTGTGCTTGTGGTATTGGTGAAGGAGACAGGTTAGGTACGCATACTAGCGGAATTTTCCTCCCGGAAAATTCTGATGAGTTTGGAGTTTTCGAACTCATAAACCAGTCACATTAGGTACGCATACTGGTGGAACTTTTCTTCCCGAAAATTTCTGCTGAGTTTGGAAACTAAAACCGACTCAAAATCCAGTAGCTAAGGTACGCTTACCCAAGCTGGTTATTTCTCAAATCGGTAGTTCATGAACTTAAAACAATAAATTATAAGGAATGCAATCTTTGCAAACCGTGGCTATATTGTTCATGAATTGATTCAAATGAATCAAACCAATTTTGTTTCAATTGTGTCTATGCATAAAGACCTAAGCAATTGAACAACTCTTCAACTAGTTCTCTTGAGTTATTTGAACTAGTTATGAGAAAGATGAATACGGTTAATATAAAAGTGCTCATATGGATAACCATTGGTTAACTACTTGTGAACCGACTAAGTGTATACATTTAGGTATGGTTACTCAAGCCTAAATGAAATATATTTCATTTGTGTGTGATAATCTAAGTTTTGATCTAACGGTTGATATATATTATCTTGGTTGAATCAGGTTTTCATATAACGGTGAATATTGAATGCTTTTTTACCAAGGTAACTTAGATTGCAAACCCTGTTTGAAAACTATATAAGGGTAACTCTAGCAACTATAAAAACTAATCCCCATACCTCCCGTTTGATACTAGTTGGTTTTGCTAGAGTCGATTCTCCTTTAACCTTAGGTTTCTTCTCGAGACCCTGTAGGTTAACGACTTAAAGACTTCATTGGGATTGTGAAGCCAGAAGAAACTACTTCTATTGTAGTTGAGTGATCTGATCTTGCCATTTTCTATCATACGAGTTAAATTGAATAATTGGCTTGAGATTATATCTCCGATAGGGCAAGATAAAAAAGAAATCACAAACATCTTCGTCTCATTGTTTTTGATTCCGCAATATCTTGTTTCGCTACCATATGATTAAGATTATTATGAGGTGATTGATAATTCTAGGCTATTCTTCGCGAATATAAGTCCGGGTTATCAATTAGTTTATGTTCACCTTGGTTTCTATCAAAATACGGAACAAACTCATAGGTTTATCTATGGTGTAGAACCAGAATATCGCCACAATTATTTACAAGAGAATAACGACACTTCTGCGAGCGTCATCGCAAACTCTTCAATAACATTTCGCGAGTGTCACAAAGTAGTTTAAAGAATGACGTAATAAACAACGACAACCTAAAACATGAGAAAGATGTGAAGATTTTGTAGTTAGAGAGAATGCTCGCGAGCATAAGGTGGAAGCTCGCGAGAACAAGGAAGGAAATGAAGATTTTGTGGTTATAGAAGAGTCTCGCGAGCACGATAGTAGATCTCGCGAGCACGATAGTATATCTCACGAGAACGATAGCATATCTCGCGAGCACGATATCAGATCTCGCGAGGAGCATAGCAGAGCCTACAAGGAGCATAGAAAAAATTCTAAAAAATGGGAAATATGAGTTGAATGTGAGCTTTCACCCACTATGAAGTTACCTATATAAAGAGAAGAGCAGGAGAGAGAAAGAGGGAGGATATAATTTTTAGGAGAGAGAGATATTTTGCAGAGAGATTTTTAGAGAGAGAATGTATTTTTCTTTATCATCTTCTTCCCCAAAACTAGATTTAGAACTCCATTAATGAAGATTATCAAATGTAAAATCAAATATAAATTTTAACAATCATAATGAAGAATCATGGATGTAGATCAAATTGATCGAACCATGTAATAAATATTGGTGTTCATTTATAATTTTAGCAATTTTATTACCATTTTATATGTAGATCTAAAAATTAATATCAAGATATGATAAGGGGTGTGTTGTGGGAAAACCTGCAACTACATTTTGGCGCTAGAAACAGGGATTGAACCTGTGGATCAGGTTGAAGAAAACAAAGAGAAGTTAGCAATTGTTGATGATGAATTCAATTGGATCTATGAGATAGACATGATGAGAAAAGAATGATGTACAACAACCAACACAATTTAAGAGAAATATATACAGAAAAAGATAAGCAGAAATGTTGGGAAGCAGAAGCAGATATGAAGAAAACTTTAAATAAAATGAAACGGCGTCAATTAACTGTTCAAACAGGACAAATTCCTTCCTATCTTTTTAATTATATGTTAATAATCTAGATCTGGAAGATTTTGAGTTTTTAACAATAAAACTTTGTTTTCACAAAAATTGATTTTTGGTTGATATTTTGAATTAAAACGAGTTTTGATCATAAATTTACACACAAAAACCTTGATTTTAATCATAATTTCGATCGTTTCATGAAAATATAATTTTGATTGTTTCTGCGATGTACAGATTTACGGATGTTGTTTTAAGAATCCATTTCATAAAAATTCAAATCTTTACGAGAATACAATCATTAGACTTCTGCTAATATATTTAATTTATAGACTGACTATGTTTTCTTAAAGCTTACTAGACTACTCACTGAATTAAATGGGTGAATTTCGCAGCAACTCATTAGGGGAATAGTTAGTTCAGACTACAAATTCAACACAACTACCAATTTGTCACTTTGGAAATTTGAAGATTTTACCAGCGAGATCAAAAAAAAAAAAAATCATTTCATTTAACTATTCAATACAACTACCAATTTAACGAAGTAAAATCTTGAGTTCAGACCGCTGAAAAATTAATTGATTATTCGCAGTGAGTTGGTGGCAAAGGAAAACTAACGAGAACAAAGAAAGGTGGAAATACAAGAGACTTGTGGCAGTTAGAAAATGAAGCTAAAGGAGTACAGCGAATAGAACCATACAGTCTCAGTTCATCAACTCCTACTACTGCCAAACAAACCAGCCAAAGGAGAAGCCATATAAAACTGCAAGCAACACAACCACGGCGAGAAACAAGATCACATTGAAAAGATCTTCAAGTGAACAGAAAAGGACTGAGATATTATCACCAGCGAAGAAGTGTCATTCCCGCGAAGAAACAAAAGTGCATATTGACGCAAAAACATCATCAACAATTCCCAGAGAAGTACGAAAAATGGATAATTAAGTCCAACAGAGGAAAACAAACTGTAGAAGTAAGGGAACCTAGGAGGGAGAATATATCTTCTGCGAAAAAATAAAAGACAATTGATGAGAAGAGCTAAGGTCAAGGAGGCAAATGCAGTAAAGAGAAGAGGTTCCATCAACAGGTCCAAGCACGTCTCAGAACAAAACAAATGGGAATGAGACATTATCCAAGGAAGTTTAAACACAGCACAATTCACTTCATTAGCCACGAACAACATAATCAAAAGGGAGTGTTTTTTATCCTTTCATTTTCGGTTATAAATTCTTACGTCGATTTAATTAAAATGCCATGCAGTAGTATCAAACATGACCTACAGAAAGCCATAGTATCAAAAATAACATATAGCCACAACTAAGATAAAAAATGATTCCAATGTTTAAGATTATAAAAATGTATTTTTAGTTTTCTTTAATATTTAATAATCAGTAAATGAAAGTTCACAGGGAAAACAGAGAGTACTGCAGACAAAACTCAACAACAGCGAGTAGAACCGCAACAAGAACAACATCATAAGAGTTATTGCGAGGAGAAAGACATTCCCGCGGGACAAACAAAAGAGATGAAAAGCTTAGATGACCGCAGCCAAGTAAACAAAGAGCTCACAGCAGATCACTTCAATAAGCATCCCAGCAATTGTCATCGCCAATCATAGTTCAAGGTAATTAATTCAAATTTGAAATATCACCAAGGACCGCAACTATCATATCCACAAGATTAAAATATCATAGAATGAACCAACCACAATAACAGTAAACAGTTACGGCATTAAAATATCATAGTTATGACCATACCATATATGCATTCAATTAATTCTGCTCATCATCAGTACCAACAAAGTAATGAATCCAAAGAAGCACACATATCAATACCAAACATCAAAAGAAGCGATGATGTTTGTCAAGATGTATACAAGACTTTCTTCATGTGAAGCTTTCTTCATAAATGCCTGCGTGGACAAGAAAAGAAACGTTTTGACAAGTACAATTCGTGGGGCTCCTCATGGGAATAAACAACGGAATTATTCAACAAAGATCGAACAAAAATTATTTGTCCATTCAACAACATGAAAATCTATTTAATTATTTAATTATGAATATATGTAACCACTTGATTCAAAGGAAAAAAGAGCCGAACTTGTGAAGAAATGTTTTGTTATTTAATTATGTTACAGTATTTTTTACATCTTGGTCATTGGCAAGAACGGATGGGACATACCTAGGTCATTGAGAAGAAGTACTAAGAGGATGGAAATATAATTTTATTTCACAAACAGAAGCTGTAACAATTGGTTAGCGGTGAGAAGAAGAAGCTTAATATCGCAAGATCGAGTCTCACCGCATCAATATTTTTTCACGATTTTTCTAAAGTTGCTTGACGAGAGGATAATAATATTAAGATGACGATACTATAACTTTCTATCGCAAACAGAAGCTAGCACAAATGGTCAATAGCGAAGCTAAGCAGTTCAGTATCGCAGATTCGAGTCCCTCGCCAAGCATATTTTTTCTTTTTACTCATTTTTGAACTTTAAGGAGCGAAAAAATGGTGTAATATATCAGAACTAGGCCTTTATTTCGCAAGCAACAAGTAGCCTAAATGGTTAGAGAAGGAGTATGCAAACTAGAAGACTTGGGTTCGAATCTCCCTCCTCGCAAAGAATTTTTTAGGCAAAGAAAAGAGTTGATGATTATCTCGCCGAGAATGAAGAAAGTTGACGAGAATTTCGCAAGTTAATTTCGCAAGAGAGGGCAAGAGGCAGGTCAAGAGTTCATTTCTCATCGTTTCTCATCTCGCAAGCTAAGTACCATTTCCCTGAATATTTTTCTTACAGAAAATGAAATTTATTAATATATTTTACTAGATGCGATACAATCGCAAGATTTAAAAGAACATTTCTAAGATTTCTAATATTTCAAAAGATTTCAAAAAAAAAAAAATAGATTTAATTTACTAGAAGCGATACAATCGCAAGATTTCAAAGATTTATAATATTTCAAAAAAAAAATTGATTTGATTGACAAAGAGCGATACATTCGCAGGATTTCAAAGATTTCAAAAGATTATAAAAAATGAAATCATCGCAAAAATTTAAAGATCGCAATTTTTTTTAAAGATTACAGAAAATGAAATTATCGCAAAGATTTCTAAGATTTCAATTTTTTTGATTTAATTTCCAAAAACAGCGATAACCTCGCAAGATTACAAAGACTTCAAAATTACAAAAAAACGAGAACATTCAATTTATATATTTCTCTAGAAAATTTCTTTTATAGAAGATTTTTGGTTTAAAAACGCGATACAATCGCAAGATTTCAAAGAAGATTTCAAAGATTTCTCTACAATATTTATTTTACAGAAAGACATTTTTGATTTAACAAATATGATACAATCGCAAGATTTCAAAGAATATTTCTAAGATTTAAAAAGATTTTAAAGAATATTTACTTCAAATATGGTGTTATGAGAATGAAAGAAGAAATGACAGAAATGAAAGAAGAACTCACAGAAATGAGCAAAACAAATTTTTATCAGAGCTGCGAGTGTAATCGCGAGATTATTCAAGATGAAGAAACGTGAGAATATCGCGAGAAACGCGAACACAATTTCGCAGAGATTAATAGAATTGGACGAACCTTTATGGCGTACACCTTAGTTCGCGAGTACAATCTTGCAAGAGGAAAATTTAAGACCTTAAAGTACATCATATAAGGGGGTATCTGATAACATGGCTCAGCGATAAGGTTATACCGCTGCTGGAACCTGAGTCATGAAGATGTTGGGGTTAAAGAAAACCTATCCAGGAAAGAGACCTTGGATTTCTATCTTTATAAGGTTATACCCTAGTTGGACGACCGAGGATCTCTTCTAAGAAGTGCAGAGTATGACCAAGGCGCCGAGGTACACGGTTGAGTCAAGGGTTCCCTGGGCGTACGAAACTACCCTGGCCATCCTTGGCAAGTCTTGGCTATGATGCACTTGGCCCGAAGAAAACCCCACTTAGGGTGAAGTCTTGTAACTATAAGACATATAGGCATAAAGGACAAGAGGCTGCGAAAATAACTGGTTGTTGGCAAATCTGGATTGGAGGAGCTAGTCTTGTATGGCCGATGTGCCCTCCTTGAAGGGGCAACCGGGGGTAAGATAAGGGCGGCACCCTCCTTTAGGGAGTTGATAAGTGTCTAAAGACGGCAATGTCATGGGGATTTATGATCGCAAGAACATTTAGGCTTGTCATATTGTCGCGTGACGAAAATTATACAGAGGAAACAAGCCATAAGAGAAAAAAGATAAGATGAGATCAATGGGTTTTTACATGAAAGTGTAAAGACGTCCTGCGATTTCATCGCAAGACGGCAATGTTATGAGGCTTTGTTCTCTCAAGGGAACTTATTCTTATCATATTGTCGCAGATAAATTGACGAAATGCGGATAAGGAAAGATCAATGGGTTTTTACATGCAAATATGAAGATATCCTGCGATTTTGTCGTAGATACAAAAGAAAAATTGACAAGATAAGACCTTTAACTAGGAAGGAAAAATAAGACCAATAGAATAATCTCAAACATTAATTATTTTCTTTTAAGAATGCAGGAAAGATTTGTTCATCGCAAGAGAGATAGCAAGTACTATTTAGAATCTCTCAGAAATACTATTCATAATCTCTCAGAAGTATTGTTCAGAATTTCTCAGAAATATTATTTAGAGTGTCTCAAGAGGATTGATTGTATACAATATCGCAGCACTATTCACAATCTCGCAGAATTATTCATCACATCACTATTCATCGCAGAACTATTCATCACAGCATTATTTCAGAACCTCGCAGAAACATTCAGAAACTTGCAAACTCATTCAGCCTCTCGCAGACTATTCCAAAGTTTCGCAGGAGATGTGATTATTTCGCAGAATATGAATATTTTATCGAAAGAGGCAGAGGCAATTCGTTCATTTAACATTTTCTCAAGGATTCTACCTTCATAGATAAAAAACATAGGCAACTATGGATTACCAAGAAAACATTTTATGTTCTTTATCTTCTCGGCAAGAATCATTTCCAAAATGGACAAGAATTTTCACCAAAAATGAAGTAATAATTTCGCATGAACAGAGGCAATACTTATGACTTTCATTAAAGGACGGATACTTCTTATATTTTGAGGATTGAGTACTTCTTATATTTCTTCAAGGATACTTCATACTTCGCGTACTTCAAGAGTTAATACTTTTTATTTACTTAGAAAGGATATGGAACTTCACAAAAGAATAGAGGCAAGTACGTACTTTTCAAGTCCAGTATTCTTTCACTCATTCCTTCATCAACAAAGATCAAAGACTACTACAACAACTGATTTTTCCTTAAAGATTACTCTTCCAGCAATATTCAAGGAAAAAGAGGCAAGATGTAGGACCAGAATATCGCCACAATTATTCACGAGAGATTAACGACACTTCTGCGAGCGTCATCGCAAACTCTTCAACAACATTTCGCGAGTGTCACAAAGTAGTTTAAAGAATGACGTAATAAACAACGACAGCCTAAAACATGAGAAAGATGTGAAGATTTTGTAGTTAGAGAGAATGCTCGCGAGCACAAGGTGGAATCTCGCGAGAACAAGGCAGGAAATGAAGATTTTGTGGTTATAGAAGAGTCTCGTGAGCACGATAGTAGATATCGCGAGCACCATAGCAGATCTTGCAAGCACGATAGCATATCTCGTGATCACGATAGTAGATCTCGCGAGGATCATAACAGAGCCTGCAAGGAGCATAGCAAAAATTCTAAAAAATAGGAAATATGAGTTGAATGTGAGCTGTCACCCACTATGAAGATACCTATATAAAGAGAAGAGCAGGAGAGAGAAAGAGGGATGATATAATTTTTAGGAGAGAGAGAGATTTTTAGAGAGAGAATGTATTTTTCTTTATCATCTTCTTCCCCAAAACTAGATTTAGAACTCCATTAATGAAGATTATCAAATGTAAAATCAAATGTAAATTTTAACAATCATAGTGAAGAACCATGGATGTAGATCAAATTGATCGAACCATGTAAAAAATCTTGGTGTACATTTATAATTTTAGCAATTTTATTACCATTTTATATGTAGATCTAGAAATTAATATCAAGATATGATAAGGAGTGTGTTGTGGGAAAACCTGCAACTACATGTGGGAGACAGATTTATCTATTATCATATACTTTTCTGTATGATACATATTTGTTTATTAAAGTCTTCTACTTTGGGTCGTAGCAACTCTTGGTTGTGGATGAGATAACTAAGGGAATCAAGTGTATAGTATCCTGCTAAGTCATTTAACTCGTATCTATTACTTGCTTTGTCGGTCGAAGAAAGGGTCGATGTTTGAGGGTCTTTTTCAACTATTGAAAAGGCGAGGGTACCCAAATATACCTCAAGCTAAAACTTTTCCTTCCTATAAGTTCTTTCTCCGAAAGTGATTGTCTATGGACTGAGTCGAGAAAATGCAACTAATCGTTTCACACTTCATGTGATAGTCTATGGATACGATATTGAGACAATACAACAACGAAGTATGTTTACTTGATACAAAGGTTCAGACTTAACCAAACTCAAAAGGATTCGTGTATCAAGTAAATAGGAATTAACGTTTGTGCAATTTACTTTAATTATAATAAAACAATTAAATCTGTCCATTCAGGCCTTCCCATGATCCAAATAAATCTGGTGCATTGGATATTCTTCGAGCTTAGCAAATTTGATGGATCTTGTAACGATCCCCAAGCTCTTCAACGCTATTAGATCGGTCAAGTGTCGAATTAGCCGATAATAACTCGATTAGTGTAACTCGAGCATTATTTAATAGGAATTAATCTAACAATGATCCATAGACGAAACTAGTACCACCGGTTAGATCTCGAAAAGTTACGCGGAAAGGACTACTCGAACGTGCCATTCGGATATCGGGCGAAGAAGATATCATCAGTTTTGTAGTTATCCTCCTTTGGTGCCTTTATCTTTCTGGCGGGTGATATTAGCAATTTTGGTCGGCCTTATCCCCTGCTGAATCGTTCGAGAATTTAGTTTCTCTTTTCTTCTTTTCTTTCTTTTTATTTCTTCTTTTTCTTCCTTCTTCCCCTGTTGTTCTTTTTCTGCGAGCGATTGAGAGTTTGATTTGAGAGATTTATAAGAAGCTTGGTATGTTAACGAACTAAAGGAGAAGGTGTTTCTGTCGTGGTTGATTGAATACGGGAATAGGAATTTAGAGTTGCTGCTGTAAATCGAACTTAGGGTTCCAGAGTTGTTTGAGATTTTGTAGAATTGATCCGTGTTTTGAGTAGCAGATGAATGAAGAATGATAGGGTTGGTGTTTCATTGAAGTTTTAAAGTGGGTTCAATGATGAATCAGAAAGTTAGGGTTTCATGTTCTTCCCCAAGTCATGAATCAGAAAGTGGATATCGAATGAAGATTCAATTTGGAGTTAGATAAGAAGAAATTGAAGGCTGGGTATAGTGATTTGAAAGGTGAATAGAAGTGTGGAACTCAGAGTATAAAGATAAAAGAATTGAGAAGGGGTTTCTTATGAATCAGTGAAGGTGATGAAGATTGTTGGGTGTATATGGTTTGAGATGGTTTTTTAATTGAGGCAGAAGAAGAAAGAGCTCGACCTCAGTTACCCGTGTAAAACTAATTTGAGGTAATTGTTTATCTGAGGTGATTCAATTTAGTTATTCAGTTTTATTGTTTGATTGTATGTTAATCTAAATGGATATTTAAATGACATGGTAGATAGGTGATACAATTGTGGTTGTTTTGAAGATAAATGTTTGTTGTGGGTGTTAATGATTGGAGTGAAATGAGACTTGTGATATAAGCATAGGTGATGGTACTGATGATGGTATAAGTTGCAGCTCAAGAGCTTGGTATTGATGCTGTTGTACTGGAGGTAACGAAGATGGATATTATTGAGAAGTTCTAGAGCTTCAGTTGCAAATCAGTGGTGTTGTTGTTCAAAGTGTAGTGAATTATGATGGAATTGAATTGAATTTTATTGGTATGTTGAGTTTGGGGAGTAAATTGTGGAGTCACAGTGGTTTAGATGTATGTTGAGATTTCAGGGAAGTTGGGAAGACATTGAAGTTGTATAATGGATTTGAGTTATATTGTGGTGATTCTGTATCCTTTGGTGATGCTTATGGATTTTTGGTGTTGTAACTGATGTTGTTTGTGGTAATGAGTTTGTTTATATTGAGATGGATATTCAGTTAAAAGTAAAGTGTAATCAAATGGGAGATGTAGTTGAGGTTTGGGTGTTGTCTGAGTTGGAGCTTTGTGGATATTGCAGCTATTACATTTGTAGGTAAGCTAGACTTGTATTTCTAGTTAACTTATGAAGTTCAGTTGATTTGAATTGTATGTGTAGTTGTTTATGAATGAGTTACATGGATTGTAGTGGGACTGAATTAAGATGTTGGAGGGGGTATGGTCTGATGAAGTACATGGTAACTGAGTTTGATAGTAATGATTGTTGAAGAAAGTTATAGGGAGGTGTTCTTAGTGGTGAATTTATAGTTAAGCAATTGCTGTGAAAGCTTGCAACCTATGCTTTTGCAGGTAATCAAAGTTGTTGTTTATAAATGAAAATTCAAAGTTGATTTGTATTTGAATTGATGTAATGAATAGATGGAAGTTGAACTGAAGTTAAGAGTTGCAGGTCATGAGAATTAGTATAAAAGGTGTTGCATAGAACTGCAATTGCAGGTAAACTCAGTTTAGTGGTGTAATTGAATTCTGAAGTTTGTTTATGAATGAATGAACTGATGTAATGTATAGTTTGAAGTGGAACTTGAGTTTGAATTGTTAAGTTATAGCCTTAGCTGTGTGAGAAGAACCCTTGGCCTATTTGACTAAACTTATTCAGTCTGATTCAGTTTTGTTTAGCTGACTCAGTTAATTTGACTAAGTCAGATCTCTTGACTCACTGATTCCTGTTTGACTCAGTTGACTGAGTTAACTCGTTGACCTTTGACCCTGGACATTGACCATACCTTGGACGTTGACTGTTAGTTGACTTTGGTGGGCTTGGGCTTAGGGCAGTTTTCTTAGTTAGATGTTTTGGACATCTCGTGGTCCGAATTAGACTTTGACTTCTTCTACAAAGTTGTAGATATTCTTATGACTTAGCTAACGGACTATAATACTAATCTAATTGAATTAATAAACCTTAGATTTGCTAAAGATAGATAAATAAAAGGTGTAGAACCTTAAATGGGCTTAGAACCATTAGATAAACTTGTATTATTCTTGTGTGAGCCACTTTGGCTAGACTCTTAGAATACTTCTTTGATTAACAGTTAATTATTAACAACGATCGATTCAAAGGATGAACCAGTGGATCTCGAGGCAGGCGTGGCTTACCTTCAAAAAGGTGTGGGAATGCATTTGACTCTTTCTATTTATTATTGTTATTTTATAAAATATTATTCTTAACAAACTCATGCATTGTCTGTTTCTGCATTCCATATTTTATTTAAAATGCATTATGATAATCCTGTTATTTCTGTGAATCTTTCCACTTGTTTCTTCGTCAACATGAATTGTTATGGGAAATGAGAATTTCCACTTGTGATATATAGGATACGCTCCTTCACTTTTATACCTTGAGCTTTTACTGAAATGAGTTGGTCACCATGGTCTTGGTGGCATCCATAGCTATATAGGTGTGAATTTCCGGTATTTAGGGGTTCACAACCATATTAGTACATTGTTTGACGAAGGAGTTTGTTCCATATACATGTATGATTATTTTCAGTGACTTAGTCACTGTTTAATATTTTCGGAAAAACATTATTGTTTTCCAAATCTTGTATATGATTACTTAGAAGGTTAAGTGTTAATTATTACCACTTAGGTTTACGTGATGATCAGGGGTTGTGCGAAATGAAAGCTTCACGGGTTGACTTCGCTAGTTGATTAACTTCTGTTATATTTATTATGCTCTAATTTTATTAAAAAACCAATTGACTATTATATATGTATCATTTGAGAGAAGATCTTGTATATATATTTCTGAGCGGGGTTAGCTTTGGGCTAAGTTTTTGTAGCAGATTTCTTAATTGAAAGTTAAGTGTTTAATTTGGATTTTTAGTGCCTCTTATTTAGTTAATCTCTTGGTTTAGTCAGCTGCTAGCTTAGGGGGCGCTACAAAAGTTGGTATCAGAGCTTACTATTAGATCTTATATAGGAAACGATAGGAATAGCCAGTGCCAGTTAGTGAACTAGATTAGTTTAGAACTGGGTTGGGTTTGTGAGATAAATATTAATCACTAAAAGCTATTAATAATTAAAAGAATTGTTTGTCTGTTTGATTGGTTCGTTTGTTTGATTGTTTGTATTTGTAGTGAAGTAAAAATTGTAGGGTACACCAATAACTTTAGCTAATAAGGATCTGAGAATAATTAATCTAAAAAGTATGAACATGTAGATAACCCAATACTAGAAAATAGTAAGATTAACGTTATTAATAAATTTTGAAAATCACATATAAATTTATTGTGTACCTTGACTTATACATATAATCAACAATTTATAATTACATAAATGTTAATAATATTTTTGGAACTTAATAATATTTGTAAGAATTGTTAAAATAATAGTTCAATCGTCAATGTTAATAATAATAAAAATATTATAATAGTAAATATAGATGACAATAATAATAATAATTTAAATAAAGTAATGTTAGCATTTATCAGTTATATTGAACTTAACTTAACTAAAATCTTATTCAAGATATATAACGATAAAAATAATAATTATGATTAATTAAATAGTTATGGAAAATTAATAATGCTTGTGTACGGTTAAGTTTGTAAATTAAACTAATTAAAAATTAGAAATATATGTTTTACATCCAAATTAGATAACTAATGTAATGCTTATTAGGCGTTAGACTTAAGAAAACGAGAATATAATAATGTATAAAAATAAAAGACTTAATTTGTTAGAAATCTTGTGGTAAAATTATGTTTAGGCTAACAAATGATCCAATAAATCTTTAAAATGAAACAAACATACATGAAATAGTAATAATAGCAATCAGATATTTAGTGTAATATTAGAATTAAAAGTAAATAAATTCTTATATTGTTAGGATCCTTCTTCGTAAATAGATTTAATCATCTTTCGAAATGGAAAATTAGTATGACGAAATAAAATTGTTAGATTTTAAATTAATGTTATATTGAACATAACTTAAATTAAAATCTCATTAACAAATATATAGTGATAAAATAATGATTATGATTAAATAGCCGTGGAAAATTATTAGTGCTCATTTATAATTAAAACCTGCAAAGTTAACTAATAACAAATTTGAATTTTGTGTTTTGCATTTAAATCAGATAGATAAACAAGACTTCTTCTGTAGGATTTAGAACATGAGGTCATATAATGCTTAAAATAAAGACTAAACTTGTTAACAATCTTATAACAAACTATCTTTTGTTCAATAAATGACTCATTAAATCACTAAATTATTCACATGAAGTGAGAATTAGAATACTTGAATGCTTAGAACAAAATTAAACTTAAAGGAGAATAAAATTGCATGTGAAATAGATACTTATTATTAATACCCAAAATCTAAAGACTATTAAGACATATTAAAAAAATGTTATGCAGACTCAAAATTTAAATCATATTAAATTACTAACGCCAATATGTAACAAGATATACTATATTACTAATTCAATCTGAATAAATAAAATCTGTTATATTAATCTTTTCGTGAAAGTAAAATTATATTTACAAGATTAAAATTATATTTTAATAAATCAAGATTCAAATGGGAAAATTTGATAAAACAATAATGAAAATTAATAAAAACTAAACTAAGTATCATTACTAAATAATTATTTTAATTAAATCTTAGTTAGACTAATAATCAAATGGGAAAATTTGATAAAACAATAATGAAAATGATAATATAGTTAAGATAATAACTTTTGATAAAATAAGCAAATAATGATACTATTAATACTATAATTATAAAATTTAAAGTTACTGTAAACATCATTTGGATAATAATTTTATGTTAGTATTGTATTAGAAAAATGTAATTTTTATTAATAATACAACTTAGGGATTACTTGGCACTAGAATAAATTTAAGGAAATAAAGTTAAATCAAAACAATTTGGTGTTAATAATAAAAGCTAAACTCAGTATTATGATTAACTATGATTAACTTTTATTGGCATAAGAAATAGGAAATAAATGTAATTATGATAATAAAATATTAATACCAAACAACTATGAAAAATTGTTAGCGGATATTTATTTATATCAAGTCACAATAAATAATAGCAATATTTGGATAATGGTTATAACATTAAGTTATTCTTTAATAGTACATGAATTTAAAATTATCTAGTTATAATAATATAGTCTCATTTGGAATTAAAATTCGATTTCATTAAAATAAATAAGTAATAATAAAATAAAAGGTAAGATAAATAATTCGAATAACTAATTTTTTTAAAATGATATGAACTGCTTATATATTTTACAAAGTAAATTTATCAGACATACACTAGTAAAGATAGAAGTTAAAGACTAAATAATCTTGATAAAATCAGGTGATAAGTTTAGTTAAAGACTAAATAATCTTGATAAAATCAGGTGATAAAGACTAAATAATCTTGATAAAATTAGGTGATAAGTTACGATTAACACTTGGTTAATCGTAATAAGTTTGCACTTAGTTAATCCAGCACTGGGAATAGTGAGGTTGGTAATTCTGATATGTTCAGGTGATACTTGTTAGGTAGTAGGCATTGTCAGGCTTCGCGAACCTAGATAGGGCAACTGAATTCTTGTATCACTAGGCATTGAAGGGAGACTTGCTTCTGATAGTGAACTAATAGATCCTAAATTTTAATGGGAAACTTTATTGTGGAATATCTTCACAGTACTTAGAACCAGTAAATTATTGACATATAGATTAGTGTAGAGAATTCAAATCTGAAAGTCGTAGTTTTCATTATCGAGATTCATTCATGTAAGAAACTTAGGCTTCCCTATTTGATAGAATCTAAATCAGTGTAGTTGAACCTAGAGCTACAAATTATAGATTTTAGTTGTAGAAAGCCATATAGGTTGTGATTTGTTTTATGTTGTTTGCGCTTAAAAAAGAGATGGGATTATTCTATAAGGTGGGGAGTATATGAAGACCAGAAGGATGGATCGATTTTCGAGGATGAAAATAATATAAGGCGGGGAGAATGTAACGATCCTCAAGCTCGTCAACGCTATTAGACCGGTCAAGTGTCGAATTAGCCGATAATAACTCGATTAGTGTAACTCGAGCATTAGTTAATAGGAATTAATCTAACAACGATCCAGAGACGAAACTAGTACCACCAGTTAGATCTCGAAAAGTTACGCGGAAAGGACTACTCGAACGTGACATTCGGATATCGGGCGAAGAAGATATCATTAGTTTTGTAGTTATCCTCCTTTGGTGCCTTTATCTTTATGGCGGATGCTTTTAGCAATTTTGGTCGGCCTTATCTCCTACTGAATCGTTCGAGAATTTAGTTTCTCTTTTCTTCTTTTCTTTCTTTCTTCTTCTCTTTCCTTCTTCCCCTGTTGTTCTTTTTCTGCGAGCGATTGAGAGTTTGATTTGAGAGATTTATAATAAGCTTGGTATGTTAACAAACTAAAGGAGAAGGTGTTTCTGTCGTGGTTGATTGAACACGGGAAGAGGAATTTAGAGTTTCTGTTGTAAATCGAACTTAGGGTTCCAGAGTTGTTTGAGATTTTGTAGAATTGATCCGTGTTTTGAGTAGCAGATGAATGAAGAATGATAGGGTTGGTGTTTCATTGAAGTTTTAAAGTGGGTTCAATGATGAATCAGAAAGTTAGGGTTTCATGTTCTTCCCCAAGTCAAGAACTAGGGTTTTGGATATCGAATGAAGATTCAATTTGGAGTTAGACAAGAAGAAATTGAAGGCTGGGTATAGTGATTTGAAAGGTGAATAGAAGTGTGGAACTCAGAGTATAAAGATAAAAGAATTGAGAAGGGGTTTCTTATGAATCAGTGAAGATGATGAAGATTGTTGGGTGTATATGGTTTGAGATGGTTGTTCAATTGAGGCAGAAGAAGAAAGAGATCGACCTCAGTTACCTGTGTAAAACTAATTTGTGGTAATTGTTTCTCTGAGGTGATTCAATTTAGTTATTCAGTTTTATTGTTTGATTGTATGTTAATCGAAATGGAGATTTAAATGACATGGTAGATATGTGATACAATTGTGGTTGTTTTGAAGATAAATGTTTGTTGTGGGTGTTAATGATTGGAGTGGAATGAGACTTGTGATATAAGCATAGGTGATGGTATAAGTTGCAGCTCAAGAGCCTGGTTTTGATGCTGTTGTACTGGAGGTAACGAAGATGGATATTATTGAGAAGTTCTAGAGCTTCAATTGCAAATCAGTGGTGTTGTTGTTCAAAGTGTAGTGAATTATGATGGAATTGAATTGAATTTTATTGGTATGTTGAGTTGGGGGAGTAAATTGTGGAGTCACAGTGGTTTAGATGTATGTTGAGATTTCAGGGAAGTTGGGAAGATATTGAAGTTGTATAATGGATTTGAGTTATATTGTGGTGATTCTGTATCCTTTGGTGATGCTTATGGATTTGTGGTGTTGTAACTGATGTTGTTTGTGGTAATGAGTTTGTTTATATTGAGATGGATATTCAGTTAAAAGTAAAGTGTAATCAAATGGGAGATGTAGTTGAGGTTTGGGTGTTGTCTGAGTTGGAGCTTTGTGGATATTGCAGCTATTACATTTGTAGGTAAGCTAGACTTGTATTTCTAGTTAACTTATGAAGTTCAGTTGATTTGAATTGTATGTGTAGTTGTTTATGAATGAGTTACAGGGATTGTAGTGGGACTGAATTAAGATGTTAGAGGGGGTATGGTCTGATGAAGTACATGGTAACTGAGTTTGATAGTAATGATTGTTGAAGAAAGTTACAGGGAGGTGTTCTTAGTGGTGAATTTATAGTTAAGAAATTGCTGTGAAAGCTTGCAACCTCTGCTTTTGCAGGTAATCAAAGTTGTTGTTTGTAAATGAAAATTCAAAGTTGTTTTGTATTGGAATTGATGTAATGAATAGATGGAAGTTGAACTGAAGTTAAGAGTTGCAGGTCATGAGAATTAGTAGAAAAGGTGTTGCATAGAACTGCAATTGCAAGTAAACTCAGTTTAGTGTTGTAATTGAATTCTGAAGTTTGTTTATGAATGAATAAACTGATGTAATGTATAGTTTGAAGTGGAACTTGAGTTTGAATTGTTAAGTTATAGCCTTAGCTGTGTGAGAAGAACCCTTGGCCTATTTGACTAAACTTATTCAGTCTGATTCAGTTTTGTTTAGCTGACTCAGTTAATTTGACTGAGTCAGATCTCTTGACTCAGTGATTCATGTTTGACTCAGTTGACTGAGTTAACTCGTTGACCTTTGACCCTGGACGTTGACTGTTAGTTGACTTTGGTGGGCTTGGGCTTAGGGCAGTTTTCTTAGTTAGATGTTTTGGACCTCTCGTGGTCTGAATTATACTTTGACTTCTTCTACAAAGTTGTAGATATTCTTATGACTTAGCTAACGAACTATAATACTAATCTAATTGAATTAATAAACCTTAGATTTGCTAAAGATAGATAAATAAAAGGTGTAGAACCTTAAATGGGCTTAGAACCATTAGATAAACTTGTATGATTCTTGTGTGAGCCACTTTGGCTAGACTCTTAGAATACTTCTTTGATTAACAGTTAATTATTAACAACGATCGATTCAAAGGATGAACCAGTGGATCTCGAGGCAGGCGTGGCTTACCTTCAAAAAGGTGTGGGAATGCATTTGACTCTTTCTATTCATTATTGTTATTTTATAAAATATTATGCTTAACAAACTCATGCATTGTCTGTTTCTGCATTCCATATTTTATTTAAAATGCATTATGATAATCATGTTATTTCTGTGAATCTTTCCACTTGTTTCGTCGTCAACATGAATTGTTATGGGAAATGAGAATTTCCACTTGTGATATATAGGATACGCTCCTTCACTTTTATACCTAGAGCTTTTACTGAATAGAGTTGGTAACCATGGTCTTGGTGGCATCCATAGCTATATAGGTGTGAATTGAAGGTATTTAGGGGTTCACAACCTGTTGATGATGGATTTCTATTTAAAGGCTAAAATTGTAAAAAAAAAGCTAATTTTTGTAAGCTGACGTCCTGCAAAGGATAAAGCCTTCAGGTGATGAATATTTCTCGCCATGATAATTCATTGGAGCATGTGCAACCATCCATGAGAATTAAAACCTATCCAGAGCGGAGCATGTAGAAACCATCCCGATTTTCTGTAGGTTTGCAGCATTACAATTAATGCCCTACTCAAAGCCTTGTGTTCGACATGCAAACACCCGTAGGCTACCTGACGGCGGGTTATATTAGCCCTGTTGAACGCATGCAAGACTACCCATGTTAGTCTCACTTGCTGAAAACAAACTCAAAAATAGATCTCATCCGTCCAACTTCGCAGGCATGGTTGGACGGCCTAGATCGCGCGCGGGACCGAGTAGCATGCATACGCATGCTCACCGCTAGCCTACCTTCCTCCTGGACTGATTGGTTTCCCCATGGGATCCGTGGAAGGTGCAAATACACTAACTCCAAGTTGCGATCCCGCACCTTGAAGGAATTAGGGTTTCCGCAGGGCGCAACCTCCCTACTTACGGCCAACGCACGGAAACGACAAACAGGTGAGACCACTGGCCGGCAGCACCTGCATGCTCACCGTGGGACCGTATACACGGCCAACCAATCGGCCATGGTTGGTTGCAGCCGGCGGTCTCGAAAATCATTCCCAAAGGTAGCATGCAAGGCCACTTCTAATCTTGGCCATCCATCATCGCAGGCGTGTTTGGATGGCTTAGATCGCGCCTATGGTCGCAAACCAAGCATGCACATGCTCGCCACCAACCCACCTCCCCGCTGGTATGATCGGCTTGCCTGTGGGAGTCACGGACGTTAGGAAACGTTAGCTTGAAGGTTGGGCCCGCAAACCCTAAAATTAGGGTTTGCCGACAAGTTGCGACCACTCAACTTTGGGCGGGTGTGTACGAACGACCGGGAGGCGGAATTTCTGGATGACGGTGTCTACATGCTCACCGTGGGCCCACCTCCACGATGAACCAATCTTCCAGCTGCCCTGACTGCCATACGTCTCGATTTGTGTGCCCAAATGTGGCATGTAAGGACACTTCTAATCTCGACCATCCTTCATCGCATGCTAGAACAGGCGACCCAGATCGGTCCAATGAGATTCAACTTGACATGGGCGTGTAGATTGGCGTCCTGCCTGCCTGCAGGACCAATCGTCCACTCCATGCACGCCTCCCAAGGCATAAAACCGTTAGGGTAAAAGATGAAGCTCGCAAGCCTTCCAAACCCTAATCCAACGGTTATTCCTCCATCAATCTCGTCTGTCCAAGTTCACATGCTTTGATGAATAGCCTAGGAAGGGAGTTAGGTGGCAAACAAGGTATCACCGTGATCATCATCCTCCACACTTCCCCATCGCATGACCGGCCAAGGTGGGTCCCGCTGATGCGACCTCCGAGCGACGCCTGAACATAGCTATTTGAGTCACTTCAACTTGCAATCTTTTCATCAAGGTTGTGTAGGATTCAAGTATGTTAAGCATATTTAATGCACCGCATGCATACGATATGCGCCTACAAACAACTTGATTATTTTACCTAGCACCATTTGCTACCTTATATGGGTCCCAAGACTCACTTGAGACGTTAATCACGTCACAACTGGGGGATACAAACTGGGGTATTGGTCTGGCGGTTTACAGCGTGCAGCGTGCAACACGCCATCACAAGATCGTGTCAGGGAAACATGGCCGGTTAGCGATGATAGGAGAAGTGGGAAAGAAACCGTGTGACACTAACACACAACTCCACTTCATCCATCACTCCACTTCCTCCACTTTCCCACGAGAGACGTGATGAAGGCTTATCGACTTGTATAAATAGGTTCTCCTCCCTATTTCCAACAACACAGAAAAACCAAGTGTTAATACCATCGTATTCAACACCCAGAGCCTGCCTGTAACATTTGCTAGCCTGCTCAACCTTCTGTTAACAAGTCATCAAATAGCCTTCATCTTCATACTTTCAACACCTTCTTCGCTTCCCTCCCTAAGATCAACCTCACATCCTTCACCTGTGGCCGAAACAAATCTGGAACGGCCGTGTCTTCGGTTTAGGCCAGAATTGTACAAATTATCTCTCAAATCAAAAGTGCTCATCGTGCAGCACATTTGTTGAAGGTTTAAATTCACTTCTCATCCACACACACCCAAAATTACCTAAACCTGCAGAAGTAGTTTTCTCCCATAAATAATTGGCGACCACAGTGGGAGGTTAATCTCTTGGTTGTGAAGTCGATTTTTTCGATACCTAACCCTATTTAGTTGATTTCAAGATGGTCGGTCTTAGGAATACCTCGACAGCCTCAGGTCATGATCAAGTTCCCTCCGACGGCACACCTAATGGTCTGGCTGGAAGAATCCCGACGTTGATCGAGTTAGCACGAGTACAGGAGGTTCACACGAGAAATATGGACCTGATCAAAGAAGCGATCAACAACATACTTGACATCCTCATCAAGATGACGTCAGATATGGGCGGCCCTGTCATGGAGGTCCCGACACTGGGGACTGAACTCTCCCAAATCAACAGTTTCACTACAGGCCAAAGACCTGTGGATCAGGAAGCTGCTTCTTTAGTGGGAAGTTTATGTGAACTCCTACACCTCTCAAAAGAGCAGCGAACAGAGACGTTTGTAGCCGTCAACCGGATAGCCTTGGATGTACAGTTAACTCCCTTGCGCCCAGAAGTTTCAAGCGCGATGGAGGCATCTGTAAACAATGTTACTTTTACAGAGGAAGACATGATGGCAGAAGAGGGCCACAATCGGGCCCTACATGTAACCGCACGCATCAAAGATTTAGAATTCAGGGGGCCCTCATCGACACATGAGCGTCCTCAAATGTGATTACCCTCAAGACACTCAAGGAGGCTAAGGTTCGCCCAAACAAGATTATGCGGCGGTCTACCACAATGACGGACTTTGAAGGGAACCAAACCAACACATATGGGTATGTCAATATGAACTTATCTGTACCTCCTGTTCAATCAAAAGTGAAATTCGAAGTCATAGAGAAGGAACCAGACTACCACATGATACTGGGTAGGCCATGTCTCCACGAGAATAGGATTGTTCCTTCAACCTATCACCAGTGCCTGAAAACTAAGCTGAACAAGGAAGTCATTCGTATACCTGCATCGTTGTCTCCATACGCACCCATATGCGGAGTAGAATTTTTCAAACCGAAGGAAGCTCTACAGGAAGAGCCAGGCGAAGTACATTGTACCCCACTTCCCACGTGGGCGTCAATCCAGGAGGAGGATCGGCTTGTGTCATTAAAACTCAGACATGATGCATCCCAGCTGACGAGGAACTCCCTTTCACCCAGCGGGGCGGGAAACCATGTTACCAAGAGAGGACGAACCTTTGTGGCAACTCAAGATCATAAAGGAAAGACTGTCTACCTCCGTCGCTGTTAGCAATTAGTAGGAGAGACTGATGCTCGGTCTCTCCGCCAAATAGAATGTTGTCAAAACGGAGACCCACAAGAAGAGGTGTTGGACTCCCCCAGACAGCTGCAAGACGGTACCACCTCTACAACTGACGAACTCGAAACTATTAACATCGGAAGTGAAGAGTCTCCCAGGCCCATTTCCATTAGTTCCACGCTATCCACAGAGGAGCGGACGAATCTTGTGCAAGTCCTCAAAGAATACCAAGATATATTCGCCTGGACGTACGATGAAATGCCTGATCTGGATGAAAAGTTGGTTACTCATCACCTGCACATCAAGCCTGGATCCAAGCCTATCAAACAGTCTCCAAGACAATTCAGACATGAGGTGGAAGATCAAATTAAATCTGAAACCCAGAAATTGCTAGCTGCCGGCTTCATCAAGCCCATCCACCATCCAACCTGGAAGGATAATGTGGTTCCAGTAAAGAAAAAGAATGGACAGATCCGATGTTGTGTATATTTCAGAGATTTAAACAAGTGTTTCCCCAAGGATGACTTTCCTCTACCTAACATCGACATGTTGGTGGACGCCACGAGCGGGCATGGCATGTTCTCCTTCATGGATGGATACAGCGGCTACAACCAGATAAGGATGTACGAGCGTGATGCAAGTAAGACTGCTTTTCGAACTCCTCTCGGAAATTTTTACTATACAGTTATGCCTTTCGGTTTGAAGAATGCCGGCACGAAATATCAACGCGCCATGACAGCAATTTTTCACGACATGATGCATAAACAAGTTGAAGATTACGTAGATGACATAGTAGTCAAATCGAAAGCCCGGACGGAACACACAGGAGTCTTGCGACAAGTATTCGAGAGGTGCCGTGAGTACAAGTTGAGGATGAATCCTTTGAAATGTGCCTTTGGTGTCTCCTCTGGAAAGTTTCTGGGATTCCAAGTGACTGTTGAGGGAATCAAGGTGGACCCATATAAAACTCAAGCCATCCTCACTATGACGACACCTCGAACCGTGAAGGAACTGCAAAGTTTTATGGGAAAGGTGAATTATATTCGAAGTTTTATACCTGGTCTGGATCAACTCGTTGCTTCCTTCACCCCCCCTGCTAAAGAAAGGATCGGATTTTAACTGGACCAGCGTCCAACAGGAAGCGTTTCGGAAAATTCAGCACATATTGTCGTCTCTAGCTATCATGTTTCAAGGGAGACCGTTATATCTCTACACCGCCTTCAGTGACACTGTCGTTGGAGCCTTGCTGGCTCAAGAGGATGATGAGGGAGTTGAACGTCCTATATACTACTTCAGTTGAATATTGAGGGACGCTGAACTCAGATACCCGAGAGCAGAGAAAGCATGCCTAGCATTGATACATTCCATCCAGAAGTTCATGCATTACCTACTATCCAACAAGGTAACGCCCATATCTAAATCAGACCTTGCGAAGTTCTTACTATCAAAACCAGTTCTAATGGGAAGGGCTACCAAGTGGCTCCTTCAAATGTCAGATCTAGACATAACGTGTACTTCGCCCGGAGAGTTTAAGGGTCGGTATCATCGCGGATTTACTAGCAGCTTTCCCTGGAGAAGGTACCACAACATTGCATGAAGACCTGCCTGGAGAGTTTCCAGACATCTCTGTTGTCGAAGAGGAAGCTTGGCTGTTATATTTTTACGGATCCGCTACTCCTAGCAACAACACTGGAGGAGCAGGCATAGTCCTAGTATCTCCAACTGGCGAAGTCTTTCCACACTCCTTCAAGTTAGATTTTCAATGCACTAATAATTCAGCGGAGTATGAAGCATTCCTTATAGGGCTGCTATTAGCCAAGCAGGCGGGAGCCACACGTTTGGAAATAAGAGGCGATTCCAAATTATTGGTTAATCAAATGAACGGGGTGTATGCACTAAAAGAGATGACTCTAGCTCCGTACCGGTCCGAAGCTCGAGAGAGGCTGAACTACTTCGCTGACTCAACCATAACTCATGTCAGCCACAACAATAACAGGCATGCTGATTTCCTGGCAACGTTAGCTTCTAAATTGCAGTTCGAAGGCATAGAAGAAACCCTGACATTGAAAATAAGGACAGTGGAATCAACATGGCTCTCACAATGCAAGGATGCTGAAATCTATGACTGGCGGACTACGATCATTCAGGAGCTTAACAGTTCACTTTCTCAAGAAAAGGTCAGCCTTAAAGCCTTACAAAAATTCTTTATGCTCCACGGCATGTTATACCATCGAAACCCGGATAGTTCCTTATCAAGATGTCTCGGAGAGGAAGAAGCACAGCTGCAACTTGACCGTGTGCACAACGAGATTTGTGGACAAACATTGGTGGTGAAACTCTATCGACGCCTCCAACGTTTAGGCTATTACTGGCCAGAAATGGAGACACACTCTCGAGCGCTCCAACAGTCTTGCTCAAACTGCCAGGCACCACCTCATCAACTAGAAGTACTCAACATAAATCACACCGGGGATTGGAGGAAGCCATATGTTAACTACCTTCGTGATGGCACATTTCCTTCTAACCCAAAAGAGGCAGTCAAAATGAAACAGAGAGCGAAACATTTCGTATTCCACGAGGGGATTTTGTACCGGAAAAGCTTTGGAGGTGATCTGCTACGGTGCCTGGCTGGAGGAGAAATCTCAACAATTTTGAAAGAGATGCATGAAGGAGAACATCAAGGAAAGAAAAAATTATTTCTCCAGATACACGAGAAATATTACTGGCCGTCCATGGAAGATGATGCAGCTTCCTTCGTTCAAAGCTGCCACAAATTCCAGATTCACGGGAACCTCGTCCATGCACCTTCCACTCCCCTACATTCGATAAGTAGCCCGCTACCATTCTATAGCTGGGGACTTGATATTGTTGGAAAGATCAACCCGCCATCATCAAAGCAGCATGAATATATTATAACCGCAACTGAATACTTCAAAAAATGGGTCGAATCTATTCCTCTGCGTGGAACTACAGGAGCAACGATTGCAGCGTTCATTAAAGAGCATATCATCTGCTGCTTTGGAGTACCTAAAAATATCATTACCGATAACGACACTCCCTTCGCCAACAAGCAAGTACGAGAGTTGCTTGAAGGATATGGAATTAAACAAGTCTTCTCCACCATCTACTACCCTCAAGGGAATAGGCAGGCTGAGAGCACCAACAAAACATTAATCCGTATTATCAGTCGGACAGTACATGACAATCCCAGAGAGTGGCATGAACGATTACCGATGGCGCTATGGGAATACCGAACGGCACCTAGGAGATCCATTGGAGTTTCTCCATACTCACTTGTTTACGAGGCTGATGTTGTTCTCCCGGCAGAAATCAAAATCCCATCATCCAGGATTGCAGCAGCAAGTGGAGTCTACTGGAACGAAGTTGAGGCGTCTAACTGCAGGATTGCTGAGTTGGATACGCTAGACCACAGAAGAAACAAGGCAGAGGAACACACTCAGGTGTACAGAAACAGAGTCTCCAGGGCTTACGACAAAGTTGTAAGGCTACGAAGTTTTAAGGTAGGAGACCTAGTTTTGAAGACAGCCAAACACATCCAACAAGACACGTCTGCGCCAAAGTTCTCTCCAGAATGGGAAGGTCCTTACGTGATTACCAAGGCATATGACACTGGATACTACAAAATAATTAATGCGGATGGAGGCAAGTTAGAAGCGGTCATCAATGGAAAATGGCTCAAGACATATCACGCCTGATCATTGTCCCGTACCTGTCCCACGACATGAAAATACAAGCATTCTCGTTTCATGTCTAACTTGTTAATTTATTCAGAAATTAATGAAAAGTTTTTTTCCATCCATCTACAAAAAAAAATCTCGCATCTCTCAATGGTGTGCAAAAGAAGAAAAAAAAAGAGGGAAGGAAATCTCTCAACGCAGATCGGAAGAGGTCGTCCAACAGGTTTTAATCCCTGGAAAGCATCATCTTCAACCTTTCCTGGTACCTCTCTGTTCGGGCCTTCAAGCTTTGGATCGCCTGCTCCACCTTTTCTGACTCAGCATCCAGAGCCTTCTCTTCCTCCAAGATAGCCTTCGCAGCAGGAACTACATTCACCAGGATACCAGCTCGATCGACATTGATAATGTCAAGACGCTGCCGCAGCCAACTCACGTTGAACTCCATGGACTCGTAGGTAGAGAGCATGTTTTCCCACTTCTCGAGATTTGATTCAGCTACATTGCGGATAGAGACACCTTCCATCTCAGCAATCACGGGAAGCAATCAGTTTACCACAGTAACCAAAGCAGACGAGCAATGCCGAATTACGTTCCTGGTCGCGATATGACCATACTTTCTCCATATCTTTGTGTACATGGAGACGAACTCCTTTCGTACTAAAAAACCACCGACAGTCTTATAGATAGAAGACAAGCATTTCATACCAATATCGAACGAAAGGCCGGCATTGGGATATTCATAGGATGAAATGCCCAGATCAGCATTCTCGAGGTCGTCCGGTAAAGGTGTAGCTGAATTCAAAGAAAGTGGACTATCCAAGTCATCGTCATCAATGACTGTTACACATGTTCCAGGTGGAAATCTCTGCAAAAGAGAAGATTATTCACCTAATCAGGAAATAAGGGTGACTACTCGGAAAAGAAAAGGGAAAAGAACAAACTAGTATGACCCTCTTAACTCTATGCACACGAGCTGGAGGATTATCACGAGTTTCGAAGCGCCTTTGAAATGCGAGGCGGTGCGCTTGACAGACATTTAACTGGGTGATATGAAGAAGACGACTTGTTGTTGCCCGACATGATGGAACTCTGCAGAGAAGAAATTCTATCCCAAGATGTAGAAGATGATTCCTGTGCATATGTTTATATACACGCTAAGGGAAACCCTAGAATCAGCTGTCTCGGAGTACGTCCGGCCGGCAAGGGGTCAACACCAACCAAGTCGCGCTAGCTTCAGAAACCTAGCTGAAATCGGAGAAAAATTCGTTGAGGGGGAACAACTCCACCAGCGCTACGGGGCATTCGGCACGAGCGCCCTCCCCGTGTAGTAAAAGTACATTTTCCCTAGCCTTAGTTATTTTTGTGCAAACTGTCACCATCTCATGCCTACCCTACAATAGTGTAACCATTCCATGCTAGGCAGGGGGCTTAATGTTGATGGTGGATTTCTATTTAAAGGCTAAAATTGTAAAAAAGCCAATTTTTGTAAGATGACGTCCTGGAAAGGATAAAGCCTTCAGGTGATGAATATTTCTCGCCATGATAATTCATTGGAGCATGTGCAACCATCCCTGAGAATTAAAACCTATCCAGAGCGGAGCATGTAGCAACCATCCCGATTTTCTGCAGGTTTGCAGCATTACAATTAATGCCCTACTCAAAGCCTTGTGTTCGACATGAAAACACCCGTAGGCTACCTGGCGGTGGGTTATATTAGCCCCGTTGAACGCATGCAAGACTACCCATGTTAGTCTCACTTGCTGAAAAAAAAACTCAAAAATAGATCTCATCCGTACAACTTCGCAGGCATGGTTGGACGGCCTAGATCGCGCGCGGGACCGAGTAGCATGCACGCGCATGCTCACCGCCAGCCTACCTTCCTCCTGGACTGATTGGTTTCCCCATGGGATCCGTGGAAGGTGCAAATACGCTAACTCCAAGTTGCGAGCCCGCAACTTGAAGGAATTAGGGTTTCCGCAGGGCGCAACCTCCCTACTTACGGCCAACGCACGTAAACGACCAACATGCGAGACCACTGGACGGTAGCACCTAAATGCTCACCATGGGCCCGGATACACGGCCAACCAATCGGCCATAGTTGGTTGCAGCCGTCCATCTCGAAAATCGTTCCCAAAGGTAGCATGCAAGGCCACTTCTAATCTCGGACATCCGTCATCGCAGGCGTGTTTGGATGGCTTAGATCGCGCCTATGGTCGCAAACCAGGCATGTACATGCTTGCCACCAACCCACCTCCCTGCTGGTATGATCGGATTGCCTGTGGGAGTCACGGACGTTGGGAAACGTTAGCTTGAAGGTTGGGCCCGCAAACCCTAAAATTAGGTTTGCCGACAAGTTGCGACCACGCAACTTTGGGAGGGTGTGTACGAACGACCAGGAGGCGGAATTGCTGGCCGATGGTGTCTACATGCTCACCGTGGGCCCACCTCCACGGTGAACCAATCGGCCAGCTCCCCTGACTGCCATACATCCCTATTTGCATGCCCAAAGGTAGCATGTAAGGACACTTCTAATCTCGACCATCCTTCATCGCAGGCTAGAACGGGCGACCCAGATCGGTCCAATGAGATTCAAATTGACATGGGCGTGTAGATTGGCGTCCTGCCTGCCTACAGGACCAATCGGTCACTCCATGCACGCCTCCCAAGGCATAAAACCGTTAGGGTGAAAGAGGAAGCTCGCAAGCCTTCCAAACCCTAATTCAACGGTTATTCCTCCATCAATGTCGTCCGTCCAAGTTCGCATGCTTGGATGAATAGCCTAGGAAGGGAGTTAGGTAGAAAACAAGATATCACCATGATCACCATCCTCCAAACTTCCCCATGGCATGACCGGCCAAGGTGGGTCCCGCTCATGCGACCTCCGAGCGACGCCTGAACATAGCTAGTTGAGTCACTTCAACTTGCAATATTTTCATCAAGGTTGTGTAGGCTTCAAGTATGTTAAGCATATTTAATGCACCGCATGCATACGATATGCGCCTACAAACAACTTGATTATTTTACCTAGCACCATTTGCTACCTTATGTGGGTCCCACGACTCACTTGAGACGTTAATCACGTCACAACTGGGGGATACAAACTGGGGTATTGGTCTGGCGGTTTACAGCGTGTAGCGTGCAACACGCCATCACAAGATCGTGTCAGGGAAACATGGCCGGTTAGCGATGATATGAGAAGTGGGCAAGCAACCGTGTGACACTAACACACAACTCCACTTCCTCCATCACTCCATTTCCTCCACTTTCCCACGAGAGACGTGATGAAGGCTTATCGACTTGTATAAATAGGTTCTCCTCCCTATTTCCAACAACACAGAAAAACCAAGTGTTAATACCATCGTATTCAACACCCAGAGCCTGCCTGCAACATTTGCTAGCCTGCTCAACCTTCTGTTAACAAGTCATCAAATAGCCTTCATCTTCATACTCTCAACACCTTCTTCGATTCCCTCCCTAAGATCAACCTCACATCCTTCACCTATGACCGAAACAAATCTGGAACGGCCATGTCTTCGGTTTAGGCCAGAATTGTACAAATTATCTCTCGAATCAAAAGTGCTCATCGTGCAGCACATTTGTTGAAGGTTTAAATTCACTTCTCATCCACACACACCCAAAATTACCTAAACCTGCAGAAGTAGTTTTCTCCCACAAACACAACCATATTAGTACATTGTTTGACGAAGGAGTTTGTTCCATATACATGTATGATTATTTTCAGTGACTTAGTCACTGTTTAATATTTTCGGAAAAATATTATTGTTTTCCAAATCTTGTATATGATTACTTAGAAGTTTAAGTGTTAATTATTCCCACTTCAGTTTCTGTGACAGATCAGGGTTGCGCAGCGAAAGCTTCACGGGTTGACTTCGCTAGTTGATTAACTTCTATTATATTTATTATTCTGTTTATTTTATTTAAAAACCAATTGACTATTATATATGTATCATTTGAGAGAAGATCTTGTATATATATTTCTGAGCGGGGTTAGCTTTGGGCTAAGTTTTTGTAGCAGATTTCTTAATTGAAAGTTAAGTGTTTAATTTGGATATTTAGTGCCTCTTATTTAGTTAATCTCTTGGTTTAGTCAGCTGCTATCTTAGGGGGCGCTACAGATCTTCAGAGGGATAAGGTGATAGTGAACTCAGGTGCGGTTTTAGACTTGAGTGTCCCTTATCTGTCAATTTCGCAGGTGTTGGAGCTCTCGAGTTTTACAAGTAAGATAAACAGATCTTCATCACAGTCGTCGAATCTGAACAATTGGAACTTAAAATCAATCTCTCAATCGACTAGTATTTCTACTTCCAAAAAAATTTTTGGTCAATCTCAGAAGTCTCAAGATGAGGAGATTAATGATAGATTCGATTTTCACATTGATTTTAGCAAACAACTGGGAATTGATTGTGATACGCTGGCATCCAGAGAGAGATGTGCATAAATATGCTTATTAATCTTCAAGTTTCTGAGAAAAACAAACAAATTGATGAAAATCAATTTGATGGTTTGGAGAACTTTGATGAAGATTCGGGTGATGAAAATTGGTATGAGGAAGAAGCTAGAGCGATGGACAGCCCGTCCAATGAGGTTAATAAGAATTTGAATATTCCTAATCAGTCTAGTTCCAATTATACGATTTCTAGGGATTTAATTGGTGGTAATGGACCATAAAAATTTTTCATGGAATATTAGGGGTTTAGGCGATGATTTAAAGGTTATTGCGATTCGAAATGCAATAAGAAGGAGTAACACTGCAATTATTATAATTCAGGAAAAGAAAAAAAAGTTCATTGATGACACTCTTGTTAGAAGATTATGGGGTAACAATGGTTGTCATTATGTGTATTTGCCGTCTGAAGGTCGTTATGGGGGTATTTTAACAATGTGGAATAGAGCTGTCGCAGTAATGGGAGACAACCTAATCGGTGCATTCTCAGTTTCTATTAAATTTCGTAATGTAGCTGACAACTTCAGATGGATCTTTACCGCAGTTTATGGTGCTACTGATCAAGCTGATTATGAGCAATTCTGGCAGGAGGTGAGGGATATTCATTTGCTTATGCCTGAACCATGGTTGATAGGGGGAGATTGGAATGCGGTTCCATATCAGTCTGAAAGAAATAATGCTGGTGAGTGTGTGAGAAATAGAAATAATTTCAGAAAATTTGTTAATCAAAACAACTTGATTAATATTCTAATGTCTGGGGGTTGTTATACATGGACAAATTCTCAAAACCCACCTATTTTAGTCATATTGGATAGATTTGTGTTCACATGTGACTGGGAAGAAAATTGCATTTCTCTAATGCAGTTTAGGATGAGAAGACCAATATCTGATTATTCTCCAATTCTTTTGGATTGTAATGCATGTAATATTTCAAAATCTCCTTTTAGATTTGAGAACTACTATTTGAGTCATCCAGAGTTCTTAGATTGTATGAAAGTTTGTGGAGAAATTTGGTATTTTCTGGCAGTCCAAGTTATATCTTAGCAAAGAAATTGCAGGCTTTAAAGTTTTTTATAAAAAAATGGGGAAAAGAAACTTTTGGTTCTCTGCAATCTGAAGTTTATAGGTTGGAGAATCTCATTGATGTTTATGATAGTCTGGAAGAAATAAATTATTTAAATGAAGAAAATTTTACTGAGAGAGAAGCTACTAGAGTTAAGCACAAGGATGCTTCTTTGAATCTTGCAAGGAAATGGTTTGCTATGGCTAAAGGGAAATGGCTAGAGGATGGGGAGAGGAATTCCAGATACTTTCATAAGACTGCTTCATATAATCAAAAATTTAATTCTATCAGCTCTCTTTTGATCAATGGAAATATGAATCATGATAAGGATCTTATTAATGCAGAGGCAAAATCTTTTTATGAAAATTTGTTTGTTGAGAATACTCAATCAAGACCTAATTTTGAGAATTTGGAGATGCCAACAATTAGTGTTCATCATAGCATTATGCTTGAAAAACCAATTGAAGAGGAGGAGGTGAAAAAGGTAATTTGGGTCTTTGGAACTAATAAGTCTCCAGGCCATGATGGCTACACAATGGAGTTCTTTAAAGCAGTGTGGGATATTCTTAAGTCTGATTTGATGGAAGTTATGAAGGAGTTTCAAACAACAGGTAGATTAGACTGGAGATTGAATTGCACTAATATTATGCTTATTCCTAAGTGTGATGGTGCTGCAAGTATGCATAATTTCAGACCAATTAGTCTCATTGGAGGGGTGTATAATATAATTACCAAGTTGCTTGCAGACAGATTAAAATTAGTTTTGCCTTCGATTATATCTGATTTTCAGGGAGCATTTGTTGATAGTAGGAAGATTACTGATGGAATACTAATTTCATCTGAGTTAATAGATACAAGAGAACGAGACAAGAATCTTGGTTTGGTTTTGAAAGTGGATATGGAAAAAGCTTTTGATAACATAAGCTGGAGTTGTTTGGATTATACTATGTCCAGGTTTGGTTTTGGGAATGTATGGAGAAATTGGATTAAGTGGTGCTTGGCAAACACAATATTTGTTATGACTATAAATGGTACAACATCAAGCTTATTCAGAAGTGGAAAAAGGATTAAACAAGGGGATCCAATTTTCCATTTTCTCTTCATTTTGGTGGTAGAAGTTCTATCTTTGCTGATAAAAAAATCAGTTAATATGAAGATGATGGATGGTTTCAAGCCTGCACCGAATGCTACTGCTATTAATCATCTGCAATTTGCAGATGATTTGATTGTTTTCTTAGATGACAATGTGGGTCAATTACAGAATTTGAAAAATGTGTTGTTGGCTTTTGAGTTGATCTCTGGCTTAAAAGTGAACTTCAAAAAAAGTGCACTGGTTAGAGTAGGGAATGAAGTGAATATTATTGAATGTGCAAATATTTTTGGCTGTCCAATAACTACTTTTCGTATGAAATATTTTGGAATACCACTTGGAAGTAAGTCAAAAGTTGTAGGGGTGTGGGAGGTTATTTTGCAAAGATTTCAGAAAAGATTGAGTAATTGGCAAAGAAGGTATTTGTCTAAAGGAGGGGAGGCTAATGTTAATCAAACATGTTCTGTCTAGTTTGCTAGTGTACTATCTGTCTTTATTTTAGATTCCTGCTTCTGTGGAGAAGCAAATGGAAAAAATTATGAGACAGTTCTTGTGGGGTTCTTCAGCAAGGAAAAGAAAGAGAAGTTGGGTAGAATGGGATAAAGTAAATATTTTAAAGGAAAGGGGAGGAGATAGTGTCAGGAAATTGAGGTTAATGAATAGAGCATTGCATGCTAAGTGGATATGGAGGTATGGAAATAAGGAAAAAGCTCTATGAAAAAAGATTATAAATGAAAAATTTGGAGGCAATCCACAAGCTTTTTTCCCAATGATACTACAATGATAGTTGGTAGAAGTCTATGGGCTGGAATTTTGAAGTGCAGTGCTAGTGTTGAACAAAGTTCTGTAATTCAAGTAAATAGTGGTAATAAATGCCTATTTTGGAAGGATAAATGGCTTAATGGTCAATCTCCAAGGTCATTGTTCCCTGCTCTTTTTAAAATTAGTAACAAGAAAAATGCAACAATTAAAGAAATGATGATGTTTACCACTAATGCCAGTTGGGATTTTGCTTTCTCAAGATTGCTTAAGTAATAGGAAATTGAGGATGTGGCACACCTGCTCAACTTAATCCCTGTTATAAATAGTGAAAGTGGAGAAAATCAAAGAATTTGTCAAGCAAGCAATAAGGGTTTCTCTGTTTCAGAATGTTATAAATCATTGGAAGATGATGGTCTTTTGGTTTTTCCTCGTCAGTGTGTTTGGAACCCAAGAATACCCCAGAATGTAATATTTTTTGTTTGGTGTTTGGGTTATGATGCAGCTCCTACTTTGGATTCTTACAGAAATACTATTATGGTAAATGGATGTCTCTTATGCAAGAAAGGTGTGGAATCAAACAATCATATTTTTCTGCACTGTGAGACTACTAGGTTAGTTTGGCATATCTTCTTGAAATATTATAAACTACAGTGGGTTTTTCATGGTTCTGTCAGAAGTAATATATGGAAGTGGAGAAAGAAAAAATGCAAGAGTGATTCTATCAGGTAAAAAATATGGGATATAATTCCATTTGCTATTTGGTGGGCTATATGGATTGAAAGAAATGCAAGGTTATTCAATGGGAGGTATAGGTTATTTGACTCAATTATAGACAGTGTGAAGACATACATTTTCAACTAGTGTATGGGAACTAGTATCTTTCAAGGATACTCATTAGATACAGTTCTTAGAAACCGGGATGCTGTAATGCAATAGCTGAATTTTTTTCTCTTTTTCTTGAAAGCTCAACTACAACTGAGCTTCTTTTGTATCTTTCTCAACTACTTCACTGCCTTAGTGTTGAGTTGATTTTTAATCCAATTGCCCTTTTTTGAGTAAAAAAAAATAATACTAAAACAATTATAATGCGGAAATATAAAGTAAATGACACAGCAAGATTTTGTTAACGAGGAAACCGCAAATGCAGAAAAACCCCGGGACCTAGTCCAGAATTGAATACTCTCAGGATTAATCCGATATACAAAATAAACCAACTTTGTATAGTTGAGACCAAGCAACTAAACCTATAGTTCACCTAGTTCCGTATGTATTCCCACGCCTCCAACCTGTAAACAACTCACGTACTTGGACCAATTAATTTGGTTTACATTCCAAACAGTAAAGGAACAACAAATTTGTTTGGTATCAACTCTCTTCAACCAAGTGATATGAGTTGCACAAAGGCTCTTCTGTATCTTAACATAAACTCCTTTGCCAGGTTCCAAGATCAATCTTATGTTCAATAACCAAAAGGTAATCGTTAAGATTAAGGAAATCAACACTCTTAATCCAAAGAACTGTGTTGATGCCGATCTTCTCAATTAATCAATCCAATCTACCACAAGGATAAACCGATTATTAATTGGATCCTCTTTTACCAAAACAATTATTGTGCACACCAAAGATTATAAAACCAAGTCATAAATCTTCTATCTCTTCTTTGTCTTAAAATATTCTTAGATCTTTAATAAACACCTGCACACAACTACTTGAATATCTTGTGATCAATCACACACATAATGGATTCTGTAAACAATGGATTATCACAAGACCGTCTACAGATTTAACAACAGTATAAAGATCCCTGTCGAAACCTTGAACTTGTTTGAGTGAATCTTATATCAAAAGAGAAAATTCTCAAGCATAAACAAACTAAGTGCAATCAAAGTTCAACCACCGTTAGTCAATCAAATCAATAAGAAAACTAAAGATAAACCGCAATATCTAGTTTCCCACCAACGATACGCACTAGAGCTTCTCAATCCCAAAGAAGACTTTAAACTGGGCGGACGTAAGAGATTTCTCCTAATTAGGTTACTCTCCTCTCCGAATAGGTGGCTTCACTAGTAACAGTACAACATAGGAAGATTACTGTCACGAAGGATTAGTTTGCTAGAAATGAAAACTCAAAGTATTTATAGACAAGGAAGTTTGGACACCAAGGAATTTCCAAAACCGAAAATATTTTCAAGATATTTCCATATTAACCCAGATTCGGTTTTCATAATTCATGTGAATGCACTGTCCAAATTTATGATCGAAATCTCCTTGGAAAATCTTTAACTAGCAAATGCACATTACTAATTCTTATTTTCCATATATAATTAAAAACCTTAATTAAAAGATTCTTAACTTATTTAAATTCAATATTGGGATTTACTTCCTTCTTAGTTGTTAAGGAATATCTTTGAACAATAAAAGATACACATTAATGCGCGTGTTCAAAGTGTGTCAACATCTTTCTCTTGCAAGTCCTTTTTCATACTTGCTCACTTGAAACCGATTTACCACACTTCCAAACAAGTTTAGAATTGGTTCATCTGACTTTTAAGAACTATGTGATTGATCAAGTAACACTCAATCACAAACCATGGGTCTAACGGTTCTACCAAAACAAGTTTCGGTTCTACCTCCATGTGAGTATTGTGCATAGTCACACTAGCTTACCAAATTTCGTATGACTAGGTACTAGGATCGGTTCCCCACATATATTTGGTATCTAACTTGTATGTGTTGTACATGTCCATAGGATTATTTTCCCTTTGCCTAAAAACGTGTTGCACATGTTCATAGGATCGGTTCCCCTTTCTTCTATAAACCTTGCTGCACCTCATACAAGGATTGGTTCCCCCTTGTGATGTACCGCACCTCTTACTAGGATCGGTTCCCCTCTTTCAAATTTGGTCAGACATACACAAACCCGATTATACCCCAGGTGATTACTTAAGATCGGTTACACTAATAAAAGTCATACCAATACATAAGTCAGGCCTCATGTGAATATTTTTACCAAGAACACAACCAAGTCATGAGCGGTTATACTAATCACACATATTGGTCGTTCATAAGATATGCAATGAAGAACAACCCCAATAACGCCTGGAGATTTCCTTTTCGGTTCACAACACATATCATGAACTTACTTCCTTAAAACACATGTAAAAACATTGTTCCCTAGGATGAAATCCTCACCTCATACCCATACATAATCACAATAGCATTCATATGATTATGTCGATGTCTTATATACAAAGTTTAATGGTTAAGCAAGAAACTTCATATTGTATTCCTTAATACTATGTCTATCTAGAGTGTTCATGCTTCGCAGTTTTATGTTTTCAATATGCACGACTTCAAAGATACGTTAGGGAATGAAACAGTTCAAGTCAAATATCACTAACCTTAAGTGGAAGGATGATGTTGTGGTTGTAGCTCCTTCACTTCTTTAAGTCTTCGCAATACTTGTAATGTCGCACCCTAATAGTTTCAAGCTAACCTATACGAAGTTGACTCTAGTACATTTAAATCAAGCAACTCTTAAATGAGTTTTAGTTCACTAAAATATGATAACCAAACTTGACATACCAACGCTTGGTGGGTTAAACCGAGCTATGCTCTAACAATATCCCCCTTTGTCAATTTTAGTGACAAAACTCTTACAATCATATGGATAAATAAATTATGATAATTCATTACACATACGCTTGATTCCCGAATTCAACAGCACATAACCTGCATTAATTCAATCCTTAAAATCCCGTTGTTGACATTATAATAACAAAGCTCATACTCCCTCTAAAGGTGAGATAGGTAGATTCTCAATCTGCGTGTCTTTGTTATCCCAATCATATGATATGTTACTCCCCCTTAGTCTGTGCTTTTCCTCATTCGTTAGATAAACGTTCAAGCACCATTGTCCTCTTCCCTAGTGACACCAATCAACATAAAATTGATACCAGCATCACCTGTTTACTCTATATATTTCTCCCCCTTTTGTCACAAAAATAACAAAGAAACAAAAAAATAAAGGACAACATGAAAAGGATCTTTAAAATATCAAAATAGACTTGCAACTTGTTGAGTTAAGAACGAGGGTTCCACATACCATTTTTGATAACCAATATCAAAACTGAAACTACAAAGCAACTATGTTTTGATATGTTATCATGGAAATAATTGCCCGAAGAAATTTTCCTAACTAGTTTAGCAAATCAAAAATCAACTAAGCAACTTAGTTCCTTTGCTAAACCGATTGCATAAATACAACCTCTTCATTCAATAAGATCAAAACAAAGATAAACTCCATTTTTCTCATCAGGTTCTAATTATCCATATAACTTAGACCTTTAGATTTTAAACAAGCCAAATACTAGGTTAGTTAACTAGCATTTCCTTTTTTAGGCATTCGGCTAGACTTGAATAACCGAAACCTCCACTTTGATAAGTCTAACTAAGATCAGAATTAACTTAGTTTATCTTATCCGAAATCGAATTGGACTAAACAACTCATCCCGTTAATATATTTATTCGTTAAGCCATAAATAATTCATACAAACCAATAAATAAAATTGCATAATTATTCACCTCAACCGGAAGCAATTAAAACCACATATATCATTAAGTTCCACTATTGCACCGAAATTTTGTAAGCCTAAACGATTGATACCATACAATAAAGAAAAATAACAATTATTTTACTTAACTAGAAGCAATTGAAATAACATAAACATTAAAGCACCGCAATTGCACCAAACTTTTGTAAGCCTAAACGATTGATATCACACAACAAAGCAAGATAACAATAGTTTTACTTAACCGGAACCAATTAAATCACACATACATCCACACATACATAATGGAATAAACACATCAATTGTACCGACAATTTCGTTCAAGCAAAAGCAATAGATATATCAAATAAAAACAATCTTTTCTTAAACAGGAAAAAAATTAACTAACAAGATTGTTACCTCAATTTCGCATCCAACTTCTCCAATATGATCGCATCTTCTTCTTCCAGGGAGAATTGATATCAAAATACTATTATGTTGTCATCCTTGCAAAAACAAAAGAATAACAACAACCAACCTTTACCAGAGAAAGGTTGAAAATCAATTTTAACAATTGCAAACAAAAGTTGAAAACCGTCGAAACACATATGCTTTTATGCTAAACCAAAACCGATTAAACATATTGTTTCTACAGGAACCCCTCATGATCCTTTGATAAAGCCTACCAACATGGGCTAGAACTTAATCCTGTTAAATCAAAAAGTCACCCAAACCATAAGGGTTCACAACATATTATGAGATCGAATATCAAGGTAATAAAACCGAAATCAAACATCTCATAAACATCCATAGCAAATAAATAAATCATTAAAGCACCGGCTATGTAAATCAAAAACTATCACAAGAAAATTATAAATCAAATAACTTTATTCATAATAGTTTTTATTCATAATAGACTTACACAATCAATGAAAGAAATCAACAATTGATGTCTATTTTTCCATTCTCAATTCTCGTGACGATTGCTTTCAAAAACTAGATTCAAATTCTTTTGATCACTCCCCTTTTCAGTAGATGATTTCTTCATTTCAAACAGTTGGGAATGAAGATTAGCTAATACTTCTTTTGAATCCTTTACCATCAACTCATGATATCTAATGCAACCTTTAATAGAAAGAATCTGTTTTCTTAGAGAATCTTGAGAATTATCATGAAGAGAAACATCATGAGTTCCATTCATAACAGATGCATAGAGTACTAAGTCATCAAGAGATGTCTTTTCTTCAGTCGAATTCTCCATTGAAATCCAAAGTCTTCTTTCGGACAGGAAGAAGATATAAGTGATTGGAGAAAATCAAGGAATAATTTGGTTTAAGAAAACCGAAACTATTTTTCCCAAAAATAGAATGATATCTATTATTTTTCACAGACATAACACTTGCCCTGATTTATGCTTCCTCACATTCAGAATTTTTGGCAACAAGTAAGGATACATATTTCAACACAATCAGTGTGTGTTGAGGTGAGAATTACTCTAACCATAGTGAACAATGTCATCCTTAGGATGACTTATAAACATAATATATTGTGTTTCCTTCTGTTCTTTCATTCTCTTGTAGTTGCAAGAGTTTGCAATCTCCTTTTGAGATCTTATAAACTTACCAGTCTTCAAAATCTTTATCCCTTTACGAAGATCCTTGATAAATTTATTTTCAAGGAGAGTTTTAGTATGATTATTTCTTCTATAGGAAGATCTTATCATATTGTCAGAAAACTTAATTTCTGATTCTTTAGGTTTTTCATCCGATTCCGATTTTACCATACTGGTTTTATCCGAAAGATATTTCAAAAGGTTTTCAAGAACCAAGCTTAACCTTTTATTCTCCTTAATTTCCAACTCACGTTTTTCTAAGAGTTATTTAGACTCACCGTATTCATCCTCATTAGAGTTAGCAAGAAATGCATTATACTCAGATATTTCTTCACTGGATTCTTCCTCCGGAATACCATCAAGAGTGGTGACATATGCCTTGTTGCACTTCTGGGTTTTTCTGCTGGGACAATGTTTTGCCATATGTCCGAAACTTCGGCACTTGACTCATTGTACTTCATTGTTACCCTTTTTATGGCAAACTGAAACTGTATTAGAAACATGTTTATTAAAGATCTTTAACTTTCCTACCAGAGAGCTTCTAGAAAGTGTATAAAGATCGTTTCCTTCTATTATAGCATGTTTCTTAGACTCGTATTTGGATGTTAACGATCTGAGAATTTTGCATATTATTTCTTTTTCAGGTATAACCTTTCCAAAGAAAAAAGATGCATTAACACTATAACCCTTACCTTTTTTATGCTTTCACTAACGGTAGTGGTAGTAATGCTAGAGTTAACACTCCAAAATCGTTCGTCTTTTCGAACCTACAAAACATATTCAAAACTCATATTTTCATAAAATCATGAATATTTCTACTGTGTGAACATTCACCATGAGATTACAAAAACTAAAACATTATTTCATCATAAATAATTGTTTACGTCTAAGTAATTCTACACAAAACTCAAGTTTTGATATTAAATAAAATAATATATATTTGTATATATATAAAAAAAAACGTGATTTACTCACGTAATTTTTTATTTTTTTTGACGTGAGCAAGGCTCACGAAAAATAAAATTTGTGGATACTCCACGGTTTCAAAAAAAAAAAATCATGAATAGACCATGGTTTTACAAAAAAAAAAAAAAAACTTTTCCTTCGTATCGTCATACGACTTCGAAACGAAGGATTATTCCAATTTTGTGAAAAACTCACGCATTATAAGACAAAGTTTTGGTTTACATGAAATCTCATGAACAAAATTTTATCACTGGACACAAGTTCATGTATAGAAAAAAAGGAAAGAAGAAAACTCCTTCTTCGTATCATTATCATTCTTTAAAACTAGGGTTTATTTCGGTTTCGTGAAAATTCACCTTTTCATGATAAAACTTTGGTTCACATGAAAGCTCATAAACATAGTTTTATCACTGGACTTAATTATTCATATATAAATAAAAATCTCTCCTAAATAAGGGATTATCATTAGTTTTCAAAACTAATGATCTAACGAACATACGTTTTCAATAACGAAGGTTTTCGACAAAACCCACACTCATGCATGCACCTGTATATAAATTTATCATGATCAAGATATGAACAACTCATAGAACTCATGAACATCAGCAAAAAAAAAAATCGCACTTACCTAGTCGGCACTGGCCAGACGGTGGCGGTGCGATAGGCAGCGCTGGCAGCTCCGGCGTGAAAAAATTCTCTTCCTCTCTTGTGCACAGCTGAGAAGATGATGAAGGGATCAAAGCTCTGGTTGTGGGAAAATTTTTTAAAAAAAGGGAACAATTCCTTTTATATCAAATTTTATTTCCAAAAACTAATTTTCTAAGGATTTCCTTATTAGGCCCCAACCCGCGAATCCTAAACGACCAAGGTACTGTCATCCAAATCACTGGTTCAACACCAATTTATGTAAACCAAATGATGCTCTATCATGCCACTGAGATCTTCATTCAATTCATGGTATGCCCGTACTATCGAAATCCGGTAACGTCTTAACTTACAACTAAGTTCAATTACTTATATTGTTTATGACCGGCAAATCACCATTCAATGCTGACTGAGGAACACGGCTTTCCTCACTAAGCAGGGGACTTAATGTAGATGGTGGATTTTTGACAAAGGCTAAAATCATAAACCCATAATTATACGAACCTCTGATCCAGCAGTCAGACGTGAGTATTGAAACATGAATCTCTTTATCGAATCCTCTGATTGAGAATACTTTCTCTCAAAGTACATGTAGATATGTAGTCTCATGACTAGGCAACATCATATATCGTGTATAGTTGCAGGAAATCCCACACTACACCCCTCACAAGAATTCATACAATCAAATCATTTTAGGATGAACAATCACAATCTTTATTGATTAATCTCACAAATTCTACAAGAAAGGAAAGAAATGAAATTAAGAATTAACAACTGCTCTGGACTTTCTATCTCTTAATGACTTACTCAATACTTCGAAAAAGATCCCCCTCCTCTCAAGCCTGTTCGGCTCTTTATATAGGGAATTACATAGTGGATGACAGCTAATCTGTCCTTTTTTTTAGGATCTGGCTTGAGGTATTTCGCAAGCTTACAAATGTACAATTTCGCAAACGTACTAAATCTCGCTAGATCTTCACATCTTTATCGTGTTTTCGCTGTCGTTTTATGCTGCGTCATTTCTCAAATCATCCTGCGATATTCACAATGTGTTGTTGGTGAAGATTTCGCAAGTGTATCCTTGTTGCGATATTCTGATCTTACATCTTGCCTCTTCTCATGTCTTCTATGTGAAGGAGAGAATGTCATGAGAATTTGTACTTTAAAATGCCGCAGCTACTTATCTTTTCCTGAATTTCTGTACTGTCACGGTTCCGTATTTTACGCAAACTTAATTACATGTATCTCTTCTTCTATTCATCTCTTGACACGTCTTTTTCAACCGCTGCTTCTTAACCGTTCATGTCTATTCTTCGCATTGAATGCACTTATCTTCTCGAGAGTTTCTACTCTCTTATATATATTCTTCTCATTCTTCTCTTCTTTTAACTTTCTTTTTCATCTTCTCTGCAATTTTTTCTTTTACTGTTCTTCCGTAAATTTCGCTTCTGCTACTGTGAATTTTCTTCTTCTTCTTATTTTAATCTTCAATTATTCTTCATTCCCCTGCTGAAAATGCCTCCAGTTGGTCGTAAAAATAAAGTTTCCTTCCAAGAAACCCGAAAGGAATTTCTAACCAGAGGTTTCACTTTATCTCTCATTCCTGGTCAAAACCCTAAATATGATCTTTCTACAAAATTATTTTCTAATTATCCCTGTGATCATGGAAAAATAATAGTTTCTCTATGACAACTTCAAGCTGGTCTTCCCATTCCTCTCTATGATCCTGAACTTCCTTTGTTTAATGAAATACTCTCTCATGCGAAATTCTCGCGAGCAGTTTATCAATTAAGTGGAGACTGTATTCGCCTAATGCTCGATTTTGCTAATCGTGGCGCTGGTAAGGGATCTCTTTATCCCTAAGAAGTTAAAGATTCTCTGGTGTTACAATTGTTCCTGCGAAGTATATTGTAGAAAATTTCTTTGAAAATTACGAGATAATTCCCATGAAGAGAAACAGTACTTGCTAGGGCGTTCGCTTGAGGAAGAAGGACAATATCGACGATGATAAAATACTTATGCAATACATCGATTGGCACCCTACCAATAATACAACCCCACGTCATTCTAAAGATGATAGGTGGTGTATCTTCCCCTTAAATCTAGAGGGTACGTACATCTCCTGCTCTCATGTTTTACCTGCGAATCTCGCCACATATCAACCGTGGGTATTCAACTGGCCTGAAGAGAGCGCAGAGGTATATTTTCGAATTTCACTTTACTTATGATTCTTCATATTCTTATATGTGATTTCACTAAACATTCTTACACCATTTCCTTCATATCCTTGCGAAATTGTTATATTGAGAGGTTGAGGAGAATCTACAACAATACTAAGAAACCAAGTATCTTAGCGGCTTTGCGTTCGATCACAAATGAAGTAAGAAATATTCTCTTTATAGATTTTAACAATATATTGTTGCCTATATTTATTATCTTTATCTGTGTGTGAAGATTGGTGTTGTAGAAGAAGAAATTAAAGATCCCGCCCCAGCTGCGAAAACCAAAGGCAAAAATGAAGGTGTTATTCGCAAGGAGAAATCTGCTGCCCCTCCTTCAAAGAAACGAAAAATTCAATCTCCCTATCCTTCAAGCTCTCATTCTAGCGAAAGTTCTGGTAATGATAATGCTAACAATTCTGCCGCAAAAGGAAATTCTTCAGCTGAATATTCTATGGCACAATTGTCTAGTATCTTTTCTAACTCTATGCAAGGGATTGGAGATGATCATCTTACTAATGCCTGCAAGTCCATAGCTGCTATCTGTGATGCTCCCCTCTTAGAGAATAATGAGTCTCTTCGTGGGGTTTCAAGATCTGTATCTCCAAGTTTCTTACATTCCCTTAATAGCTTGGTAAATTTTCATACTTATATTTTTCTTCTTTTTATTTATGCCTTGAATTCATAAATTATTCTTAAAATTCACTGCATTATTTCGCAGGCTGGGAAAGCTTCTTTCGCTGTTACTTCAGATTTGGAAAGAAGGCGTGCGGTTCTTGAAAATAAAAATCTTGATCTTCGCAAGAAGAATGAAAAACTGGAGGCTGAAGCTGTTGGCCTTCGCAAAAAGAACAAACAATTGGAATCTGAGACTGCCGTTCAAAAGAATAAAATCTCTAGTCTCCAAAATGCCAATAAGAAACTTTATGGTATAGAACTTTTTCTTTATTTTCTTAATTTCGTTTTCTCATTATCTTTTCTTATATAGTTTACCATTTCGTAGACGTTTATGGTCTTTCTGATGAAGCTATTCTTCTTCACTCATTTCCCCATCATATAGATGATGACGCCCTTCTTGATCATCTTAATAACTCTTTGAATAGTTTTTCAAATGACAAAATTAAATCCCTTCCTATAAATGAACTCAGATCCAAACATCGCCTCTTAGAAATTGAACATAGATCCAGCTTGGGTTTAGCCAATAAATTTAAACGTTCCTTTCATAGTTCTAAAGAGGAAATCAATATTTTAAGGGCCAAGTATAGTGATCTCATAAATGAAAAAGATCGTATTGCTCTCCAAGGTGCTCAAACTTTAGCGAAATTTCATGAAACTCTTCTTGAGGTTCAAATTGAACGAGATGAAGTTATTCGCCAAAACGCTATACTTAGCAAAAGAGAGATTCAAATTCGCTCATGTCTTCTAATACAAAATGACGATGAATTCGCTTGGGCTGCGAAAGTTCTAGATAACGCCAGAAATAACTTAAGTGTAAATGTTAGTCTTCAAGCTGAGCAAACGGCCTTGATTAGAGATATGATTTCTAACAGAGAAGGTTGTTAACTGTTCGTCCTTATTTAACTGTTTGTTTTTCATAAACTACCATCAGATTGTTGATTTATTGTTATATTTTCGAAGAAGCTGAAGATAGATATCGAAAGAGAATTGAAGAGCTTGAGAATTAGAAAGCGAAGCTCGCAAAGGATCTTTCTTCTCGCAATGAGAAATGTTCTAGGCTGAAGAACCAACTAAAGATCACTATTGCGAACTTCAAGAATGATGCTATTCTTTTCCACAACGAAACTATTAAATCAATTTGTGATGATAATGACATTCCTCATTCTACATATCCTTGCCTCTTAGACAAAGTTCCAGAGAATGTTCCTGACCTGGTTATCTCTGATAGTGATGCTGATGAAGAAATAGAGTCTGATGAAGATGAAGAAGAGAAATATGATGAAGATAAAGGAGAAAACTCTGGTGAAGAATCTGATGATGATAATGAAGAATCAAGAAAGAAGTAGCTTTTGCTTCCTTGTGCTTCCTTGTTCAACTTTTTGTAAAACTTGTATACTTTCTCTTTGATCTTCTATTCTTGTACATTTGTAGTCTATCATTGCGAATTTCTCCAATCTTCAATACAAGTTCTATTTCTTTTGCTTCTTCCTGAATGTGTTAGAAAAACTATTCTCTTTTGCAATATTTGATTTTTCATCTTATGTGTAAATTTATCATGTGGAGACAAATAACATTTCCTCATTCTATGCATTTGGTGCGCGTCGTCTACGCAACAAATTAATTACACATTTCCACACAATTAACTGGTAATATAATGGCAAGGAGTTCTTTCCCACGAAGAGCAGGGAGTTTCTAGTTGTTAAAAGTAACCGAAAGGGGTTTTTTAGATTTTAATAAAAGTAACTAATAAAACGAAAATAATAAATATTGGTCTAAATTAATAAGGAGAAAGATGATTAGGGAATCATTCGCCGTCACTGAAACGAAGCTTAATTAAATGCAAATTTATCTCTTATTAAATTTATATTGTTACCAACCGTAGAATAGCAATAAGCTCTGCTATCCACCGGATTCCTACTGTCACTGGATACGGAAACGCTCGACTACTAGATTCTATCCAACCAACCCACCAAGAATAAGCTCTCAAGGTGTAAATTAGTTGAATGCTTTACACTCTGTGAATCAGGTTGATCCCAGCATCAGACGGATAGGCTCGGCCTGCTTACTAGTGTTATCTTTACACACAATTGCTTAACAAAATCCCTATGTCAGCTCTTGCGATTTACTACTTGTGTAAAGAGTTGATGTGACAATTACGCGTATCACCCAACCCTAAACTAGTAGAAGAAATATTGATTGGTTAATTTAATTAATCATTTTAAATAACCCCTCAATATTCTTAGACAATAAAGATAATCAACAATAAAATAAAACTTGAAATAAACGTGGTTAAGAAAATAATACTTCATGGTTCAGGACTTTGAAATCATCACTAATCAACTAGAAGTTTACCTACTCATAATTAAAAAGTACTGGCAAATAAATAAAGAAGAAGGAATTAAAATAGAACTAAAAATAAAAGGCATGCATGAAAGCCAGGAGCTCCCACCATGTTTCTCTCTTCTCTCGCAACAAACAAAAATGATAAAAGAAGAAATATCCGAAGAAGTAAAGGATGATTGCTAAAGGGGGGGACCGAAATTAGCAGGGGGTTACCGTTTCATATGAGACAAAAGAGTTATATCCGATCTTAGCCGTCGGATCACTCAAACGGTATCCCCTGCTAATACCGGTCCCCTTAGCAATCGTGGAAGTAAAGGAAGAAGTGTTAGAAGAAGTGTTTTTTTTCTCTGTCTCACTCAACCCGCTATTTATAGACAAACAAGATTCATCAAAATAAATGTGTAGCTGATTCGATGTAGTGCGGCCCATCCTAGTAAAGTGTACAAGAATTCTGATTCATTCGATTTCCAAAGGGTCCCATGTGAAGCAATTATCACCGTACAATACACCCGTCTTGATGTATCATTTTACAAATAATTTCCCCTTCTTCAACGCGTTAAATATTCTGAACAAAGGCGTGCTTTATTTTCTGAGCTGGGTTGCACGGACTCTCCATTTCTTGAGCCGTGTCCGCGTCTGACTTGCGTCGGACACGGGACGTGCGTGGGATGCTGACACGACGCTTGTCCAACTCACCAATTTGCGCGTCATGCGCGCGTCTGGTTTGGACACACCGATGACGCGTGTCCGACGCATTTTTTTTTTCATTTACATTTAAACTTCTTCCTTTATTTTTACTATTATTAACCAAATAAAGAAAGACAAACATTTAGATCAATAATTTAGGTATTTATTAGGATTTTGTAATTGGATATGACATCACATATACTCTTAGTTGGGCATGTGTTGTTATAAGAATGCATTTTGACTGTGCCATGAGTTTAATAGTGATTGATTGTTTGACATTCGGTGTGTATAAACAAACGATATTTTCTTTTCTTTTGAAATTTATACATATTCAAAAGAATTTATACATATGTATAAATTTTCCTTTTCGATCAAAAAAAAATTATATATATGTAGCATCATTTTCTAATTTTTATGATCGAAATACTTAACTTTGCTATATAAATACATGATTATATATATAAATAATATATAAATAAAATATGTAAATACGTGTCCGCGTCCTAATTTTTTGAGAATTTTGTAGTGGCGGCATCGTGTCGTGTGCGCGTCAACGCGTCCATGTCTGTGCAATACAGCTTCTGAGATTACTGTAAACCGGATCCCACCACACGTCAACTCCCTTGTGAATTATTGTCTGCAACAATCAGAATTTGTTGGTAGAAAATAAGGGATTGTGTTACGGTGTACCATGAAGTAGTTTATATCAGTATCCATGGCTTGTGATTGGCCATATATTTGGTTCGGACCCGCAAGAAGATAGATCTTCCGTTCAATGCTGATGGCACATTCAAATTGATGTAAATTAATACACTAAATTTCCACCTAAGCCTAACATGTCAGAGACATGTTTCTACCAACTTTTCTTTCAGCCGGTCCCACTTTACTTTTCTCTTCTGTTGCTCGCGGAATTGGAAGTCGAATGGCCCTACAATTTATCTTAGCACCAAAAATAGCAAACTATCTTCTCTGCCATGATCACAACCCGAGCTCATTCATCCGTGGCTTGTTCTTGCAGCTTCTAACAGACTTGATATGATTCGGTTTACCTTATTTACATTTAGGAGATAATATCCTTCATTAACGGCTGTATTTCAAAGGAAATATTATTGATTTTGTTATAAAAGAGTTCCCTGGAGAATCATTTTCTCTAAGGAAGTTATTCCCATTCCAAGATGACATCAGCCAACCATCGATCCCTCCTCCTCTAAATCGTTTGCATCCATGGCAGGTGAGAAGAAAACTCTTCACCCGGCTTTTGCCGTTAACAACATCAAAACCCTAATCCCTATTCTCTTAGACATCAAACAAGACGAGTATTCCTCATGGGTTTTCCTCTTTGACCTTCATCTCCAAGCACATCGATTGCTCTTCCTAATCGATGGATCGCAAAGACCTGCAGATGTTGATGCCGAAACTGAAAAACAGTTAGATGCCCTATGTCGACAATGGATGCTTGCCACCATGACCAAGGATCTCATGCTTACCGTTCTCAAGAAAGGGAAAACTGCGAAGGAACTTTGGGATCATCTTAAGACCTTGTTTCAAGACAACAAAGGTAGCCGTGCTGCAAGTCTTGAAAGTAAGTTTGTCAATCTCAAATTTTCTGATTGTGCTAATGTTGATGACTATTGTGACAAGCTTAAATCATTGTCTGATCGATTGCATGATCTCGATTTTCCCATGAATGATAAGCGATTGATTATCCAACTGGTAAATGTCCTTCCGGAGGAATACAACATTGTAGTCTCTTTTATACAGAAATCCATGTCGACGTTTGATGATGCACGATCGCAACTTCATACTGAAGAAATCAGACGTGCACAACACTCCCTTACACCTGCACCAACTGCCCTTTCTGCTGCTGCATCTCCTATGGATCGCAACACACCTCGTCCTCATCATCCTGGCAAACGTGGGAAATCTAAGTCCAACGACAGACGCCCTGGATCTGGATCGGCTACACCTTTAGTTGGAAACCCGCCATTACTGCATACACCGTCAGGTTATCGTCCATCTCTGCCTCCTTCTTCACCGGTATACCCTCCCTACTGGACACCATACATGCCCATACCTGACGATGTCTCCCTGGAAGACTTCTGATACACATCGCAGACAGCCCATTGCCAACTCCCGCAACAATCAACACCGTGGTCGTTCTACTGTAACTGGACGTGGTCAAGCCTATATCACTCCTACCACCGAGTTACTACAGCCCACGGACATAGCTGAAGCATACAACTCTATGCATCTTCATCCTCCTGATGACAACTTCTATATGGACACCGGTGCTACCTCGCATCTTACTCCTGATTCAGGTACTTTACATAACGTTTTCAATAATAACATTGTACGTTATATCTTAGTTGGCATGGGCCGTGAATTTGACAACTCTTCTTTCCATAACTTTGCACGTGATAATGGTCTCGTTTTTCGCTTCTCATGCCCCCACACTTCCTCCAAAAATGGCAAGGCCGAACGCATGATACGCCGTGTCAATGATATCACTCGTACTCTTATGTCTCACGCTTCCGTTCCCCCCAAATATTGGGTCTACTCTCTTCATATGGCACTCTATCTACATAACCTTCTACCTACCAAAGTCCTTGATTTTCACTCACATGTGTCTATTCTTTATCAACGAAAACCAATGTATGATCATCTTCGTACTTTCGGTTGTCTTTGCTATCCAAATCTCTCTTCCACAACTCCTCACAAACTTGCCCCTCGTTTCTCTAGATGTGTCTTCCTTGGTTTTACTCTCAACCACCGTGGATACCGCTGTCTTGATCTTGCAACAAACAAGATCATCCTCTCTCGTCATGTCACTTTTGATGAAACAGTTTTTCCCTTCACAGATTCTCCTATAAATAATTCTTCCAATACCGACTCCCCTCTTTCCCCCATTCATCCTTCCTAATTCCTATAATCTATCATACTCGTAAATAGAGCCTCCCCTACTGTCAACCAACCTCCCCCTACACTCCACCACACCGTCGTTCCACCTTCTCCTCTGCTACGTCAGTACTACCCACTACTGTCAACCACCCTTCCCTCTACTACGTTAGTCCCACTCAACATCTCCTATCTCTCCTCTACTACGTCAGTACCACCGTCGTTCCACCTACTCCTCTACTACATCAGTACCACCCACTACTGTCAACCACCCTTCCTCTCTACAACGTCATCCTCTCTCAATGTCTATTGTCTCTCCTATTTCCTCTCTAGTATCTCGGGTGTAATAGACTTGATATGATTCGGTTTACCTTATTTACATTTAGGAGATAATATCCTTCATTAACGGCTGTATTCCAAAAGAGTTATTATTGATTTTGTTATAAAAGAGTTCCCTGGAGAATCATTTTCTCTAAGTTATTCCCATTCCAAGAGCTTCATCAGACCAGGGCGAGACTTGTGCTCCATTATCTTCACTGTCGAGCTCCTTAACAGTCTATGTTCATCACTTCCATGTCTTGGTTCATCTCGAGCTGAACTTCACAATCTCTTCCTCGTCACTGACATGAATCACAGCAAACCCGAACTCAAATTTTCCACCTATCATCTTCATGTTCATCTAGCTCATCACAACCTCATTGTTGATGTGAAACGTCACAAGTTTCTCCATCAGCAGCATGAAACTTCATCGAGCACAGCATAATCACCAAGAATAACTTCATCACTGCGATCATGAACAGCAGCAAGCAACTCGGCATTCATTCTCATTTTTCCATCTCGAACAAGCCATTATTCTCTGTTTCGTTCGAGCTTATCTATCACCACAACAAATATCGATGGAAGCAAGCTCCATCTTCATCATCTTTACAGCAGCACAAGTTGATCATTGATACGATCAACTCCATGTCGTTCTTCCCTGTTTTTCATCTCGATATGAACTTCACCTTCTCGTCCTCATCACGATGGTAGTAGCAAAACACTAATCGAGTCTCAACTGACAAAGCCCTGGTTCAATGGCAGCAAAAGAATAATTCGCTGCCAAATTCGAGTATGAGTGATATAGCAAAATCATCCTAGTACCCAAGATTTATGTTGTCCCCAGGAACCCAATGATGTAATCAAATTCGAATATCGATGTCGATAAAATTCATCATCATTGTGAACACGAAGATTACGTAGGGTTTCAACGTGTCCACAACCAATCTTCGCATGTACGGGGTGCATGCATTAAGGTATGAATATAGTGCAAGATGCTTGGATGGAAGTTGATTCATTTATTCCGAACCCCACGGGTTTGTCATGATCTCCTCAACATATACAATTATATATCTATGAAACACATACGGATATAAGGATAGACAAATACGAAATATAAATGAGATAAGGATTTATGTGGTTCAGCTCTAAGGCCTACATCCACAGGTCTGGAGGAGATTTCACTATGTGGTAAATGATTACAAGAACAGTCGAAAGACTTTGGGTGATATCTGAAACCCGAAGACTCATGCTCATACTTACTTCTCACTGATCTCTCCTCCTCTCTATTTAAAATCCCCCCCCATCCATGTAATAGGAAGGGTCATATATATAGCTAATCTACGTGGGTCCCTTGGAAAAGAGTTGTTGTAACCTTATCTTCTTGTATTTTGTGCCTAGTCCGCGGACCTATCTGTCATCCCGCGGCTTTTATTATTCCTACGCTCATCACGCTGGCCTACCCTTGTTCTTGTCGTCAGTTAACCGACACGTGCCCTTTGCGCCAGGCGGTGTCAGCCCTTCCCTGTCACGTCTGCGTCAGTTGGAATTTCCCTAGCCGTTGATCAAACCTTTCCTCATGATGAGATAAAGTGTAGCAGGGAAGTTCTTGGGTGTTACGCGGGTATACCTTCCTTTGATGTTCCTTCATCTTTGATCGCTTATCTTGACAGATGGCGCCCTATTTAGACCCACGGATGTTCCTATGTGTCACCCACCTTTGTGACGTGGCTTCCACGTGGCGATGCTAGTACACGTGGCGAGGGAGGTAAATAAGTGTATCTACAATTTTCCCATCTTCTTGTGACTAGGCGCCAGTTATAGTTGGAAGAAGAATCGTGTGATATGTTTTTATCTCCCTCCTCATAACTTCTCCTAAAAAGGAGTTATTTGTATTTATTGTGCACGTTTCCCCTACCCAGTCATGATTGCACCTTTGGTAATGGGCGGTTTCTTCTAGTCACATAAAAGAAGAGAGAATGATGGAATGTGAATTAAATTCACATTCCCTGTTTTATTCTCTGCCCCATTTTCTTATTTACCCTCTTAATTTCTCCTGCAACCATTACCGCTGCTTCTGCTGATGTTGCCGTCGTTGCTGTTGTCGCCGTCGCTGTTGCTGTTGCTGCTGCTCCATACAACTATTGAGGTTTAGGTAGGGTTTTGGTCTTGGTTATTCGCCATTTTTGTTCCTGTGGAATTTTTGATTTTCTGGTGATGAATCATGATGGGTTTTAATCCCATGTATGTCATGAAATTGGCGATTCCCCCCTGCTGAACTGGGTGTTTTACCGGCTACGTTTTGATCCTTTTTGAGTGGGGTAATGAATTGAGGGTTTAATCGATGGCTGGTAAAACTTAGGGTTTTCTTCGCGTTCTTCGCTGTTCTTGAGATTTCCTTGTTTTTGATCTTCCTTGACTCTGGCTAGTCCTCCTATTTGTGTTTGTGTTCGCAGATATGTCTGATCGTCCGCGGGTGCCTTATCAAACTCCTCCACCGAGTCCTCATAGATCTCCTCGGAGAGATTCTCATATTAAGGGTGGAGTTTCTCTTCCTCCTGCTCAGGGTAACCCTTGAGATAGACGTCTATCCTCGTATTCTAGTCAAAAGCCTTCGCTCTAGAGAGGTGATCCGCCGTGGGGGTCGAGATACGCCGCGAGCCGACCTATGGACGAGTATCCTAAGAAGCGGCAGAATCCACGCACTGAACTTTTATATGTGCAGCCTCTCCACACCATTCCTCCACCGCGGGTTAATCTTCCTCCGCCTTCATCCGTGCCTAGCTCAGGCAAGACAACTAAGAATCAGCCCGCGAAGAGGAAGGCTTCAGAGATAGAATATTCGGGAGACGTGGTTCCTCCTAAGAATAAGGTAGCGGATTCTGCGGAAGATGCTGCAGGAGACGCTTATGAAGATGATTCTGCTGTCACTTTTCGTCCTTTACCTTTGGGTAACAAGAAGTTCACCTTCAGGCACATAGATCTCGAAGCCTTCAAAGTGAAGCACGGTCTTCATCACTTCCAGGTGCGCTTTCATGCCCCTGATAAAGATATAACCTTCGAGATGGTTACTAATTATCAGTACGATGCCTTTCACTTATTGACCACCGTGGGTGCTTTCGAGGCTGGTTTGATGCTGCCCTTATATAAAGATGGTGATGATTTCTACTACCGGGTCTTATCTAGCCGTGATACTGCTAAGAAAAGTCATAACCGCGGGGTGAAGCAGCTGACGGGAAATTATCTTCGTCATCTTCGAGAATTCTACCTCGTAGCAAAGGGAAAATAATGATGACCTGCTATGCCCCCAATTTAGAGGAGGAGAAGGGATGGTATACTCCTGAAAATTTTAACAAGTCCTTCGGAGATTACGTTAATAGGAAGACACGTAAGCCTTGGTCCGTGAATCTGCGGAATATATCTCCTGTCAAGGGGGAAGTCCGCCTTTTGAGTGAAGTTAGTGATTCCAAGATGGCGAGGATTCCTGGTGCTGAAGGTCTTCCTATTCCTGCTGATGAGAGGATCAAGCGCGGTCATGATTATGAATGGTCTTCCACTGTTCTTGAGTTTGTTGGTCCGTGGGACTATGGCTGGGTTCCTGGACCCCATGGTTGGAAACCTACTGCTGACAGCTCCTACCGCGAAACTTCTCATTCTCGTTATTCCCATTATTGCCCTTGGCAGATGAGTTTCGAAGGTATGGATTTCGATCATAGCCGTGATGTTGATGACGCGGATTACGTGGATATCTCCGACGCTAACCTTCTGCCGCGGATTGCTAACATTAAGGTACGTTTGTATTCTTCGTATATATGCCCCTTCCTTTTCTTAAGTAATGTAAATTATGCCAAGGAAAGGAGATACTCAAGGCTATTTATTATTATGTCTCGCAGGTGGTTAGAAAGAAAAAGATCAACCCCAAGCAATCGTCAAATTCTCCCACTGAAGACTCTACGCGTTTCGAGGATGTGAGCAGTCCAGTAAACGCTGAAGAGGATGTTTCCGACAAAGAAGAGCGGATTGATACTTCTCCTCCTTTTCTAGAAGGAAATAGTGCTGGTGGCGCTGATGGGGGCGTTGTTGGGGGTGGTGGTGATCATGCCACAGGTGGTAATGGTGGTGGTGTTGTCGATAAGGCCGCTGGTGGGGGAGTCAGAGGTGGCGATGGTGATCAAGGCACTGGTGGTGATGGTGATCAGGCCATTGATGGTGATGGTAATCAGGCCACTGATGGAGCAAATTCGATTGGGGCCGTGGACATGGAGGTCGGTCAGCAGCGGCCATTCGCGGACAAGGGCAAGGGAGTTGCTTTTGCAGTTAGCAGTGACAAGGACGGGGGTGCTTGTGGTGAGTTTTCTTTCGGTAATGCTTTGTCCGGGGATCAGTATTTCGACATGGCCGCGGCTATGGGACTCATCTTGGACTTCAGCCTTCTTCCCCCTGGTGATGACTGGGATGTTCTTAAAGGTAGTGGTGGGGGTGGCGCGGCACCCAGGTCTGATGCTGAGGTTCTGTTGGTTCATCCGGAGGGTTTTGTTGGCCCCTCCTCCGCTGTTGGGGGGGCTTTGGCGCAAGGCCAAACTAGTGCCGCACCTGGTGGGAATTCCTTGGATTCTCCTTCTGATGATTTCTCGCAATCCTTGATCGCGGATGGTGATGACGCCGTTTTGGCTTGGCTTAGAAAGAAGGATTTGCTTGTCGTGCCGCACCCTGCCGCTGTGATTGAAGGGTAAAAGAGTTTGGATTCTTTTACTCGCCAGCATATGGATTCGACCTCTGCGGAGATAGTAGGTGTAGAGTGGGATAAGGATCTTGTGGCCAGCGGGATTGATCTGGTGGATAAACCTCCTTCTACTGTTGCTGATGGATACCAGTATAGTTATCCTCAGCAGAGACTATTGGAGGTACGTCCCGTTCTTTCTAAACATGATTTTACTTCGATATGTTATGTGAACTAATTTCTTTTCGATCCGTAGGTGATGAGGAGTGAGTATTGTAACCATACTCTTTACCGGCTCTTTAGGGCCAAGTTTCTTAAGCTAGAAGCGAAACTCCGCCATCGTGAAGGAGTGCTTTCGAGTGTTAAAGTTGCGGCCTCTACTAAGGATAGGGAGATAACTGAGCTGAGGGATCTTCTGAAGCACAAGGAACAGCAAGGCGTGGACGAGGCCATGCTTCGTTCCGAGCTAGCTTTGGTTAAGGAAAAGTTAGAGGTGGCTAAGCAGAATTCTTCGTCCCTTTCAGGTTTGTGCCTCCTCTACTTTTCTTTTCAGATGTTTCCTATATGTACTGAGTTGTCTCCTTCTTCTCTCCCCCTGCTGTATTATCTTCAGTGGGTGGAGTCCCTGAATTGATGTGGCTTCATGGCGAGAGAGTTCGCCAAAAAGGTCGTATTGCAGAGTTAGTTGAGAAACTTAAGAGCGAAGCAGTGAAATGGAACGCTCGCGCGGATTTCCACAACGCTATGGCCGAAGAATGGCGCCAGAAAAAATTTGTTGGGGAGATTTGCAAAATAGAAATGATCACGACCGTGAGTTGCTCGATGGGACTCTTTCATGGACGCGGGATAGTCTCAAGGAAGCCCACGGCCATATTTCCGCACTAGAAGTTAAGCTTAATGATATGGAAGGAGAATTGTGGCAAGCGCGTTCTTCTCATCCTTCTGATGTGCGGATTTACATGCAACGTATTTCCAAGGAACGAGACGATGCTAGGGCGGAATCTGGCACTCTTAGTCGTGCCTTATCCGCGTCTTGAGACGATGTGGCTCGTCAGGCCGAATATGAGAGAAACTTAGAGGTGACTATGTACCGCCTTAACAAGGGGTTGGATTCGAAGAATGATGAGGTTAACCGATATCATCACTCGAAATCAATGCTTCGAGATGATCTTAGTGCGAGTCAATATGCTCATAATATTCTGCAGGTAGACTATGATAGGCTATCGAATGAATATGATTATGCCGCAGAAGCACGGGATTCCGCGGTTACCCATTGTGAAGGTATATTTCTTTGTTATCGAGTGTGATTTGTGTTGTATTTGTCATTATTCACCGTCTTCTTCTAATATCCGCAGAGCTCCAAGGACAGCTTCAAGCTGCGAATGACAAAATTTCCGAAGCTCAGGCTAAGGTAGTTCAATTGGAAGGCCAGGTCAGCTACCATCGGAGTCTGGCCTTGTCTCGAGAATAAGCGATGAAGCACGCTACTGAAAAGGCGGAGCATCTTTCCATTTCCCTAAATCAAGCTGAGATGAAGAGCGTAGATATAGGCTTTGTGGCTCGTAAGCAGTTGGCGGAGGAGATTAACAGGACTCTTGGTGAGATTGAGTTGGATCTCAAGAAGACCTATGGTATAAGCAAGAGTTATACCTGTCGTCCCGTATCCACGCTCCCCTCAGGTTCCTCCGGCCCCTCATCTGGTGGTAGTGTTCCTTCGTCGTTAAAGGAAAAGCCAGCGGATGGTGCTCCTTCTCAGTAGATCATATGTAGTATGTTGGGGATTGATCTCAGTTGCTTAATCTTCTTGGCGTTTTTTCTACTTTTATTTCTAGGTTCGTAATCAATTGGCGTGTAATAGATCAAACTTTAGCATCCAAATCTGAACTCGTATTATGTTGAATTCGCATTTGTTGGTTTTATAGATGAAATTAATATATTAAGTAATTCCGTAGATTTTGTAATTAAGTAATTCCGTAGATTTTGTAATCCAGGGAACTAGTTTTGTAATCTGCGGGATTGGTTTTGCAACCCACGGATCTTAGTTTATAGAATTTTGAATGTAGTGTTCATGCAATTCCGTAGGTTGGTATCCTCGGAATTGTCTTGCGACTTGTCACCCCGTTCAGCTAATTCCTGTGCCAGAGGATTATTGAGCGGTGGGGGTCTAGCCGGCTCTCAAGGATATCGCGGCTTATAACATTGCTTGGGTATCTCGTTCCATGGGAAGTCACCCCCTGGTCGTACACTTATAGACACTTATGGGGGAGTTCAAGAGATTTCATGTGTATGCTTTGTTCGGGTTGTTCCCGGTGCATTGTAGTGAGTATGTTCCACGCATTGTGTGGGATATTCACCTTATTAAAGTATAATACAGGTTTTTAATGATAGTAACTGCACACAAGTTTACATGGTTCGGCCATAAGGCCTACGTCCACGGGGTAACGATAGTGTTGACACTTTATTAAGATATGGAATGGTTTTCAATATACATTCATATTTTGTTATTTTGTTTATCTATTTATGTACGGATATGTATGTGAGTGGTATATGTACGGATAGGTATTGAGTAGTTTGAGTAAATTGACATGAGTATGGGTATATACATGTGTCTCATGCAGCATTGGTTATGGGTATTGAGCGCATCGGGATGCGTATAGGTAATGAGTAGAGTTGTGTCAACTGAAGATGAAAGTTTGTATTGATTGAAAATTTGAGGCGTGCTATTCCTCCATCAGAGATAGAAACATGCAGACTTGTAAGTCAATTTTCTTCTTCTGAAATGCATATGAAGGTGATAGATTATGGATAGTATGGTTTGAGATATTTGGCGTTCCACGGATGCCTTTGTATTTCCCCTTTTAAATTACGCAGATAGTAGGAGCCATTTCCTGCGACGTCGTGTATTACGTAGGGTCCGCCCCAAGTTAGTGCTAATTTTCCCCATTTCTTTTCTCGCTGGTATTGGGGAATGGTTCTTAACACATACTCGCCTTCTACAAAATTCCTAAGTTTTACTTTTTTGTTATATTCTCTGGCCAGCCTGCGCTAGTAGTTTTCCATTTTTTGTAGTGCGGTCTCTCTTCTTTCTTCGAGATCATCAAGCTTTTCTAACATCATGTCCGTGGTGAGGTTCTTCTCCCATGCTTATGTCTTTGTTGTCGGTAGTAGAACTTCCGTGGGGATTACTGCTTCCGCCCCGTACGTGAGTAGAAATGGAGACTCCCCGGTAGTCGATCTTCGAGTTGTCCTGTATGCCCACAGAATGTTATGTAACTATTCACATCATCTCCCCTTGTACTCATCTAACTGTTTTTTGAGGATGAGCGCTAGGGTTTTGTTTGTGGCTTCCGCTTGTCCGTTGCTCTGCGAGTATATGGGGGTGGATTTGTTTTTTTGAATTTTGAAGGTGTCGAACAACAAGTCGATATTTTTTCCTTGTAGCTGTTTACCATTGTCGGAAACTATCTCCGCGGGGATGGAAAACCTGCAAATGATGTTTTGAAATATGAAAGTGAAGACGTCTGAATCACGAATTCTCGCAAGTGCCTTGGCTTCTACCCACTTGCTGAAATAATCCGAAGCCACTATTAGGAATCTTCTTTTCCCGGTTCCTGATACAAGCGGGCCCACTATGTCGATGCCCCACCTTGCGAAGGGCCACGGACTGTCCACCGAGCTCAACTTTGTGGCTGGGGCGTGGATTCGCCTGCCAAATCTTTGACATTACTCACACCTTTGCATCATTCTGGCCGCGTCTTGGATCATTGTTGGCCAGTAGTAACCCTGCGTCTTTGCCTTATCTGCGATTGATCTCATTCCTCTGTGATTTCCTGCATCTCCTCTATGGATATCTTTCAGGATTCCATGTCCTTCGGATCTGGACAAACAGCGACGAAGTGGCCCTAGGAATGATTTTCTGTATAAGGTTCCGTCCCTTAGCTCGTACATCCCTGCTTTGGATTGTATTTTCCTAGCTTGTTTGGTGTCCTGGGGTAGCTTCCCTTCCTGGAGGAAAGAATGGACTCCGAGTCTCCAATCTTCTTCCCGACTGTAATCATCGTCCTCATCTTCTTGTTGCATTATATTGTCGTCTTGGAAGTCATCGAATATGAGCTCTCCCATATCCTCATCATAGACATCCTCCATTGCGGACTTGCGTTGGTTACTCGCGCATATCCCCTGGAGCTTGATGGATGGTTCGTACACTCTTGTCACCTTGATTTCTTTGACATCTTTATTCTTGAGCATGGCCGAAACATAAGCCAAGGCATCTGCGTGCCTGAGTTCCTTCCTGCGTAGATGTCGGAACTTGATTTTTGGTATTTGGGAAACCAACGTTTGTACCAAAGCCATGTATGCCATTAGTGTTTCGTCGTACACGTTGTATTCGTAGCCTATCTGTCGTATGATTAGCTGGGAGTCACTGGTCAGCCGTACTTCTTGTATCTCCATCTCAATTATCAAGCGGAGGGCGTGGACCACTCCTTTGTATTCTACGATGTTATTTGTATGGCCTTCGAATTCCAACCTGAATGCGTGTACGACCCTATCACCTGTGGGTGTGGTGATAACGATGCCTAACCCCGCGCCCTCTCTATTTTTGGAGCCGTCTACGAAGATCTCCCATTGCCGTGGGTTCACTGGCTCAAGAATATCGTTTGGTTCCTTTTTCTTTTCAATTTCTGGGGCGCCCGCGGCTCTCCATCCATGTATGCGCACTTCTTATTCGTTGTCCAGAGGTAGGTCTGCTTGGAAGTCCGCAAGTACTTGGGATTTCTGAGAGTGTTGAAGCTCATAGTGGATGCTGAATTGGTCGAGGTATGTGCTCCATTTATCTATGCGTCCTACCTTTCCTGCCCCTTTGATGATGGCTTCTAAGGGTGCTCGACACGGGATACGTATGTCATGCGTCAAGAAGTACGTTCTCAGCTTCACGGTGGACCATACGATGGCTAAAATCAGTTGTTCGATTCTTGTGTAGTTTCTTTCCGCGGAGTTCAGTGTTTTGCTGACATAGTAGATTGGTTGTTCCTCCTTTGTGTGGGTCCTGACAAGTCTTTAGCTTCCGCGTCATCGGTTCTTTGCGATGTACAATGCCAAGACTTCGTCAGGGTCCGGTTTCTGAAGGATAGGGATCTCTGCTAGGTATTGTTTGATGCCTAGGAAGGCTTCTTCGCATTCTGCAGTCCATTCAAATTTTGTTCCCTTTTTCAATATGTTGAAGAAGAACTTGCACTTATCCGAGGATCTCGAGATGAATCTTCCCAAAGCGGCTATGGATCCGTTGAGCTTTTGTACTTCTTTTAGGTTCTTTGGGGATGGCATGTCTACTATGGCTCGGATTCTTGCGGGATCTACCTCAATGCCCCTTTTTGTCACTAGATATCCGAGGAATTTTCCAGATGTTACTCCGAAGGTGCACTTCTCTGAGTTTACCTTCATGTTGTGCGCCCTCATAGCTTCGAAGATGTCCCTCAGGTCTTGGTGATGGTTCTTCTTGAGTCTGATTTTCACGAGCATATCATCAACGTATACTTCTAAGGTACCACCAATCCATGGCTTGAAAACAGCATCGACCATCCTTTGGTATGTTGCTCCTGCGTTCCGGAGTCCGAAGGGCATCCTTACGTAGCAATAGAGGCCGTGGGGCATGTAAAATGTTGTATGTTGCTGGTCTTCTTCTGCTAAAAATAGTTGATTGTACCCGGCGTATCCGTCCATGAATGATAGCTCTTCGTATCCTTCTACCGCGTCGACTAGTTGATCGATGCTGGGTAGTGGGTAGCTATCCTTGGGGCATGCTTTGTTCAAGTTGGTGAAATCGATGCAGATTCTGACCCCGCCATTCTTTTTTGGTACAATCACCATGTTAGAGATCCAAGTGGGATATTTGACTTCTCTTATGAAACCAGCCTCCAACAGCTTTCGCAGCTCCGTTTCCAATGCTTTGTGATACTCCGTGGACACCTTTCGCACCTTCTGTCTTACCGAGGGTGTGCCAGGTTTAATGCGCAGCTCGTGTTGTACGATCTTTGGATCTATTCCGGGCATGTCAGATAGTTTCCACGCGAAGACGTCCGCGTATTCCTTAAGCAGTTTCACCAGAGAGGCTTCGCGTTCTTCATCCATCAGAGTTCCTATTTTGATCTTCTTTGGGCTCTCCTCTGTCCCGATGTTAACTTCATTCACCGCCTCCAAGGATGTGAATGTGGGTTTTGGTTCCCCAAGGTGAGGAACTTCCTTTAATTGCTATTTGGCAGGCTCGGGCTGTTTGTTGGCAAGAGCGTCCTGGCTAGCAATTGACGTTGATGCTTCTGTCTTCCCTACGGAGTGCTCCTTGGATAAGCTTTTCCCTGAGATTTCTTCCAGGTATTCATCGATGGCTTTGTCCTTCGATATTGCTTTGTTTCGAGCCCTACGGGTTCTCCTTTTCTCGCCTTCTTCATTGTTGAGTTGCATCTGGATTGCCTGGCATTCTTTTGCGGAAGCTTGATCACCCTTGATCTCCATCACTCCTATGGGGGTAGGAAACCTAAGGCATTGATGGTAGGTAGTTGCGACTCCCTTAAGCTTGTGGACCCATCTCCATCCAATGATGGCGTTGTAGGGTGAAGGCGCGTCTATCACACAGAAACGAGCGTCAACTTTCATGGGGCCTGCGTCCACCTGCAGAACAATATCTCAGAGAGGCTTCGTAGCCGTTCCATTGAACCCATGGATGGTGTGGTGCGAGGTCGAGAGTTATTCATCATTAAGCTCCATGCGTTTGAAGGTATCGTAAAATAGGACATTTACGGAGCTCCCTCCATAGATGAGTATTTTCTTTATGTTGCATCCTGTAATTGGCAAGGTGAGGATCAGGGGATCGTTGTGGTCTTCCATATCCTCCTCAATGTCCTCGATTTCGAAGGTTAGGGGTGCGTCCATCCATTCTTCGTGATTTTCCACTTCTTTCCCCTCTAAATTGTAAAGCTCACAATAGTCTTCAAATTGTTTCCTCAGTCTTTTCCCTATCTGTGCAGTTAGGGTTGGTTCTTTGCTTTCTGAGCGGGATATAGTATTCACTGTGTGGTTGCCTTCCGATAATTGGACTTGTTTGCTGCGTTTGGTTCTATCTTCCGTTCCATCCTTTTCGATATATTTCTTGAGATCCCATGAATCTATCATCTTTTGTATCACTATCTTGAGATTTTTGCACTTCTATGTTGGGTTCCCGTTGAAGCAGTGGAACTCACAGTATTCTTTGGACTTCTCTGAAGCCGGTGGTTGCTTCCCCTTAGACCAGGGCCGGTCTAAGTTTTCGCGATCCTTGATCTCCTTTAAGATGCGTGAGTAGCTGGTATTGAGCTTCGTGTATACTTGATCTTCGAACCTTCTACCATTCCTTTTGTGGTCGTCTTTCGTATCCCTTTGGTAACCTCTTGATCCGCTTGCTTGTTCCGCGGAATTGGTCCGTGGAGGTCGTTGAGCCTGCGCTCTCGGATTCTCCCGTTGAATTTCTTCTAACCTTGCATTTTTTTCGATGATTATCCTCAAATCTCCTTCTGTGGCGGGGATGATTCCGTGGATTTCGACAAATAATGGGCTCATCCTATCTAGGCCCCACTTGTAACAGTTAATACTCTCCACGGGATCCACATGTCATATGGCTTGACATATCTTGTGCCACCTATCCGTGTATTCTCGAATGGACTCCTTGTAGTTGATTGCAAGTGAGAAGAGCTTGTCCATTCCTGTGTTCACAACCTTGTTATACATGTAGGTGGCCAAGAATTTTTCGGTGAGCCGATCATACGAATCAATGGATCCTGGCTTGAGGTTATCAAACCAGGATAGTGCGGATCCTTTCAGGCTTGAAGGGAAATATCTGCACAGTATAGCTTCATCATAGTCCCACCTGGCCATTACTCTGTTGTAATACCGTAGATGGGAAGCGGGATCCGCGGACCCGTCGTAATATTCGAAGGATGGGACTGGACATTTCTGCGGAATAGTAGCAGTAGCTAACTGGTGCGCTAGTGGTGTAGTACTAGCCTCTTTCATAACCTGTTCTAGTCTTCCACCTCCTTGCCTGGTCTTGATTTGTTTGATTTCTGCTAGCATCTCTGCACGAAGACTCTCCATTGCCAAATAGTGCTCGTCTTGCATGGATGACTGCGCCCTCTTTGTAGGCTGCAGCAATGTGTCCTCATCTTCATCGTAGTAGTCTGAAGTCTCTGGATGATAGTCTGGGTCAGATCTCCTGCTGTTACGCGCACCTCTTCGGGGTATTTTTCTTTGGTTACCTGCCGCAGGGATGCTCTCAAGGATCGCTCTCCGGTCTGCATTCTGTATCGCAGAGTTAGCCTCGTCTTGCTGATTTCCTAGCTCTGCATTTTGGAGGATCTTTTCTCTTAACTGCTGGTTCTCTTGGGCTAGTAAAGCCACCGCGTCCGTGTATGTCTTCTGATTCCTTTTTAGCTCTTCTAGCTCCGCCCATATTTGTGCGGACTGGTTTGATTCTTGACTTAGCGTTCATGTCTCTAATTGAGCTTGTTCGTCGGGGGCTGCGGTATTGACTTCTCCCACCAGCTGCACAACCGGTTTGATCATCCTGTGGTGTCCCGCTTGCAATTATGCATTTTGTCCATTGATCGGCGGCATCCCTTAAGGAGGGTCCTGGACTACTGCTGCGGCTTCTCGGGGCTCAGTAGGTTTGACTGTAGTTTCTACTTTGGAGACGGCCGCTTGAGAAGCTACTATACTAAGTGTAGCAGCTTTTGCCGCCGCAGCCTTCTGTGCTTCCATTGCAATGATGCCCGCCTCCGAAAGTAATGTTCCTTCCGCTCCATTCTGCGTCTTGCTCCCGGCTATGAGTCTTTCACCTGTCTGTTTGCTCCTTGTTACTATGGGCATAGTCCTATGCACATCCTTTGAAGGTACCTTCGATTTCCCTACATCCTTGTTCTTTTCCATCGTAATATTCTGCAGGGAGAGCACGAAGGTAAACCGGGACAAAAGATCCACGGGTTAGCTGTTAGTTCATGGTATCCATAAGCTATATTTCTAGCGGAAAGGTGTGTATTCAAACTACTGGTCTTGCAAATAGTATGAAAAACGTAGGTAGATGTGCGGACTCAGTTGAGATAATGAGGTCCAAGACTTATTGATAGAAAATACGTATGAAAAAATAGTTACTATATAGATCCGTCGGTCGGAGATTATAAAATGCCCAGATCTGTTGGTAGAAAATATATTGATCACAAATACGTGCGAAAAATAGCCCAAAACACAGATCTGTTAGTTAAAAGTCGTAAAAAGCCCAGATCTGTGAGTAGAGAATACAAAGAATATATATGTATGCGAAAAATGAGTTTAAAACGCAGATCTGTCTATGTTCTGAGTAATGTTTTTGACGGAGAGGCTATAAAATCATAGGAAAAGATAAATCTTTTTACCGGGACAAGAGTCCCTGTTTCTAGCGCCAAATTGTGAACACGAAGATTACATAGGGTTTCAACGTGTCCACAACCAATCTTCGCATCTACGGGGTGCATGCATTAAGGTATGAATATAGTGCAAGATGCTTGGATAGACGTTGATTCATTGATTCCGAACCCCGCGGGTTTGTCATGATCTCCTCAACATCTACAATTATAGATCTAAGAAACACATACGGATATAAGGATAGACAAATACGAAATATAAATGAGACAAGGATTTATGTGGTTCAGCTCTAAGGCCTACATCCACAGGCCTGGGGGAGATTTCACTATGCAGTAAATGATTACAAGAACAGTCGAAAGACTTTGGGTGATCTCTGGAACCCGAAGAATCATGCTCATACTTACTTCTCACTGATCTCTCCTCCTCTCTCTTTAAAATTCCCCCCCCCCCTCCATGTAATAGGAAGGGTCATATATATAGCTAATCTACGTGGGTCCCTTGGAAAAGAGTTGTTGTAACCTTATCTTCTTGTATTTTGTGCCTAGTCCGTGGACCTCTCTGTCATCCCGCAGCTTTTATTTTTCCTACGCTCATCACGCTGGCCTACCCTTGTTCTTGTCGTCGGTTAACCGACACGTGCCCTTTGCGCCAGGCGGTGTCAGTCCTTCCCTGTCACGTCTGCGTCAGTTGGACATTCCCTAGCCGTTGATCAAACCTTGCCTCATGATGAGATAAAGTGTAGCAGGGAAATTCTTGGGTGTTACGCAGGTATACCTTCCTTTGATGTTCCTTCATCTTTGATCGCTTATCTTGACAGATGGCGCCCTATTTAGACCCACGGATGTTCCTATGTGTCACCCACCTTTGTGACGTGGCTTCCACGTGGGGATGCTAGTACACGTGGCAAGGGAGGTAAATAAGTGTATCTACAAGCATCGTGATCATCATGATGACCACCATTAAGAACAGCTCATGTTCTTCATGTTCATAATCGGGAAGAAGAAGAGGTGGCATGAGTAATTCGTTGTCTGCCTTTACCAGTCATTGAATTTTGACAGCCCCTTGAGTAAAAGACCGAACCTCCTTTAGCAATTCCCTGGAAATTGACTGCCCCTTAACCGGAAGGTGTCCCTTAACATTCAGTTGGGTTGAGAATAACACATCCCTTGGAAAATGACTTCTTTGCCCTTTTTAGTCTTTTAAGTTCTTGTTTCGCTCATAACTTCTTCATACGGACTCGGAATGACTCCGTTATTTCGCCATTGCCTTTGTCTTCTCGTCCTCTACAAAATGAAAAGTATAAATCTTGTACCTGAATGAGTTACATTTGGTATTTAGCTCTTCTCCCTTTGTAGCTAGATTCTTTTATTGCACAATTAAGTGCACATTCACTTCTTTTTGGATGATTCTCCTAATGAAACACGAATAAGAGAAAACAAACGTAATATACAATAATTTGCAAGAATATAAGCAATTGCTAGCATGGAATTGACACTAAAATTATGTGAATTATGCACTTATCAGCATTCCCAACACTTGGCTTTTGCTAGTCCTCGAGCAAACTATCTAACCTAAAACAAAACAAATCTCTGTCGTTGAGGACCCGATTGCACTTAGCATGTGCAACAAGCCTTTAAACTCCTAGGTGTCCCTAGTGGACGAGTTATAGTCTCGTGAGGGCTTACGAGAGGTATACCAACTTCAAAGCGTTCCAGCGTCCCAAGCATCCAAATAGCTATGAGGACATAGAGTTTCTGCATGCTAGTAATAAGAAGTTAGAAATACAAAAGAACATATTCTCATACTTAAATGTTGAGTGAGAAATAATCACACCATAATGAGAGAACGCATGTTTGAGAGCGACCAATAAGCATTTCTCCTCGACTTCTGCTTCACTTAAAAGGATTTTATGATAATTGCACTCAATAAGACGGCTTTTTTATGGGTCTCACATGTGTGCAGGATGGAATGAAGAGAGAAATCCTACACATGTTGAATGGTGGGAAGGAAACCTTCCGAATTATTTCTGGAGATCCCACAAAATAGTGGGAAATAAAAGACATTTTATGATGATCTCTAAGAAAGGAAACCAACCACTATATCAAGGATGTGAGTACTTACCACCTTCATATCCGATCGGCAGTAATGATAGCACAACTCTCACAACATCCAATAGAAACGTCTTTGGCTCGTTTTCTTTGTCTTCGTCTTCGGCTTCAACAGTTGATGATAACCCTTGAACTTCATACAACTTTGACAATTTGTAACTCTTTTCCTCTATTTCCTTGTTGCTTAAAACTTCTTTATAGATTTCTCTTGCTCATGGCTTTACTGATAAAATAAATTCTAAATGCAAATCTTTTTGTATTTTTCTTTTTGCATATATATATTATTTATTTATTTATTTCTGTTTCATTTTTTTTTCTTCTTCTTCACAATAAGATTGCAACTATAATATATTAACATAGCCATAAGATAAGTACTTTACCACTTGAATCTTTAGAACTTGTAATTTCTTCGTATCATAGACTTCAATAACTCTCATCTTTTTGATTTTCTTTGCTCTTGTAATAAGTCTTCGTACTTGGATATAAAATTATGCTCATTGTATTTTTAAGTCTTCAACATGTGTATAAAAATCTTCTCATTATATGTTTCTTCACTTGGATATGAAATTTTATGTTCCTTGTATTGTTGCTTATAAACCTTAAACGTCTTCAACTTTCCTTGTAGATTTTGATGTCGCTCCTTTGCCGATGATGATGTGTTTCTATGGACCTGTTGTTGGCGAGCGAGAGAATGGTGCTAACTGCAAATCAAACTACAAGAAGGTGGTTTTCATCTTTAGATGTCACCCTCATGATTGACAAAGTTAGCATTCAAGAGATCAAAAATAGTGCTGAAAATTGTGCGAATTTGGGTAGCTCACCATTCTACCCGGAATTAACGTACGGTGACACATACTCAAAAATAACAGCTTTTTAGTCAACTACAAATAATTGAAGGTCTGGTGCCTCTGTTGATATGAAAATAGGTAGTCTCCACTAATGATTGATCAGCAATTCTAATAATGCATTTCCCTCTGCACCTAATTTTCCACCGGCATAATTAAATCCATTTTTAACACTCTTAACAAGCAAGAAATCCGAACGTAGTTCCCCAACACTTTCAAGTTCAGTTATGTCGGTCAGAATTCTCTATGTAAACATACCTAGAAGTATGCTAGTGACTCTAAAATCTCTACAAGTTGAAGGTTTTTTTTTTTTGAAAAAAAATTGACTCAAAAAGGCTAAAAACTCTATATGCAAAATACTCCCCCACACTTAAAATTTACATTGTCCTCAATGTGATTGAGTCATCCAAAGTAAAATAAGGTGGGAAATACAAATATGATATGAAAAACAAAAGATAAATATAGAAATACAAAACCAGTGGGTTGCCTCCCATTCAGCGCTTAGTTTATCGTCCTCAGCCCGACTTAGCACTCTTTCAAATTACTCCTTCAGAGGGAGTAAATCTATAACGCCTGGTATTTTTGAATCCGGGCTTAAAGCCCGTTTTCAACTCATTAGAGTTAACATAGATATTTGTATATATGTGATGTACAAATCCTAGTTTATTTAGTATTTTATTGTGATGGTTTTGGGGTGCATATAACTCAAATTAGTGGGTGGCTAAAAGAAATAGTTATCCCATGGAATGATGGGGTCACTACCTAGTAGAGCACATGATTTCTATGGCTAGTAATACGTATGGGAAAGAGAATAAGTCTTTCTCTCTTTTTGCATCTATTTTTAGGGTTAGTAATATTATATATTGTTTTGTCACTTTCCTAAAACCCTAGAAAAGAAAAAGAACCTTCTCTTTCTTCCTATTTTCATCTCTGCTACTTTATAAAAAAAAAAAGGAACCTGATTTATTATTGTACCTGATTGGATTATTGATTGGCTTGGATTGATAAGGATTTCACAATTTTCTTGGATTGCGTAAGAGGTAGGGATTTCTCGTAATACTACAAAACTAAACTGTTTTCATGTTTTACTTTTGCATGGTGTTTCTGAATTGATTCTATCATTATCCCTGTACTTACATGTCAGATGTCAATTGATTTCCCGTAGTTCACAAATAAGTTCTCCGTTTTATTAACCTTGTCAGTGTTCTGTAGTTTAAATCTTCTAAATATTAATTTCTTTTGTCATATGAATCTCGGAAAAAAATATTTTGTTAAAGAGAAGGGATTTCGTTTTGTACGTTTGTCTCTGCCTAGTTATCTACCCAAATGTCAGATTCAAAAGGTTAAAAAGTAATAAATATAGTAGTATTAAAAAATAAGGGGAGGGGGCCTATAGCTTTGTTGGTTTTCGATGTTCTCTTGAACACCTCAACCTATACCTACGTTTTACACTTTCATTGTAAACCAAAAGTAATCATTTGCTTTGTTTAATTAATCAAAAGAAAAGAAACAAATGAACCAGTCCCATGTGACTTAATGATTTCAAAGGAAAATTTCAACTACTTTCTAGATCAAGTACACCCCATCATTTGTATTTATTTAATGATTTTATGCTTAATCGTTGCTAGTGGCCCCTTTCATTTCAATTAATATTAGTTGATAATTTTATTCACTCATTCTTCCGTTTCTCACTAGTAGAAATTTACTTTGTTGTATTAAGTCAAAATGTTGTTCGTCTTTCGCACTGATATTGCTAAATGATTTTACGTCATTCCTTCCTGAGTTAGAGTTTTAACTTTCAACTGTTTTCAATTTGATGGGAGTCTGTTTAGGTAGTACAGGGTAATGTATATTGGCGCATAGTTGTTTTGGATATACAAATGATTTTTATTTTGGAGTATGAATGCATTTTGTGTTTTTTTTTTCTTTTATATAAATATTATATCTAAATGCATTGATAAAATTTTATCGGATTATGGATGTGTTTGAGTGTCGTACGGAAATGAATGTGCTGGTAAGAATGAATTTTAGATATACGTATTTTTTTTCTGTTGCTGCTGAAATGTCAGGCCTTTATGGCATCCCACCACTGGTGGCTACCCTGGGAAGACTTTTCGGGGAACAGTGTGGTTTGTAACCGGAATAACTCTGACAATATATTAGGAACCTACAATTATAGGTTGGCTTATGTGAGTAAAATGAGTAAGTAATTTCAGAGGATTTTGACTTACGTGATTTTATTTATTTTTATCGGCTGCATGGTTTAATTTTCGTTGCACTATATTATTTTTTGAAATTCCTATTGGGCTGTGGTTTGCTCACCCCAAATTCCTTTTTCTCTCCCAACAAAGTTTGAGGAGCAGTTAGCACAGTAAGCTGACTTGGAAGCTTACGGCATAGTACTCAGATGTTAGTATTCTCGCAAGACACTACTATATGATATCATGGGGATAATGGGTACTTTTATTGATTATCATTTTTATTACTTTGGAGTTTTCAAGTATTTTAATAAGAGACATTTCTAGTTAAATACTTTTTAAATTGTTGTTCTTATTTTTTTTTTTAGATTTTAGAACATCATTAGTGATTATTATTATTTGGGAACTTTTTATTTGGAATTTGAGTTGGGAAAGACATTTAATAATATCGTCTTTATTCATTTTGTAGTTGTACTTTGTTTTATTAGCATTCTTTAAAAAAAAAAAAAAAAAAGCCTGTTCCATGGTCATGCCTCAAGGATTCGTTCTTGCTAGTTGGGTTGGAAGTGATCCATTGGGTCAAATCCGGCTCAATAGAAGCCCGAATTTTTGACGGACGTGACAAAATCACGAAGCTCAATCTCATCAACATCCACTGTAGTGAAGTTCTCGTAGTATGGCTTCAATATATGGCCATTTATCTTGAAAGTTTTCCCAGTTTGGGGACTAGAGATTTCAACTGCACCATGAGGAAAAACATTAGTAACAACAAATGGTCCAACCCATAGGGACCTTAGCTTTCCAGGAAATAACTTAAGAAGGGAATTAAATAAAAGAACTTTCTTCCCCACAACAATTTTTTTTCGAGAAATCATTTTGTCATGAAATAACTTCGTCTTTTCCTTGTATATACGAGAGCTCTCGTAAGCATCGTTTCGGATCTCTTCTAGCTCATTGATTTGTAGCTTTCTTTGTTTCCCAGCTTCATCATACTCCATGTTGTATGTTTTTACCGCCCAAAAAGCCTTATGCTCAAGTTCAACTGGGAGATGACAAGCTTTTCCATAAACCAACCGATATGGAGACATACCAATTGGTGTCTTATATGCTGTTCTATATGCCCAAAGTGCATCATTAAGCCTAAAACTCCAATATTTTCGTGTAGTGTTAACGGTTTTCTCCAGAATATACTTAATTTCACGATTTGAAAATTCAGCTTGCCCACTAGTTTGTGGGTGATAGGCGTACCAAACTTGTGTGTAATGTTGTACTTCTTGAGGAGAGCATGGAAGGATTTCTTGAAGTGCGAACCTCCGTCACTGATAACCACTCGTGGTGTACCATGTCGAGAGAAAATATATTCCTTCACAAACTCACAAACAACTTGAGAATCATTAGTATGGGTGGCTTTAGCTTCCACCCATTTCGAAACATAATCCACGGCAAGAAGTATATAAAATTTTCCATTCGAATTAACAAAAGGGCCCATATAATCAATACCCCACACATCGAATATTTCTACAGTAAGAATCGGTGTGAGTGGCATTTGATTTCGAGCACCTAGATTTCCCATTTGTTGACATCTATCACAAGATTTACAAAAAACATATGCATCCTCAAACAGTGTAGGCCAATAAAATCCACTCTCAAGGACTTTGAGAGCGGTACGTTTAGAACCAAAGTGACCACCACAAGCATAAGAATGACAAAAAGACATAATCGATTGAAATTCAGAGTTAGGTACGCTCCTGTAGATAATCTGATCAGCACCATATTTCCACAAGCAGGGCTCATCCCACACATACTGTTTGGCTATTTTCTTAAGCTTTAGCTTTTGAAAGTTAGACATCGTACTAGGTACTTTCCTTGTAACCAAATAGTTCACTATATCAGCATACCAAGGTGTTGATTCTTCAATCGAGAAGAGTTGTTCATCTGGAAAACGATCCTGTAGGGGAAGTTTTTCTTCGGAAACAACAAGTCTACTAAGATGATCAACAACAATATTCTCGACACCTTTAGCAATTCCCTTGAAATTGACTGTCCCTTAACCAGAAGGTGTCCCTTAACATTCAGTTAGGTTGCGAATAACACATCCCTTAGAAAATGACTTCTTTGCCCTTTTTAGTCTTCTAAGTTCTTGTTTTGCTCATAACTTCTTCATACGGACTCGGAATGACTCCGTTCTTTCGCCATTGCCTTTGTCTTCTCGTCCTATACAAAATGAAAAATAGAAATCTTGTACTTGAACGAGTTACATTTGGTATTTATCTCTTCTCCCTTTGTAGCTAGCTTCTTTTATTGCATAATTAAGTGCACATTCACTTCTTTTTGGATGATTCTCCTAATGAAACATGAATAAGAGAAAACAAACGTAATATACAATAATTTGCAAGAATATAAGCAATTGCTAGCATGGAATTGACACTAAAATTATGTGAATTATGCACTTATCAACATTCCCCTACTTGCCTCTATTATTTGTATTCGGATGAGAAATTGAGTAAGTTACCTTTGTTCAATAAGATTATTGCGACAATCTCGCAATTATTTCTGCGTAATCTCGCAATCACATATTTTAAGATTGCATTCTTGCTTGTATTCTGATGTGGTCTTATTTTGCCTTCCTAAGTAAAGGTCTTATTTTGCCACCTTTTGACATTGCGACAAAATCGCAGGACGTCTCTGCACTTTCATACAGAAACCCATTGATCTTGCCTTAAATTTTTTTTTCTTTTATCATTTTTGTTGCGACAATATGACAGGCCTAAATTTTCTTGCGAAACTAAAGCCCCATGACATTGTCGTCTTGCGACGAAATCGCAGGAAGTCCTTACACTTTCATGTAGTGACCCATTGATCTCGTCTTATCTTTTTCTTTTGTATTATTGCCTCTTCAGGATTGTTGCACAAATATGACAAGCCTAAATTTTCTTGCGAAAATAAATCCCCATGACATTTGCGTCTTAAGACACTTATCAGCTCCTTAATGGAGGGTGTCGCCCTTATGTTCCCCCTGGTTGCCCCTTCAAGGAGACGTACTTTTGCCATACAAGACTAGTTCCTTCCATCCAGTCTTGACAACAACCAGTTATTTTCGCAGCTTCTTATCCCTTTTGTATATATGGCTTATGGTTACGAGACTGAACCCTAAGTGGGGTTTTCTTCGGGACGAGTGCATCATAGTCAAGACTTGCCAATAATTTCCATGGTAGTTTCATACGCCCCTGGCACTCTTGGCTCAACCGTGTACCTCGGCGCCTTGATCATACTCTGCACTCCTTAGGAGAGTCCTTATTACCTTAGTCGCCCAACTTAAGTCATATGCTCAAGTTGATAATCCAAGGTGCCTCTCCTGGATGGACTTTCATTGACCCCAAATCTCCATGACTCAGGTTCCAGCAGCGGTATAAACTTATCCCTGAGCCATGCAACAGATACCCCCTTCTATGACGCACTTTAGGTCTTACATTTGCCTCTTGCGAAATTTTATTCGCGAACTAAGGTGTACGCCATAAAGGTTCGTCCCATTCTAAGGATTATTCTATTTTTTCTTTTGCATATCAGCTCTGTTGTAATTCTTCAATCCCATTTTTTGTCATTAAGCAAAATAATTTTTTTTAATTTTTTGCGACAAATCAGTCATACATCTTTCCTTTTCTTCACAGTTATATTTTTGCAGTCATAATATCAGCAAATACATTCACATTTTAAGCTTCTTACCTTTGTTATTCTCTGCCTCAACATCTTTGACAGTTTTTGTTATTTTCTTACCTTTTGCGAGAGCTTCGCTGCTTGTTCTTTTTAGCAAGATTTCTTCTTCTCTTTTATCTATTGCATCCACTATGAGTCTTTCACTTCTTTGTTGCTCTTTGATGTTACCTTTCCAATTCTTATTCTTCGCAGCTCGTTTTTCATATGACTCTACATCGATTTCATAATATTTCTTTCCTTCAACCAATCTCCTTTTATGACGCCAACTCCACTGGGATGAGGGAACTTGATGCATTGATTAAATGTCGATGCTACGCCTAGAATCCCATGCAACCGAGGTCGCCCAATCAAAGCATTATAAGGTGACTCCACATCAACAACGCAGAATAGAATCTCAGAAGATAATCCTTTCAATGGAATTCGCATAGTGATCTCTTCATTAGGATTATTGGCAGTACCATTAAAACCATATATTTTGTAGGTTGAAGGTATTAGATCTTCATCTTTCCCTCCCATAGTTTTATAAGCATGATAGAATAGGATATCCACAGAACTTCCAGTATCAATGAAAACTCGGTTCATTGCCCATGAATCTTCTGCTTCATCATATTTAGGGTTTGGGTTAATATTCAATCTCACCACTAATGGATTATCATGCATTTCTCCTCCCTCAGGTACTTCTTCTGCAGTGAAAGAAATAATTTGATTTTACCATTCTTTTAGTGGCGAAATCTTCGCAATGTTCATAATTTCTCTTCCATCATCATCTCTTGCGAAAACTATGCTTAGAACATTGTCATGAAAGTATTTAATTATTTTGTACGAATGTACAATAAAGTTACAAAAAAATTCTTCGTCTTCGCTCCAACTTCTATGATAAATGTTTCTCCTACTTTTGTTGTATTTACTCTGCGAATTTCTAGTGGTGGTGGTAAGAGATGATATTGAGGGTGCCCTATTAGAAAATGATTTAATTTTCCTTGATATATTATCTTGAGAATGATCCTTTTTATATTCCTGCAGTCATTTGTTGAATGCCCATGAAAATGATGGTAAGTGCAAAATTCTTGACTTCGATGATTTGGAAGAGGTTCTTTTCCCATGTTCTAGGGTGCTGGTATGTTTTCCATCAAGATTATAGCTTCCCAAAAAATTTCCACACTAGCATTCAAAGGTGGCATATTGATCTCTTCCCATATTATCTTTTGACTTCCTGATCCTCTATGATAATTTTGTATTTGTCCTCCATAGGTTTCTTATGGCTGATCAAGTCTTTGAATTTTTTTGTTTCCTCCTCGGTTATAGAAATTTCTTTCTCTCTCGAATTCTTCTTGGTCACGACTTCCCATAGCTACTATTTTCTGCTGACTATTCTCCATTATCTTCTCTTGGTGTGTCTGCGAAGTGCTCGCCACTGTGTTTATTAATTTGGGGTAGTAAGCTTGCATTCGCTGCTGCTGAACTCGTATTTGTAATTGGGTATGACTCCATCTCATTCTATTTTTATTCAAGAGCAATATACTCCTCCTGCAATTCTCGCAGCTCAGTCATTGTGATTGTATTCTTAATTCTGAAAATTTGAATGTACAGTAGATTGGTTGCGAACATTGCGTTAATTAATGATAAAATGAGATCTCTCTCATCCACACGTCCAACCATTTCACTACACTTTTCTTCCATCTTATGGTTAGATGTTTCAAACTTTCACCAATTCTCTGCTTTAACCCAAATACATCTTCAATGCCAGGTCGCGAAGAGTTGTTACTTATGTCTAAGAATGTAGTCTTCAAATGGTTGAAAGATGTTATCGTATTCTTGGGTAAACCTTCAAACCATTTCAGTGCCTTTCCTGTTAAACTGGATGCAAAATACTTGCATAATATAGCATCATGGTTTTCACATTGTAGCATACATCTCACATACGCCTTGATGTGTTGAATTGCACAAGTTGTTCCATCGAAAATGCTAGTTAACGCAGGTAGATTTCACTTTGGGGGTATCCCTCCTAGTTGTACTTCTTGTGTGAATGGAGTTTTCACAGCTTCTTCTATGTCTTCATCCAACTGCCTTCTGCCTCCCTCTCTTCTGTTATTTAACATTCCTCTCATCTCCGCCAATTCTCTTAAGATTTGTTCATTTACCCTAGGCGTTGATCCCATTGGTCTTTTTAGTTCTGCTTCTCTTCTCCTACTTTCTTGCCTGTTTTGTCTTGCGAAATCTTTATTTTCTCCTTCATCACCCTCGTTTTGCATTTCCCTACGATCTTCTCTTTCACGAATTCGCACATGATTATGCCTCTCAAGTTTTCCTCTGCGATTTTGTTCATTTATCGCAAATTCTCTTTGTTGTCTTTCAGTTCCCTTTGTTCCCTATCATACTCTTCATTGATGTTAACATTATTGTGATTTTGTTCGCGTCTTCTTTCTCGATTGTCATGATTATTTTGGCGTATTGCTTCTTGGAGCTCTCTTTCCTCCATTTCTTCTCTCAATCTTTCTCTTTTGCAAGCTAGACGTGCTTGTTCAGCGTAATGTCTCTTAATTTCATCTTCAATTTCTTGTTGATTCCTGCGATTTTCTCTCCCATGTAATATTCTCCTTACTTCTTCCTGATCTTCTTCATTATTTTGGTCATTTCGTTCTTGGTGTTGCCTATTTTGGTGAATTTCTCCATGTGGAATGTAATGATCTTCAGTTATTTCTCTATTTTCGCGACGTTCTTCATCTGGATTTTGTACCTCCAGCTGAATATTTCCATCAACATTTTTTTCAGGTAAATTTCGTCTTACTTCCCCTCTAATTGATCTTGAACTTGATCTTGTAGTACTTATGGACCTTCTATTCTATAGTCTCATATTTTCTATCCTCAACTCATGATTTTGCCTTGTCAAATTTGCACGCTCTTCCGCTTCTATTCTCCTTTCTTCGTGTATTCTTTGTCTCAATGCCTCCAATGCATCAATCTCTTCATTTCCGTGAATTATTCCTCCAATTGCTTCCTAATCTCCCTCTACTCGTCTATCGTTTCTTAATTGTCGTTCTTCCTCTGGTTTATCTACTGAATCTGAACGCCAAGTATGTACACTCACTCTGTCATAATCTATAATCCTACTTTGTGCCAGTGTATGCTGAATTGGTTGTTGAATTTGATTTTCTCCATCATTTCTTGTATTCATTCTTGATGGTTCTCCGGTTTCATTTCTTCCTTCTCCAGCAAGTCTCTTACTCCTTCTAACAGTTGTTGGTTGTCTTGAAGCATTTCTTCTTTTAGCCAGCTCTTCAATCTCAATAAATTGTTGAAAATTATATGAAAAATTTCTCCAACTACTCCAAATTCTTTCAAATTACAATACTAATCTTTATACTAAAAACAAGGAAAAGTCCATATTTCTAGCGCCAATATGTAGTTGCAGGAAATCCCACACTACACCCCTCACAAGAATTCATACAATCAAAACATTTTAGGATGAACAATCACAATTTTTATTGATTAATCTCACAAATTCTACAAGAAATGAAATTAAGAAATTAACAACTGCTTTGGACTTTCTCTCTCTTAATGACTTACTCAATACTTCAAAAAAGATCCCCCTCCTCTTAAGCCTGCTCGGCTCTTTATATAGGGAATTACATAGTGGATGACAACTAATCTGTCCTTTTTTTAGGATCTAGCTTGCGGTATTTCGTAAGCTTACAAATGTACAATTTCGCAAACGTCCTAAATCTCACTAGATATTCACATCTTTCTCGTGTTTTCGCTGTCATTTTCTGCTACGTCATTTCTCAAATCATCCTGCGACATTCACAATGTGTTGTTGGTGAAGCTTTCGCAAGTGTATCCTTGTTGCGATATTCTGATCCTACATCGTGAATACTGAACACTTTAGTAATTATTTCTATATAGTATCACAATATGGACGGCTCCTAGACAGCTTGCTTTGCTAGTATAGAGCGATAACATCTTCAGGATATAAACAACGAGTTTACCCTGACTATGTAAAGGATATGAAGCTCCAGAAATCTCATATCGGGATAATTAATGCTTCTAGAAAGCTTGCTCTGCTAGTATAGAGCCATAAGTTAATTATTCCTAAATTCTTGGATTCATCCACTGAATTTCCGAAAATATTCAAATATTTTCGCAGTATTTCATTACTGCAAATCATGGTTTTTCCCAGCAGAATTCCATGGGTTAGTAATAAATATTCAACACATGGGCATATGAGTAAGCCCCGACTCAAATGGTGCAAGTGTACTCGACGATGATGCACTAACAATCACCGTACGAACAAGTATTTCAAAATACGACGAGACGATGAACCTATGCAAAATAGGAAGGAAAATAATAAATAATTAAAAATTGACCAAGGTGCTGGGAGAATGGGCCCACTGACCGGTCGGACGTGTCGTGGTCAATCCCACGCCAGTTTCATATTTTTATCATATTTTTTATTATTTTCCTTGAGTTCATGAAAATCCTTTCACTTGAACAAATATCTTTCGTTTTGAGAAAACTTCCCAGTTTTATGGTGTTTCCCTCACACCAAAGAAATAATATAAAATTAAGAAAATATGGTAGAGCCGTGATCATTGGCCAACCGGCCATGTCGGCCCCACACCACATGGTTCTTCATTATTTTATTATTATTTTCCTAATTTCATGAAAACTCCTTAATTTCATGATATTTCCTTGATCCCATGAAAAATAATATAAAATTAGGGAAACCCGTGTGACCGGTACCTATCCGGCCGACCAAGCCCTAGCTGGCCCCACACGTCCCATTTTATTATTATTATTATATTTTTCATGTTTCCTTGGTCCCATGGAATTCCTTGATTTCATGATATTTCCTTCAAATTATGAAAATTCCTATAAATCATGAAATAATACATAAAATTAGGGGAAAACGCACGGGACCGAGCTCTAGCCGGCCAACCATGCTCAAGCCGGTCCACATGCCCCTTATTTTATTATTTTTATTTTTGATGTTTTCCTCATCTCATGGAAACTCCTTGATTTCAACAAAACTCTTTGATTTTAACAAAACTCCTTAGTTTTAACAAATTCCTTGGTTTTATCATATTTCCCTAAAATCATGAAAATATTATAAAAATTGGGAAAATGTGTGGGATTGGGCCATTTGTCCGGCCGGCCATGCCTTGGCCATGACCGGTCCCACACTTCATGATTCCCACACTTTTTATTATTTTCCTTCATCTCATGAATTTTGACGGTTTTATCAAAAATCCTTGATTTCTTCATATTTTCTCAAATGGATGCTCAACTGCACGCCAGAAAATATCAAAATTCTCAGAATTGAGATAAGAACACTTTGACGATGTGAGCATGTTACCTTGACCGACCAGGGTTGGCTCCTTGGCTCGCAATGAGCCGGTCCCGTGTATTTTCACGGTTTGACCTAATTTGCGCAATTGCACGTATTAGGTCCAAAACTCTTCCAAACAACTTGGAACTACAGTAAAACTTTTTTAAAATAATACTCGATAATATAATAGTCTCGCTAAAATAATAAAATTTTCCAGTCCCGACTCGGGCCCTTAGTGCTAAAATAATAAATTCAATAAAATTATAATATAATACATTTCAAAAGTTTCCCTTAAACATTAATAGGTCCCAAATGTGATATAAAATAATAATTCCATTAGAAAATAAAAGATAATTTTAATACACATGAAATTTTCTCAAAATATGATTAAATGTTGGTTTTTTTTTCTTTCAAGTTCAAATCAAAGAAAATTTCTGTATAAAAATCTTTTTTCATGAAATTAATAAGATTTATTACTTCAAAAAAACAAATGCATGTCGTTCTAAAAACATTTCCGTTAATGTTCTTTTTATCTTTTTCTATATTTTCCACTTTTAAATCTATTTCGGTATTTAACTTAAGATACTTTATTTTTAATTTTTTAATATGGAAATTTTTCGTTTTTTCCAAAGAATTTTTTGGAATTAAAAATTATTTTTTAAATTAATATATTATTATTATATGTATAAAATAATAAATTATTATTTTATCGATTAAGTAATATCTCTTTTAAATAATAGGATTTGGGTGGTCCCAAGCCTATTATTTTATAGATGTTTTACTGTACATGAAACGATCATCATTTGATCTCGTGACCACCCAGGGCCGATTTCATGACCCCTTGGTCGGTCCCTCATCTCTTCATAATTAATTAGGTTTTATTACCTAAGGCTCAGACGAGCATGTTTCGAATAAATGATTAAACCATGATTTAATCATTCTTTCATCAACGAATCACCAACTCTTCAAGAGGCCTTGGTATTTGCTCACACGGACATATGGGAGTTTCATGGTCGACCCACGGTCCCATGGGGCCCGTTCTCCTTCATTCCATGGTTAATTTTCAAATAAACCATCAATTGGTCATCAATTGATCAAATTAGGGTTTCTGAGTCCAAGGATCATAATTCCAGATTCAAACACTAATAATTATGACCACTACAAAAATATTGAGTTTTAGTGACGCCATAGAACCGTGGCAGTTGATCAAAAATTCGTGGCAAAAAGTGATTTGCCACGACAACCTTCTCGTGACAAATAGTCCCGTGGCTAAAACTATTAGTCACGGTATCAGCCACGGTTGTCTTGCGTGGCTAATTATGTGAGAGCATTTACCACGCGTTACCGTCGTGGCTAATAATTAGTTGGATGCCACACGTATATGGTTATTAGCCACGGTTTCCACGCGTGGGTGTTGCTCTAATATCACTTTATGTAGCTAGATTTTACTGTAGTAGTTTAAAGATGGATTTGACTGTAACAGTTTAAAGATGACATAAACAGTATTTACTTACACTACTGCTTCAAAAAAATAAAAATTACTTAACCTACAACAATTTCAAAACAAAAAATATGTTCTTTAAAAGAAAAAACACAAGTACTACATGGTTGTCTAATTGCTTACATTCAACAAAAGCAAATAAAAACGTAATGCTAAACCATTTTGAGTCTGATACAAGTTTCACCAGAAATTTAAATCGAGCAAAAACAAAATACTTCAATTATCACTGATGGATTTCTTACTTCCAAAGTAAATTATCATATATCTTCCAACATAGCCTTGAACATAATATCTTTCAACGAAATTAACCTATTAACCTGCAAAATGTTGACATCAAATTTGATATCAATGACAAATAACACAAGAAAATATTCCTGTATACAACATTCAAAGAGGCTTAATTTATTATCCCTTATTATAGCATGTGGTCTAAACCATTAAGAAGATACAGAATCATAGGGACAAACTTCCAACCAACTATATTCGTTCACGTCTTTTGGATTCAAACATGTACAAGTATCTATCAATGCACTCAAGAGAATAGATCTAGTTACCCATAAATTTAATCCATGGATGGAAAAAAATAATCAGAATAGTCCGGAACCAGTACAAGCATTTCAAAATTTCCTTATAATTTAATATGCTATCATCCAGTGGTGTATGCAAATATTAAGATGGTTGGCAAGCTATTTGGCTCACGATAATGCAAATGTGTGTCGTGACAGCAAAAATAAAGAATGTGTCAGCAAAATTATTATACTACATGATATTAATCCAGAGTCTTAACTTAAAAATTATGCCATCGTCTTTCTAATATGTTGCAGCAAGGGAATATGTTTAGTGGTTTATAAGCAATTGTAATCTTATGAATAGAGGTACAAAATCATTCCCAATCATTCATACTAATAGAGCAGAAAACATTACCTTGGATTCGTGTAGTAAGATCATAATTTTACGGCTCTAGATTTGGGAGGTCGCTCTACAAAACAAAATGCAATTAACAAAGCTTATGATCCTAGATAATATACTGCCAAAAATATTCATGGATATGCTTGTACATGCCCGAGAAAGCTTAAGATTCCAGATAATATGACATATTAGGATGGATGTTTTTGCCATGAGGCATGCATACTTCATGATGCAGAGTTCCTTTCAGTTACAGCTCAGATGAGAAACAAAAGCTTCTCTCTCCCTCATCTCCTCCATAGCTAACTGCTGAACATCAAAATAGGTCGATTTTTTTCACAATCCCACACATACACTCATAAATACTGAAATCTGGTTTTGAAATTTTACTTCATTTTACTCATAATAACTAGATTACTATTGCTGACAAAGAAACCAACCAGACTAAAGATCAAGCAAGTGACATTCGAAAGCGATCTAAATTTGTACGTAAAAATCATAATTCTTCCATCATTCCCATCTTTTTTCCCACCAAACACACCGCCATCGACTTCAATACCAGATTCTATATCTAGGAAGCACACACATACCAACTCTTCCATTGTCAAATCAACCTACCAAGCCCCAATATTTCACAAGCAGAATTCAAGACTGGTCTTTACTGGAATCCTAGTATATTCAATGAGGTAAGAATACAATGTTGATCTTTACTACACTCCTAGTATATTCATGCAGTAAAAACCAGGAAGTTGATACCATCATAAGATTAACTGTTGGAGAGGAGAAACTATTTGGCACATAAAACTGACAGAGATGAGAGTAACTTACCAAACCCAGTATTTAGAATTTGTTAAATTGAACAGATACTTTTCTCGAATTCATAACGGTAAAGTCTGTTGTCACCTGCAGAATTCACTTGCAGGAGAAGAGTTAAGAAGAATAATTAAGTATCAAACAGACAACATAAGGTGAGCACTCTGTACATAATTGCATATCAATTCCCATAAACTACAGTCAAAACTCCACTTGGATGATGATTAGGATATTGAATTTCTTAACAGTTAACACACATTAAAATCGATTATGGCATGCATTTACGTAGTTGGCTATTCATATAGAGGACAGAAGCAATTAGATCAATTTATGCAAAAAATTTGGAGCGACTTTGTAAGTTCAAAAATGTCAAGAAAAATAACACCTATGCTTGAAGAATAACTCCTACTATTGTAGGTACTGAAATCAAATTATTACAGAGGCCATAGAAAATTAACCATTTCTCACTTGGTTAAGTTTGTCATATAAGAAAATCGTGATAATTTGTATTCATTTGTTCCAACTACAGATTTCCATAACTATAGGGAAACCTAGTTTCCTGATTGTTAAAAGCAAGACAAATTTGTGTTACATTTACATTTCCTTTGGGGCCAGAAACCCCTGGTGGGGCTATGCCCAATAGCTAAAAGTTAACAACAAGGTATACAAGGAGGATAATGAGAGAAAATTGAACCGAAATATACAAAGAGACATTTTGTCGAACACTTATAACCTACTATTAAGAAAGTAAAAAAAAAAACATACATCATTTTCTTAATTTTTTACAAAGAAGATAAGATTCAAATAAAAAGGGAAGAATAAACCATCTAAAAGTGCCATTACATTAAAAATCAAAACTGTTAGGCAACAACAACAAACGAATAAATAAGAAGAGATTGATGATATAAGGATTTCTTGTTTGTTCTGTGTTTGGTTAGCAAAGTTATGATTTGAAAGATTTCAGATCTTGATTTGAATCGTACTATTCAAAAATTAATAGCACGGTTCATTAACAAAACGATTCAAATATACGATGCGCGTCCTTTTAAGATTTTCAACTACACTAACTATGCACCAGGAATTGAAAGGAATAAGAAATTTGATTTCTTACCAGCTTCGGGAGTCACAATTTGAGCTCAAAACATATGATGTCCGGATGAAATTGATGGATTTCCTTATTCCAATTCTTACACAATATCAGAACGGTTCAGAAGATGAATTCTAAAGCAGTGTAAAAGAATTAAATTAGATCATACAGAAAAAATACTACTTCAAAAACCCTAGTTTCAGAAAATCAAAATAAGAAGATCTAATTCTATAAAAATCCCAAACCTGAAATCATTGCCTTCCCTGAAGAGGGTTTCAAAGTATTGATAGTTTACATAGTATTCATAATCGAAAAAAAAGAGGGGAGTTGAGGGAGATGGGAGGAACTGGGGAGTTATTCTTTAGGTGGGGATCGTGGTTTTTTTGGGAGAGTTTTACGGCAATTACCTGCCACACCGTAATACTTTACTATTCCGAAGCAAGAGGCTTGTTATACCCACGACCCACTCTGTCGTGTGTAGAAGACATGTGACATCCTAATACCTTGTAAAGCTAGATGCGTGGCAAGTAGGCATCATGTCGTGGCAAGTGAGTGAACTATTTGCCACGGTTACCTATTTGGCGTGGCAAAATGCAACAAATAGCCACGAATATCCAAATCCGTGGCAATTGGGCCGTGACAAAAAGTCATTAATTTTGTAGTGGACGATCTCATGATCAGTATTCTTATTAATTATACTCGGTTCAACTACCAGTATTTTAATTAATATTTTATTTTGGTCACACTACCAATAATTCATCAGATGAGCAATACTTGCTCAAATCAAGGAATATTGGTTCAACTATCAATATTCAACAAATCAGAGCAATACTTGCTTGCCTCAGCTATCAACATGAGATTCATGCCCATGTTCAATTCATGAGTTTATGAACATTTTACAAAATCATGTTCAACTCAGTAAATGCATGGACTCATCGTCCCAGGAAATCATGAAGTCAACAACTGACTAAACTAACTACGAGACGTCAATCGTGTCACTTGGGGGATATCAACTAGGGTTTTGGTCTGGCGGTCTACGACACGTGTGTTCAAACACATGATGGAATGTGAGCAAGTCGTGCAATCAGTTGAAGGAGTTAACAAAGTAGTGGATGGAAAATCGACCAAGTCTCCGCACGATGAGCAACTGGTTTCAAACACGATTTCCACTTCTCCACTATTTGATTCCATAAACTGTCACACTTCATGGGATCATGGTGTCTACAATTCCAGCAATATAAATAAGTCTCTGAATCATGATTGAAATAACAATAAAAACAACGATCTCACGTCTCAAAGACAACACGAGGTCAACAACTCATCACTTGAACAATTACTCTCAACTGAGAAATTTCAATCATTCAGAACTTATCATATTCAGAATTCATAACACACCTGCAATATTTGATTACCATTGATTCCACACATTTCTTAGATTTCCTCCTACAGATCGACCCATCCTCTCTTGTGACCGAATTCACTCTGGAACGGCCATTGTCTTGGTTTAGTCAAGAGTACTACAGATTGATCTCTCAAATACAAAGCACCCCCTTTACAGCGGTGTATCTGTGTGAGGTTGAACATTTCGCTCTGTTCAAGGAGTCTCCTCCGTACGGTCGTCTCCTCAATTCCTTAAAAACTAGCAAATCGTTTTGCCCCTTCTACATTATAGTTGATACCAAGCAACTAAACCTATAGTTCACCTAGTTCCGTCTATATTCCAACTCCTCCAACCTGTAAACAAGTCACGTACTTGGACCAATTCCTTTGGTTCGTATTCCAAATAGTAAAGGAACAACAAATCTGTTTGGTATCAACTCTTTTCAACCAAGTGATATGAGTTGCACAATGGCTCTTCTGTTTATCTTAACATAAACTCCTTTGCCAAGTTCCAAGATTTATCTTATGTTCAATCACCAAAAGGTAATCTTTAAGATTAAGCCAATCAACACTCTTAATCCAAAGAACTGTGTTGATGCCGGTCTTCTCAATTAATCAATCCAATCTACCACAAGGATAAACCGATTATTAATGGATCTTCTTTTACCAAAACAAGTATTGTGCACACCAAAGATTATAAAACCAAGTCAGAAATCTTTTATCTCTTCTTTGTCTTCAAATCTTCTTAGATCTTCAATAAATACCAGAACACAACTACTTGAATCACTTGTGATCAATCACGCACATAACGGAGTCTGTTAACAATGGATTATCACAATATCGTCTTTAGATCTAACAACAGTCTAAAGATCCCTGTCGAAACCTTGAACTAGTTTGAGTGAATCTTATATTAGAAGAGAAGATTCTCAAACATAAACAAACTAGATGCAATCAAAGTTCAACCACCGTTAGTCAATCAAATCAATAAGAAAACTAAATATAAACCGAAATATATAATTTCCCACCAACGGTACGCACTAGAGCTTCTCAATACCAAAGAACACTTTAAACTGAGCGGCCGTAAGAGATTTCTCCTAATTAGGTTACTCTCCTTTCCGAATAGGCGATTTCACCAGTAATAGTACAACAGAGGAAGTTTACTGTCACGAAGGATTAGTTTGCTAAAAATGAAATCTCAAAGTATTTATAGACAAGGAAGTTTGGACACCAAGGAATTCCAAAACCAAAAATATTCTCAAGATATTTCCATATTAACCCAGATTCGGTTTTCATAATTCCTGTGAATGCACTGTCCAAATTTATGATCGAAATCTCCTTGGAAAATCTTTAACTAGCAAATGCACATTACTAATTCTTACTTTTCATATATAATTAAAAACCTTAATTAAAAGATTCTTAACTTATTTAAATTCGATCTTGGGATTTACTTCCTTTTTAGCTGTTAAGGAATATCTTTGAACAATAAAAGATACACATTAATGCGCGTGTTCAAAGTGTGTCGAAATCTTTCTCTTGCAAGTCATTTTTCATACTTACTCACTTGAAACCGATTTACCATATTTCCAAATAAGTTTAGAATTGGTTCTTCTGACTTTCAAGAACTATGTGATTGATCAAGTAACACTCAATCATAAACCATAGGTGTAACGGTTCTACCAAAACAAGTTTCGGTTCTACCTCCATGTGAGTAATGTGTATAGTCACACTATCTTACCAAAATTCAGCTGACTAGGTACTATGATCGGTTCCCCACATATATTTGGTATCTAACTTGTATGTGTTGCACATGTCCATAGGATCGGTTCCCCTTTGCCTAAAAACGTGTTGCACATGTTCATAGGATCGGTTCCCCTTTCTTCTATAAACCTTTATGCACCTCATATAAGGATCGGTTCCCCCTGGTGATATACTGCACCTCTTAATAGGATCGGTTCCACTCTCCCAAATTTGGTCAGACACACACAAACCCAATCGTACCCCAGGTGATTACTTAAGATCGGTTTCACTAATAAAAGTCATACCAATACATAAGTCAGGCCTCATGTGAATAGTTTTACCAAGAACACAACCAATTCATGATCGGTTATACTAATCACACATATTGGTCGTTCATAAGATATGCAATGAAGAACAACCCCAATAACGCCTGGCGATTTCGTTTTCGGTTCACAACACATATCATGAACTTACTTCTTTAAAACACATGTAAAAACATTGTTTCCTAGGATGAAATCCTCACCTCATACCCATACATAATCACAATAGTATTCATACGATTATGTTGATGTCTTATATACAAAGTTTAATGGTTAAGCAATAAACCTCATATTGTATTCCTTAATACTATGTCTATCTAGAGTGTTCATGCTTCGCAGTTTTATGTTTTCAATATGCACGACTTGAAATGTAGGTACTGAATATCGCAAGATAATGGTTCACGAGTATCGTAATAAATAAAGGAGAAAAGAGTTATAAAATGATACGATGATAGAAGTAGCGCGGAGAAATATGAAGTTTTTCGAGGATGGAATAATTTTGCGAGTATGAGTTGCGATACTTCTCAATTCATATACAGCTGTATAAGTTTTACTATAAATAAGAGTTCAAATGTAAAATTCGAGAGGTTCTTTTAGTGAGTGTAAGAAATTATCTTAGGAAAGAGAATAGAAAAAGTTGTAACTATTCTAGTTCCATTTTGATAATTCCATGTAATCAATTAAGAGAATTAATAAGTTTTTACCATCAAGAACTTCTTAAGTTTTTACTAATCACCATCAAGAACTTCTTAAGTTTTTACTAATTCTATTGAGGGTGTAGTTGTAGGTTATTCTGCAACTACATAATTGGCGCTAGAAACAGGGACTTGAGAATTGTGGTAGCCAAAATTTGAGGGAATTGTGGAAAATTTGAAGATCAAATGAAGTTAGTAGATGGAGATTGTAAAATAGAAGAATGTAATGTGATCACAAAGACAATGATTGATGAATTTCATAGTAATATGAAGGGAAAAATATACAAGCGTGATTGTAGAGGAAGAAAGATCATGGAGGAAGAAAAGATAACAACTTTAGAAGAATGGGAAAAGCGAGAAAAATCACATTTTCAGTAGCAGAAATTCCAAATGAAGACTTGAACCACACTTCACCATTGGTGATCACAATGTCGATCATGCTAGAAGATAAGAAAGTTGTAGAAAAATGGAAATTAAACTGAATATTGGTTGATACAGGGAGTTCTGTTAATATCATATTCTATCATGCACTTAAGGGGATGGGAATTAAAGATGAAGAAATCACAAATTCAAAATGTCTTATTCATGGATTAGGAAAATCTACAACAAAATCTAAAGGAGAAATCGCGCTGCGAATATTACTAGGAGAAATCGAAACACATGTAATCTTGTGTGTGATAGATATGGAATCTCCATATAACATGCTGATAGGAAGGCCGTGGATTCATGCGATCAAAGCTGTTGCTTCAACATTACATCAGAAAATCAAATTTCCTACACCAAATGGAATACAAGAAATAAAAGGAGATCTTGATAGTGCAAAATTTTGTTATCAAATTGAAGTAACGCAATGCGGAGGAAGAGCAAGAAAGAAACAGATTCGTAGGAAACTTGCGAAAGAAACAAAAAAGGAAGAAGAATTACGAGTGTATACAGTAAGAGCAAAGGAAGGGAGAGGTATACCAAATGAGATTCCAGAAAAAGAAGGGGAACCAAAGAAAAATAATCAAAGAACCAACACCTATGGGGAGCAAAATCCAAGATATGTTGCAATTGAACCAACTAAAGAAATAAATATTGGAAGTAAAGAGGAGCCTTTATTCTTGCGAATTGGAACTAAGATGGATGAAGAAGAAGAAAAAGAACTATTGATCTTTTACGAGAATATAAAGATATCTTCGCAGAAGTGTAGATGAGATACCAGAATTGATCCATCAGTGGTGTGTCATAGATTGAACATAGATAAAAATGTAAGACCATTCAAACAAAGAATAAGGAAGATATCACAAAATTATCATGTACAGATAGAAGAAGAGTTACAAAAGATGTTGGATGCAGGGATCATAAGGGAAGCAAAATATCCAGAATGGATTGCGAATATGGTCATTGTTCCAAAAAGAATAAAGGAATAAGAATTTGCATAGATTTCACTGATCTAAACAAGGCATGTCCCAAAGACAGTTTTCCATTACCAGATATACCACAAATGGTGGAATCAGCTGCAGGTCATGATAGAGTCACTTCACTTGATGGATACAAAGGGTATAATCAAATATCACTCGCAGAAGAAGATCAAGAACATACTGCCTTTTTTGCTCCAAGGGGTTTGTATTGTTATGTGAAGATGCCATTTGGTTTTCGGAATGCGGGTGCTACATATCAACGTATGGTTGAAAAAGTGTTCGCGAAATGGATACATAAAACTTTGGAGGTATATGTAGATGATATGTTGATAAAAAGCAAGGAAGTTAAAGATCATGTGCAAGACTTGAAGGAAATATTTGAGCAAATGAGAAAGTTCAACATCAAATTAAATCCTGAGAAATGTATAATTGGGGTTTCATCTGGAAAATTCTTGGGATACATAGTATCAAAGGAGGGAATACAAGTTGATCCAGAAAAGGTCCAAGCAGTTCGTGACATGCCAACACCTGCAACGGTAAAAGAAGTACAAAAGCTAAATGGACTCTTAGCTTCACTTGGAAGATTTATTTCGCGAATGTCAGATAAGTGCAAGCATTTTTTCAACATACTTAAAAAGGGAGCAAAATTCAAGTGGACTGATGAATGTGAAAAAGCTTTTCAAGGAATCAAAGAATACCTCGCAAATACATCTATACTACAGAAACCAGAGAGAGGCGAAGAATTATTGGTATACCTCGCAACAACTCCATATGCTCTAAGTGCAGTTCTGTTACGAGCAGATGCAGGAGTAGAGAGGCCCATTTACTATATTAGTAAAACCTTTAATGCAGCAGAGAAGAATTATTCTAAAATGGAGAAGTTAATCTTAGCCCTGGTTTATGCATCATTCAAGTTACGAATATACTTTCAAGCACATGTGATAAAAGTGGTAACCAAAGTCCCAATTGAATCAACCATGAAGAACACAAAAAGGTCAGGAAGAATAGAAAGGTGGAATGCACAAGTAAACCATTACAAGATAAAATACGAAGTATTGTCATCGCAAAAATCACAAGTTGTCGCAGATTTTTTGGCAGAATTTCCTTTGGAAGAAGATGAAGCAGTAGAGGAAATGATGGATGTTGAAGAAGAATTTGGAAATCCAAAAGACTTGTTAACAGAACCAGATAGATGGGAAATTCTAGTGGACGGATCATCCAATAGTGAGGTAAATGGAATTTGAGTCGTGTTTATTTCACCAGAAGGAGAAAAGAACAAAGATTCTCATTCAGACTAGAATTTGCATCCACGAACAATGAAACAGAGTACGAAGTGAGTGCATGCATTAAAGATCGCAATAGAAAAGAAGCTCGAAAGTATAAGGATAACAAGTGATTCGCAGTTAGTGATTTGTCAAATTAAAGGGGAATATACCACAAATGAATCTTCTTTGAAGAAATACAAGAAACTCGTTGAAGAATTATCTGCGAAGATACCAAAATTAAAATGGAGACATATATCTAGAAAATATAACCGTCTCACAGATGATTTTGCATTTATTCCAAGCATGATGACAAATCCAAATACAAGAAATATCCAAATACAGACAATTCAACACCCATCAAAGAGACAAAGAGAAAGAAATTGAGGAAGCCGCATTGCGATGGAAGTAGAAAGAGAGTTATCAAACAACATCGCAGATTGGAGAAAAGAAATTCATGCATATCTCGCAACAGGAGAAATATCCAGGAACAGACTAGAAGCACATAAATTAAAGAGTCGTGCAACAAACTATGAGTTGCGAGAAGGAATTTTAGATAGAAAATCTTTTAATGGACCACCTCTCAGGTGCTTAACTCGCGAAGAAGGAGAAAAAATATTGAAGATGTTACATGGAGGAGAAGCTGGAAATCATAGTGGGGGAAGATCTCTAGCATATAGAGCAAAAATACAAGGATATTACTGGCCTTATATGCATACAGACGCAAAACTGTTCGTACGAAGATGCAAGGAATGTCAACGACATGGTAAAAGAATTCATGCACCAGGGGCCACATTAACTTCTTCAAAAAGCTGATGGCCTTTTGGAAAATGGGGTTTGGATATTGTTGGACCATTTATACCTGGATCTGGACAAAGGCGATACTTGATAGTTGCAACAGATTATTTCACGAAGCTCGCAGAAGTAAAAGCAAGACAAAGATATTCGTGATAAAGATGTTTTTACATTCATATTTGAGAACCTCATTTGCAGGTACGGGGTTCCAGACAACTAGTATCTGATAATGGAAAACAATTTGAGGGGAAGAACATAAAGATGTTACTCGGTGCTTTTAGGATAAAATGTGGGAAGTCAACACCGTTATATCCACAAGCTAATGGACAAAAGAAGCAACAAATAAAACAATCGCAGATACAATCAAAAAGAAATTAGAAGGACATCTCAAAGGGTGGTGCGAGCAAGTACCTAGCGCAGTTTGGGCATACAATACAACTAGAAGAGAAGCAACTAGAATGTCTCCTTATTGTCTAACATATGGAGTAGAAGCAGATACCTACGAGGTTGTAATTCCGACAACAAAGAAAGAAGCTTGGGAAAGAAATTTAAGTGCGGGAGTAATATTAAGTGAATTGGATGATTTGGAAGAAAAAGAGAAAAGGTGTTGCACCATATGAAGATTTATCAGGAACGATTAGCTCGAGAATACAACAAGAGAGTCATTGAACGTGAATATAAACCAGGTGATTTGGTCATGCGAGAAACACCTCGATATCAAAAATAAAATGGAGGAAAATTAGCACCAAAATGGGATGGACCATATGTTATTAAAGAAGTTGTAGGAAGCGGAGCTTATCGGCCGATGGATCCAGAAGGGAGAGACATGGGTTTGAGGCTTGGTAGACCTTGGAACAGACTATATTTGAAAAGGTATTATCCATAAAACTCATGAAAATTTTTACGAATATTGTTTGCTCGCAGGAAATTGGGAAAAGTTACGAGTTTCAAAATTTATATTGCGATTAAAATTTCATTAATTTGCGAATAAAAGACCGCAATCTGTGATTAGCCTCCAAAAAAGAAAGAGAGCCGCAGAAAATTCTATATAGGCAAACCTTTGTGGCGTACACCCTAGTTCGCGAAGCTATATTTCGTAAGAGGCAAAGTCCTAAAGTACGTCATTTAAGGGGGTACCTATAAACGTGGCTAAGGGTAACCGGAACACCACCAAGGACCCTTAGTACATGGTAAAAATTTAGGGGTACAACCCAATAATGGGTACCTATCCGGGTTAGACACCTTGGATTCTCACCTAATCTAGCGACATTATGCAATATAAAATGCGGTGTAAGAGGATTTAGGTTGGGCGACTAAGGCATACTGTATTTCCCAAGAAGTGCAGAAAACGATCAAGGCGCCGAGGTACACGGTTGAGTCAAGAGTGCCGGGTGAGGTTGAACCACATCTGCCATTTTTGACAAGTCTTGGCAAATGATGCACTTGTCCCAAAGATACCCCATAGGGTGCAACCTCGTAACTATAAGCCCTATAGGCAAAAAGGATAAGAGGTTGCGATCAAAAGCTGGTTGTTGGCAGAACCGGATGGGAAGAGCTAACCTTGTATGGTCGATGTACGCTTCCTTGAAGGGGCAACCAGGGGGAAGATAAAGGGCAGCACCCTCCATTAGGGAGCTGATACGTGCTATAAGACGCAAATGTCACGAGGCTTCTTGTTTGCGAAAACATAAAGGCTTGTCATATTTGTGCAACAAATGATGTTCTGCGAGCATTCTAAAAAAAAAAAAAGGGAAAGCATACAAAAAGAACTCGCAGAATGAAACAAAGAAGTTAAGATGAGATCAATGGGTTATTACATGAAAGTGTAAAAACGTCCTGCGATTTCATCGCAAGACGATAATGTCACGAGGTTGTATGTTCGCAAGAATGTACAGACTTGTCATATTATCGCAAATACAAAAATTTACTACAAAAGAGGTGGAAAAATAAGACCTTTACTTAGGAAGGCATAATAAGACCACAGAAATTAATGAATTTCATTACATCAAAACCATTGAAGAAATTATACAAGAATATACATTATGAAGATCTGAAAAGAAGACAACTTCGTCAATATCATTGAAGAAATTTTACAAGAATATACATCAAGAAGTTTTGAAGAGAAGACAGCTCTGTCGATATCATTGAAGAATTTTTACAAGAAGTCCTATCAAAGAAGACAACATCATTGAAGAATTTTAACGAAGACTTAACAAAAGATGCGATCAAATACAGATAAGTTCATATTCGTAAAAGTTTACGAGAATTACATACTTCTTATACTTCTCCATATATTGAATATTTCTCCAAAAGTTGAATACTTCTTATAATTCTTCAAGAATATCTCATATTTATTATACTTCTTCAACGGATATTTCATTTGGTGAAGGTTAAATAATCATTATACTTCGTCATATGTTACGTAATTATTCACAGATTGAATACTTCTTATATTTCTTCATTTGGTGAATTGAGTACTTCTAATACTTCTTATATCTCTTCATTTGGTGGATCGAGTACTTCTAATACTTCTTATATCTCTTCATTTGACGGATTTAGTACTTCTAATACTTCTTCATAGGTATTGTATATGTAGTATACTTATTAAGGATATTTCATATATTTTATTTATTATACTTAAAAGGAAGGATTTCTTATTTACAATCGTAACAAGTTGAAACTTCGTAAGATAAATTGAGGCAGATATTCTAATACTTCAAACAATGTTTAATCATTTAAAGAGAAATAATAGGGGGAAAAGGAGATACTAAGTTTTATCTGTGAGTTATATATTATTTCTCTTCATATGATCAAATGGGGAAAATTTAATTAAAGAAAGGTTAAATTATCTTCGCAAAATATCAGATATACTTCTTAAGAAAGGATAAATCATCTTCGCAAAATATCAGATGTACTTCTTAAAAAACAGAATTGTTCACAAAAAGAAAACCAACAAAGAACTAAGGGAAGGAATTCAAAATAAAGGAGGACAGGAGAGTCAATGATAAATTGAAAAAAGAAAGAATGTTATCATGCTTCATCAACACTCTGTGCTGGATCTTTAAGATGAGTAGGGTCATTAGCAGCCTTCGACTTTTGCGAGATATCATCCTTTGAAGAATATGCAACAGGAATATCTCCTTGAGGAATAGATTCTTTCTCGTCATCAAGATCTTCATCATCACTCTCATAATCGAAATCACTATCAGGCTCACGAGCAACTTCATCGTCAGATATCTTCAGAGGAGTAATTTTCACAGGAGGCAAGGCTATTGATAAGAGAATGTTATTCGCAAAGACTTGAGCTTTCAGATGACTTTCATGAAGTATAGCTTTTTGATGGTTGGTATCTTCGATATCTTTGGAATAAGCAAGATAGTTGAATCTCCGAGTAGCACGGTCACGAGAGTTGATTAAGCGGGTAGAAAGCAAAGCATTTTTCTTACGAAGCTCGGAACAGGAGGCTTCTAATTCAGCTTTCGCATTACGAAGGTTGTTCTCGTGATTCTGCAAATAAAACAAAATTCAAAGGATAAAGTTTTGCGAGTATAACAAAATTTAAAGATATACCAGAGGCAGTCAAATTTTAATGACTACCTTCTCTTTGCGAAGCAAGAGATTGAGTTAAAGATAGACAACAGTTCTTCATCTGATTCATCGCATTATCAAAACCATCACCAACTAATCCTTTAAGTCGAGATTGAAGCTTTTGATCTTTAGAAAGGAGAAAATTTTTATCCTTCGCAAGTTTGGCATTAAGACTTTTTAATGACGAATAATCTTCTTCAAGTTGATTCTTCTTAGCACTCAAGACTATATTCTTATTAATAAGGGAATTCTTCTCAATAACAAAAGAATTTCTTTCAAAGATCTGAAGACTTCTTTAATTCCTCAAATTCACCTTTCAACAAAGAAAGAAGATTTTCTTGATCGCAACATTTATTCTGAAGAGTCTTTAATTCTTGCGAAGAAACAATCATTGTATTCAAAAACGAACATTTCTCTTCTGATAAGGTTTTGTTCTCTTCTAATAAGGTTTCTATTCTCAAATTAGCTTTAGTTAAGGAAGAAGAAAATTGAGATATGTCATCATTCAAAAAATTTCGATCATATATTAATTGAGTATTCTCTTGAAAAAGAGCATCAGAGTTGTCAAGAGCACACGAGTAAAGATCAAATAAATGGGAGAATTGGTTTGAGAGGCTTTCATGCTTGGTTCGATATTCTGTTGCATCTTATTCATGGTGAAGTACCAATCTTCTACATTTCTGGATGGATTCTATAAAGGGGAATGGGTTTTAATGGATGTTTCAAGCATATGAAGAATATAAGTAAATAAAAGGGAAAATATGAAGATAAGCAATCATACCTTTCAATTCATCATTTCTTTTGCGAAGAATCGCGCAGTCGAGAGAATCATTTTGAAGACGATAATTTTTTTTACGGAGATCCTCGCATTCTGCTTGAGAAGATTTCAAAGACTGGCGAAGCAATTCAATTTCTTTTTCCAAAGATTGACGTGAAGAAGAAATGTCTGGATTGACGAAATTATTTAGAACTTCGCAAAACTCATATTGCGAACGAACATTAGTAGACTTCGCAGTATTGGTCAAAACCTCAGATAACATTCGGAAAGTTGAATAAATTCCATCTCAAATTTCCTGAGGAAGAGGAGAAGAATTTGAAGGAATAAGAGCAAGCTGCAAATTGTCTGGAGAAATAGCACTCAAAGGATTTGGGGACAAGATAGGTTTTTCAAGAGAAGAAGTTGAAGAAATATTTTGCGAGGGTTGTTTTTCAAGAGAAGATGTTGAAGGAATGTTTTGTGAGGGTTGATCTTGAAGAAGTGTTGATAAATTGACACTGATGGGAGATTGAAAGGTAGGTAATGGAGTAGAGGCAGGAGTATGTGAAGAAGCATTTTCACGAAGAGGAGAAGAAAATTCCTTATCAACTTCAGGAAGGAAATCATCAATCGGAATTAATGGTGTGGGTTTAGTTAATCGAGATCTCTTACCAGGGTTGGGTTTTTCGCCAACCTGCGAATCAAAATGTAGATTAAAAACTGAGGCAACAATATATTGTTCATGAAAGAAGGCAAAGTATTTTAACTACCTTTTGATTCTCAGATTTTCTTCTTCGTGGATTAGGGCTTGAATTTTTTAGTTGAGGTTTCATCTGAGGAGTTATTTTGCTGAAATAAACCAAAAACAGATAACAAATTATACAGAAATTAAAGACAAGAACAAATGAAATGCGCGAAGATAAAAGGAAATTACCTTGGAGAACTCATGAAGATATAATAGAAGAAAAAATTGTAGAGAAAACAGTAATGGAGAGTATGAATAGAAGATAGAATTGCAGAAGTAAGAAGAAGAAAAGGAAGAGAAAATAAAGGAGTTATATAAGGGAATAACTAGAAAAAGACGGTTACAAAAGACGTGTCCAAATTCTAAAAGACTAAGTAACGGTTATGTTCTCACGATCATTTCTTCTTCGTAGAATTGACATGAGAAGAGGCAAGATGTAGGTACTGAATATCGCAAGATAATGGTTCACGAGTATCGTAATAAATAAAGGAGAAAAGAGTTATAAAATGATACGATGATAGAAGTAGCGCGGAGAAATATGAAGTTTTGCGAGGATGGAATAATTTTGCGAGTATGAGTTGCGATACTTCGCAATTCATATACAGCTGTATAAGTTTTACTATAAATAAGAGTTCAAATGTAAAATTCGAGAGGTTCTTTTAGTGAGTGTAAGAAATTATCTTAGGAAAGAGAATAGAAAAAGTTGTAACTATTCTAGTTCCATTTTGATAATTCCATGTAATCAATTAAGAGAATTAATAAGAAAGTTATCATTCACCATCAAGAACTTCTTAAGTTTTTACTAATTCTATTGAGGGTGTAGTTGTAGGTTATTCTGCAACTACATGAAAGATATGTTAGGGAATGAAACAGTTCAAGTCAAATATCACTAACCTCAAGTGGAAGGATGATGTTGTGGTTGTAACTCCATACTTCTTCACTTCTTCCAGTCTTTTCAATACTTGTAATGTCTCACCCTAATACTTCCAAGCTAACCCATACGAAGTTGACTCTAGTACATTTAAACTAAGCGACTCTTAAATGAGTTTTGGTTTACTAAGATATGACAACCAAACTTGACATACCAACGCTTGGTGGGTTCAACCGAGCTATGCTCTAACAACTATGACATGTCTCTGGGGGTCGTTGAAAATCTTATATGAACGACCGATTTTAATGGTCAAAACTTTATGACTGTCTTCAATCAGTCATGGATATAAATCTTAATACAAAAAAAAAATAGATTCAGATTGGCTGTCTAGCCTGACTGAATCTGACTAAATCTAAAATTAAACAGAAATGAAACTCAAATGAGAATCAAATTAGAATTCAAATGAGAATCAAATAAAACTCATATTAAAATTCAAATGAGAATCAAATGAAACTCGTATTAGAATTCAAATGAGAATCAAATGAAAACCAATTTCAAATCAAATTAAACTTGCACACAAATAATCATTCAATTTAACATTCATTGATTCATTGGTTTCAAATTACACAAAGGATTAAAATCTGTAGTTCTGGCCAGTGTAATCTGTAGTTCTAGGATTCGATTACAAAACGATGAACTAAAAACCTATTGATTAAACATCAAAATTATAAACTCCGATAATGATGAAGAACTTATTCCTACTTCATAATGGCGTACCTGCACAGAAAAATCCATCAGCAAAATTGCAGAGAGTCCCCAAGATGAATAACCAAAAGAACTCAACAATTTTGTTCTTCCTACTGATAAACCTGTTTACTATTAGCACAGTAATTGAGAAAAGCATGAGGAAACAAAGAAACCTATTTGTTGAATCAATGGCTTTAAATGGGAAAAACCCTATTACAATCCCAACCAAAAAACGAAATAAAGCATGAGCTACAAAAAAATTCATCCATGGAAACCACTGAATCATTATAGAACCGATACCAGAAACATAAGCAACAATCATAGAAAAACTCAAGGAGGATAAAAAGTGCAAAGTTGTGAAGATTAGTTCAAATTCCTCATAGATCAGTCCATCTCAGATCATTTGGTAGCAAGTGATACACTATGACATAGACAAAACTAAACTAAGAAAACAACTTCAGAACTTGCATTAAATTTGGTGTCAAACAAGCATAGGGACCCTACAATTCACCAGCCACGTTACTAAGTTCTTTTTTGTTTATAATAGTACTAGTTCTAGAAAAATGCCAATATATGATGTTCTTCGCAGGCATACGTGTCTTAATAGAAATCAAGATTATATCATTTACTTAACCATATAATGGCTTCCTATTTCCTTGTTCTTATAACTTTCAAAATTATGGCAGGAAAGGTAATTGATTCATTGTAAATTAATTTAAAGAGACAAGGTTTATCTTTCTATAATTAGGTGTAACTATGTACATGATTGTATATATGCCATAATCCATATCCAGGTAGTTTCCTTCCAACATCAAGAGTTGAATCAATGTTCAAATCTCCATATACATAAAAAAGGTAAAAAAACAAAACAAAACAAGTAAACAGAGAACTGAATAACAATTTTTACCTCAGCATATTGATCCCAATACTCATCATTTATATGAGCATCTTCATTCCAATACTCATCATCTCCAAAAGTTATCGAAATTGATAAAGCTTCATTCGCGGATCCTGTAACGACAAACGGATCTTCATATGCGTTCTTATTGGGGTGTGATCTTATTGGAGATTCCAAAACCAAATTCCAATGCTTCCTTGTCACATCTTGGCAGAAGCATGGATGAATGGCTCGTCGGCTTCTCTTAAACTCTTCATAAACCTTTCGAAGTTGACAAACCTTGAGTTTGTATCTCGATCCACATATGATCCCTTTACTTTGTCTTCCATTTGCACCCAATGGTAGTTAAAAATAACTTATGTGAAAACTCCATAGTCCACTTCAAATATATCTTGCAGAATGCCGTAGTATGTAGTATCATCATCGACAAGGTTAGTATTTCTGGAACTTGCTCTGAAACTGGTACAAGCATCCATGGTAACTCTACTATTTTGTGTAATAAAACCTTTTTCTACATCGTATGTATAGAAAATATATCCATTAACAAAGTAAGAGTTATACGAAATTGCCGAGAAGGAAGGACCAATTGCCAGCCTATGGAAATCTATCATGGAATTTCCTTCAAGTTGCTCTTGTACCACGGAATGTAGTCCAAACGTTTCATCCTTCCCATATGAGTTTGGTTAAAGTTGCGAAGATATATAGCGTATTTCTTGTCACATAAAAAAAGAAATAAAAGGAAAAAAAGCGAAAGTTAGAAGGTTACTTTTTAAAGTGTAAATGTGATGATTAGCAGAATTTCGAAAATGAAGGAAGGCGCCATTAAAATATGATGATTTATGCTCTGTGTTAATTTAGCCTTGGTGACCAAAGAGAGGAATGATTGTTAAAAACAAATTAAAAACTAACTTATAAGTTTCCATCTAGGTATACATAATCTAATTCCACAATGGAACACTTCCTACACACATGATACATATACTGCATAGGATTATTCAAATATTATGTATATCAACAATATAATTCAGCAAAATGGGATAGGTTCTATAAAGAAAAATTAAGAATGCTGCTTCAATTGCTACAGTGTTATTATGGTGGGATACTCCGTGGGAATTTAGGCTCTTTACATTTCTGATGCCCAATCAGGAAAAAGGGACACATCTCTGGTCTGAACCAATATACGCCTGGAAAGACGAAAATCTTAGACTTCTGCATTATATTTACGAAGATCGCAACTGTAAAGTTCAACATTTTACTCATTTTCGTGTAATTTCAACTGAATGAGCACACAAGCATTGAATATTTTAAAATTAGCTACAAAATGCAACATTATTCATACACCTATGTAGATGAGGAAAAATGATTTGCTGGTTTTTGCGGAATTGAGGACGACCGTGCGGAGGAGATTCCTTGAACCAAGCGAAATGTTCAACCTCACACAGATGCACCACTATGAAGAGGGTTCTTTAAGTTCGATAGACCAATCTGTAGTACTCTGGCCTAAACTAAGACAATGGCCGTTCCAGAGTAAATTCAGTCACAAGAGAGGATGGGTTGATCTGTAGGAGGGAAGCTAAGAAATGTGTGAGATCAATGATGATCTGAGATTGTAGGTGTGTTATGAATTCAGCGTGAAATGATCTGGATGATTGAATCTTTCCTGATTGAGAGTAATTTCTGCGAGTTCGTGTAGACAAAAGAGCGTATGTATGAACTTTGGTGAGAAATTGCTCGTTCAGAAGATTGTTGTTCGAATGTTTGAAAACTCTTCGAATCTTGTTGTTTCAATCAGGATTCAGATACATTATATAACGCCGGAGTTGAAAACACCATGATCCCATGAAGTGTGACAGTTTGCTGGAATCAAAGAGTGGGGAGGTGGGAAATCGTGTTAAACCAATTACTCATCGTGCGGAGACTTGGTTAATTTTCCACCCACTACTTTGTATCTTTCAAACTGATTGCACGACTTGCTCACATTCTCATCGTGGGTGAACACACGTGCCGTAGACCGCCAGACCAAAACCCTAGTTGATATCCCCCAAGTGACAAGATTGATGTCTCGTGGGTTATTTAGTCAATTACTGATTTCATGACTTCGTGGGACAATGAGTCCACATATTTGCTGAGTTAAACATGATTTTGTGAAATGTTATGCAACTCATGAATCGAACGTGTCTGCTGAGACAGTGTTGGAATACTCACATTGAGGTGTGTGAGTGTTTCTCGATAATTTGTTGAATATTGATAGTTGAACCAATATTCCTTGATTTGAGTAAATATTGCTCATCTGAGCAAGTGTTGCTCGTCTGATGAATTATTGGTAGTGTGAAAAAAATAAAATATTAATTAAAGCGCTGGTAGTTGAACCGAGCATAATTAATAAGAATACTGATCATGAGATCGTTGCAAAATTATTAGTGTTTGAATCTGGAATCATGATCCTTAGATTCAGAAACCCTAATTTGATCAATTGATGACCAATTGATGATTTATTTGAAAATTAACCATGGAATGAAGGAGAACCGGCTTCATGGGACCGTGGATCGACCATGAAATTCTCATATGCTCACGTGAGCAAAAACCAATACCTCTTTGAAGAGTTGGTGAGTTGTTGAAAGAATGATTAAATGCTAGTTTAATCATTTGTTGAATTACTGCTGGGTTCAACATTAGGTAATAAAACCTAATTAATTATTAAAATATGAGGGACCGACCAAGGGGTTATGAGACCGGCCCTGGGTGGTCACGGGATCAAATTATGCTCGTTCCGTCAAATTATGAAATTATTTGGAGAGTTTTGGACCCAATACGTGCAATTGCGCAAATAGGGTCAAATTATGAAAACACGTGGGACTGGCTCATTGCGAGCCAAAAAGATAACCCTGGTCGGTCAAGGTAACGTGCTTTTGTCATTGATACGTCCGTGTCTCATTGCTGGGAATTTTGATATTTTCTGGTGCACGTTTGAGCGACCATTTGAGAAAATATGACAAAATTAAGGTTTTTTGATAAAACCGTCAAAACTTCATCGGATGAAGGAAAGTAATGAAAAAGTGAAGGAATTATAAAGAGGTGAGGGACCGACCAAGGGGTCATGAAACCGTCCCTAGGTGGTCACGGGATCAAATGCTGATCGATTGAGCAATCCCCAGATTGGTTGAAACCCTAATTAACGCCCTTTAGTAGAATCAACATAGAATTCTCATACGGACTCATATTTTGCTGGTCTGCCCCTCCATTCCATACGGAAAAGAATTTCCTATCTCCCAATGCGGTAATATTTAGGTTTTAAGCTCGTTCGGGAAGTGAAAACAACCCGAGAGTAAAAATCAGGAAAAATTCAAGGGGTCGGTCCCATAGTATTTTTCCTAATATGATAAAACGAAGGAGTTTTGGCCAAAATTAAAGAGTTTTGTTGAAATCAAGGAGTTTCCCTGAGATGAAGGAATTTTCATGGGATTATGAAAACATGAAAAATATGCTAATAAAAGAGTGGGACGTGTGACCCATCTAGGGTTTGGCCGACCGACCATGGCCCGTGCACACGGATTTCCCTAATTTTTATTATTTTTCATGGGACCAAGGAAATATCATGAGATTAAGGAGTTTTCATGAAATTAGGGAAATAATAATAAAATAATGAGGAATCATGAGGTGTGGGCCGGCTGGTCAGGGAAAACAACAAAAATATGACAAAAGTATGAAACTGACATGGGATTGACCACGACACAGTCGGCTGGTCAGTGGGTCCATGCTCCCAGCGCCTTGGTCAATTTTTATTTATTTTTTATTTTTCATCCTATTTTGCATAGGTTCATCGTTTCATCGTATTTTGAAATACTCGTTCGTGCGGTGGTTATTAATGTATCATTGTTGAATACACTTGCACCATTTGAGACATGGCTTGCTCAGAAAGCAGCTCTGATGCCCGTGCGTCCAATATTTATTACTAATCCATGGATTTCTGCTGGGAAGGACTATGGATTGCGTAATGAAATACTTGGCGAAAATATTTGAATATTTTCAGAAATTCTGCGGATGAATCCAAGAATTTAAGTTTGAGACAGGGCTCGCTCAAAAGGAAGCTCTGATGCCCGTGCGTCCAATATTTATTACTAATCCATGGATTTCTGCTGGGAAGAACCATGGATTGCGTAATGAAATATCTGCGAAAATATTTGAATATTTTCAGAAATTCTGCGGATGAATCCAAGAATTTAAGTTTGAGACTGGGCTCGCTCAAAAGGCAGCTCTGATGCCCGTGCATCCAATATTTATTACTAATCCATGGATTTCTGCTGGGCAGAACCATGGTTTGCGTAATGAAATATCTGCGAAAATATTTGAATATTTTCAGAAATTATGCGGATGAATCCAAGAATTTAGAAATAATTAATTTATGACTTTATACTTGCAGAGCAAACTGTCTAGGAGCATTAATTATTCTGATATGAACTTGCTGGAGCTTCATATCTTTTACATATCCAGGGTAAACTCGTTGTTTGTATCCTGAAAACGTCATCACTCTATACTAGCAGAGCAAGTTGTTTGGGAGTTGCCCATCCCGTGATAGAAATAATTACTAAAGTGCTCAGTACTACTCGTGAGATATGGCGTTGTCTAGCTATGAGACTACATATCTATATGCACTCTGAGAGAAAGTATTCTCAATCAGAGAATTCGATGAGAGACCCGTGTATCGATATTCACGTCTGATTGTTGGATCAGAGGTTTGTATAATTATGGGTTAACGATTTTAGCCTTTGTCGAAAATCCACCATCTACATTAATTCCCTTGCTTAGTGAGGAAAGCCGTGTTCCTCACTTAGCATTAAATGGTGATTTTCCGGTCATAAACAATATAAGTAATTGAACTTAGTCGTAAGTTAAGATGTTACCGGATTTCGATCGTACGAGCATACCATAACTTGAATGAAGATTCCAGCGGCATGCTAGAGCGTCATTTGATGAGCATAAATTGTTGTTAAACCGCTGATTTGGACGACGGGTCCTTGGTCGTTTAGGATTCGCGGGCCGAGCCCTCTCCATCACCTTCACGCCAGAATCAAGAGGAGGAAAAGTTGTCGGACCACCAGCGCCGCCACCGTCTCCGCCATCGTCCGGCCGTTTGCTGCCGGCGCCGACAGGTATGCGTCCGAACCTTCTTCTTTTTTGCTGATGTTTGTTAATGTTCATGAGTTATATGGGTTGTTCACATATTTATCATGATAAAATCATATACTCGTGTATATATAATTGTGGGTTTCGTCGAAAACCTTCGTATGCTCGTTTGATCGTTAGTTTTTGCAAACTAATAATAATCCCTGATTAAGAAGAGATTTTTCTTCATATATGAATATGTAGGTTCAGTGATAAAACTATGTTTATGAGCTTTTATGTGGGCCAAATTTTTATCATGAAAAAGTGAATTTTCACAAAACTGAAGTAAACCCTTCGTTTTAAAGCATAACATACGGAGAAAAGAGTTTATCTTCTTTATGTATATATGAACTCGTGTCCAGTGATAAAAAATTTTGTATGAGCTTTCATGTAAATCAAAACTTTATCTTGTAATGTGTGAGCTTTCACAAAATTGAAATAAACCTTCGTTTCAAATACATATGACGGCACGAAGGAAAAGAGTTTTTGTAAAACCATGGTCAATTCATGGGATTTGTTTTTTTTGAAACCGTGAAGTGTCCACAATTTATTTTTATGAGCCTGGCTCATGTTAAAAATCTCCATTTATTTACGTGAGAAAATAAACGTTTTGTTTATATATACATGCAGATATATATTATTTTTTCTAAAATCAAAACTTGAGTTTTGTGCGATATTGCTTAGAAGTAAACAATTATTTATGATGAAATAATGTTTTAGTTTTTCATAATTCTACGGTGAATGTTCACACAATAGAAATATTCATGATTTTATGAAAAATCTGAGTTGTTCGTTTTTATAGGTTTTGAAGAAACGAACAATTTTGGAGTGTTAACTCTAGCATTACTCTCACTACTATTAGTGGAAGCGTAAAAAGGTAAGAGTTAAGAGTTACCATTTTGGTAGACGCTGATGTGAGAATCCTGATCATTTCTGTTGTGTTTTAATTCCACTGCTTTGATGAAATATGCATCTACGGATGATATACTGAAGTAGGAATGTTGTATGGACGTCACATCATCTTTGCGAGAATGACTGGTTCCCATAACGATGTTTCCAAAGATGATATTTCCATAAATGATATCTCTACAAATGCAGCTTCAAGAAATGATGCTTCTGGGACCTATGAGTGATGGTGAGAGATCCTTCATACTGAGTTGTACTTCTGCTTATTTCACTAGATTTACCACAGGATAATCGTATAGTGGAATCCTGGATAGATGTGAACTCTACATAAATGGAAGAAAGTTTACGGGAGCGAAGAACCCAGAAGTAAGGACTACAGGATGTTAGCAAATGACGTGTAGTCCCCAGCCGTTTCTTTGGTGAGTTTTTATCTCTCCTCGTGTCATGACTTTTCCCGTGCAATTAGGATTATGAGACCAAGGTTTGTTATTTATTTTCAGGCTTTTGCTTCATCGATTGACGGTCTTTAACTTGTTCCCGGCCAAGCAATTCATGAATCCATCACTGATGAGAAAGTCGATGCAAGTATCCTTTTTCGTGCTGGTGATCTTGACATCTCCTTGAATGAAGTAATAATAATTGTTGTTGATGAATCCAGGAAGAAATCATTGTATATAAGCATCATGATGATGAAGCGTGCTCTTCTTTGGGATATGGGAATATTGAGAATTCCCGAACCGAATGGATATAGTGGCATTGCCAATGGAGATTGCGGTATTTCCGAGCCTTTAAATGATTTAGAGACTCCCCTAGTAAGTATATCTCCTTTAAATCATTCTAATCCCATGTAATATTCGCATTAGGTGCCGAATAACGAAGTTGGGAATCATGGATCCAATAATGATTATTTGGGCAATCCAGGAGTTGTTGGTGACAAGACTTCCATAGATGCGCCTCAGGATAATGAAGTGTTGGTCGATGATACCGTAAAGGTGGTGGAAACTCCAATTGTGCCTCAGACGGTGGAAACCGAACCCGAAATAGCAGAAGTTACTTCCCCTGAAGTTGTTTTTATGATCATTGACACTGCTCCAGTAACTGAGAACCAAATGATAGTGCATAAGTATCCTACTGCAGGGATTTTCTTTGATCCTCAATTTAGTGTGTTACTCCCATATCACCAGCTTGTTGGAGGTTTAGCGTTCCCACCGGATATGTTGCTATATACAAGGAACTGTGGGAAATGTATGGACACTTTGTTGTTACTCGGGATCCAAGGCGTAGTTATTTCTTGAAGAAAAAAGCAGAGGCCATCTTGTGTGTTATAGATTATATCCGGATTATATCCAAAGATGTTGTTTCCCAAGATTTACTCTTTGGTTGGGAGTACAACTTGAAGAATGCTGAAGAACTTGGCTTCAATCTGAAGTGGCTCCGTGAAAGACTTGAAGTTATCAAGAAAACAAAAAAGGGTAACACTCCTTTCCTTACTAGTGATGCTGTGTTGAAGAAGATGAAGTAGCCGAGCTAACCAGGAAGCTGTAGGTACCTTGATGAAGGACTTAGCGAAAAGACCTGGTGGACATCGATCGACTATAGAGGTTATGAATCCTGTCCATGAATTCTTGCATGTAGTATGTTCTGGAAGCTGTAGGAACCTCACACGGCATCGGAATTCAATGCTTGACCCCAACTTTTGAAGCTAAGAGACTGAGTTTTTAAATGATAGAAGAATCACTCAATATGGAATTGTAGAAGTCCGCCAACGAAGCGTTCACATTTGCAATTTGTAATCCCGTACAAATTTCTTAGGTTTCGTAGACCTGACGGTAAAGGCCATATCTTTCAGCTTGTATGTCCAATTAATGCGCCCTTTTGGTATGTTGTTGAAGAGACACAGACGAACATCTTTTGTTGAGGAAGTATTGTCCCATTCCTCACCCATTGGCACGTTGTTTGCAAACCCATGACCTGAAGTGTGTTGTATCTCTGTAGAGGTGACGATAACATCTTGTAGAAGACTTTGGATTATGCCCACCAGTCGTGCCAGCTTTGGGAAGAATTTATGTGAGCATGTTATCAGGTCTATACATATTGATATGAATCATTGGTTCTTAGAGAAGTCCGCTTCATGTGTACTACTTCAAAGAATGATTAGTTGATGAAGCCTTGAGGATGTTGCTCCTGAGACCGTTATTGGTGTTGAGACCATGAATGATCACGCTCCAGAGATCTTTGTCGATGTTGATATCATGGATGGTGTTCCCTTAGAGGTTATTATTGACGTTGATACCACGGTTGAAGTTGCTTCAAAGACCGAAAAGGATAGAACTATGATTATAGACATAGTAGTTTCTCCTCCATCCAGTGAGCCTTTTGGTGGGTTGAGCATCTCTAAGATAAAGGTATTCTGGGAGTTCAACATGAATTCTCTTGAACAATATGATTTTACTTTGAACTATATTCGTCAGTGAGCCGACGATGTTGCGGCAGATCGCATCAGCAGCCTTCATTCTGGGTGTGATCGGTGAAGAAAAGAAGTTCCTTAGTCGTGCAGGAGCTTGTGATGTAGAGACATCCCGTTGATGAAGTTTCATGGAATCACATTTGGTTGCAATAACTTGTTATGTGGATAATATTTATTGAAATAAAACCGATTTCTACAGTAAGATCAAGTCCCCAGCGTATGTTTAAGGAATTCGTGACATCTATGGGTGAATGATATTGCATCTGCTTCAGAAGTCTTGTCATGGAGATAGTGAAGACTCGGCGATTGTAGTTTAGTTGCACCTCGATTGCGCTGGTGGTGAATCAGTATGTCATCATCGAGGTATTTATGCTGAAGCCAGAGGAGTCATTATCGAAGGTGTACTCTTTGATTGGGAGTACAATTTGAAGACTTCTTAGATGCTCTAGCATTGAAGTGTCATTTCCTTCGAGCTTTGAATGTCTTAGGCTTGATCGTCTCGGCCCCGAGTATCTTCTGTTTATTCAGCATCCCTTTCGTTGTGGTAGTGGGATTCAACACTTGTGCAGATATCAGAGCTTTCTGATTTTCTGAGACACATGGACACTCCTGCAAGGCTCTATAGAAACGCCCAAAGTGTTCTTTTCCATGCTTGGACATCATCTCAGTAATGAATATTTCAATGCTCAGTTCGGAGAAATGTCATATTCAACCACTTGGTAAAATACTAATCCGGTGAAGCTACCATTTATAACATCTTGCAGAGTTGCTAGCAGAATTGAGTCCCTGTGCTAGGATAGCATGTGAGGAAATATATGACATATACATGAAATAAATGATACTTTCCTGAGTATGGAACCTCTTGACGAATATCTATGCATCTTTTGCAGGTTCTTGCTTCAACCTCGTCGAAGTTTGAAATTCCTCAAAGTACTCTGGTGATGGAATGTCCATCAAACCTTCTGGATCATAACTTTCTTCGTTAGAGAGATGTGTAACCAAAGATGCTTCGTAAGTATCCATATTTTCAGTGTGGACCTACGCTCGTCTGAAGGACATGTCATATCCTGGATCTTCCTGATTATGCGAAACTTGGTTTCTGTCCAGGTTGGACTTATGTTCACTTTGAGAGTGATGTAGCCATGAGTATTTCCTAGCGCTTCTTAGAGGTCTCTGATTGAGATGGAGAATGAGTATCTTATTCCTGAGGGATGCATGTGGATCTGATGGCTTTCACTGGAATGTTGTTGATGGTGGTGTCAACATCGATCAACGTTCTTCCAAATTCGTTTCTTCTGAGATTGACTGTAGTAAGTAGTCCCCAGTCGTACATCTGTTGATCTGTGTCTGGAGGCTTAAGAAGTATTTTTGGGATGGACTTCTTGAAACGATGTGGTTCAGTACTTTGAACATGTCTCTCCTTTGTGCCTTCGACAGATAACACAATTCACGTTCGTCTTGAACTGCTTCTTTGATAGGTTTTCCAAAGAGTGTAAAGGTTCTGACTGGGAGAGGATTCTTGTATACTCCTTCAGTCCCCAGTTGAAGCTATTGCGGATCAACCTTCTCTTTGAAAATTTGTTTCAAAACTGCGTAGTTGCTTTGTGGGATGATTGACGAACCCATGGAAGTGGCAGTAATGAGGACTTTCTATGTCTTCTTCAGTTGGTTCTTTCTGGGAATGTGGCAACTTGATTTCACCATCTTGTATCCAGACATCCAGGAGTTTGATGACTTCTTCAATAGAGCAGGGAAAATCAGGTGTCTCCGGATCTTATGTATGCTGGGGAGGAGCTTGTACGTCATCCTTCCTTTGTGCCTTTCAAATGGGTGGAATAAATATGCTTGTGTTGTAGTTCATCTTTCCGTTTGCTCCCTTCTGCGATAGCATTTGCGGAAGGCTGCAGGTTGTACTGCTTGTTGATTAGACTTCTGCTTCCTCGAGTGTCTCGTGCTTCTTCAGCCTTTGTGGATTTCGTTCTTTCCAACAGAGCAGGTGCAATGGTTGATGATCTCTTCGTGGCTTCGGGGAGCTCTGAGAAAGTCTGGAACCAAAGATTTTCCAGTAAATCTCTGTAAATCGGGATCATGCCATTAATGCACAAATCTACCAGCTGCTGCTCCGTGACATTTGGATCATGACAATCCAGGGCTTGGACTCTGAATCTTTTCACATAATCATCAGGATGTTCGATGTTCCTTTGAAACATCCTTCCTAGATCAGAGAGAGTGATTTGCTCTTACACGGAGAAGTATTTTCTGTAGAAAACATTAATCATCTCTCTCCAATCGGTGATACTTCCCGGTGCGATGTTGTCGTACCAGGCGTATGCTCTTCCTGCCGGAGACTTTGAAAATTCCTTCAGACGAACGACATGTTGTGCTCGTGCTTGCCCAATAATTCTTTGGAAGAGGAATCCTACGTATGGAAGAAGGATATGAAGGTTTGTGAAGATGGACAAGTGATGCCTTGTCTTTTCCTCGATCCTCAAAAAGTGCTACAGGTCTTCACGAGTGATGAAAATTACGGGTTCCATTGCTGGAGAGTCATCTGCATCTTTTCGGAATTCTTCATCATGTACACCATGGATTGGAGAGATTTCAGGATCAGCAGTTAAAGATGTTTCTTTAGCTTTTCCTTTCTCGCGTTGAGGCTGAGTTCGTTCAGACGCAAGCTTGTTTGTGAGAGTTTTGAGATGAGCACACAACTCTTTCTGTGCTGCAGCTACGTTAGTCTGAACCCTCATGGGATCAACTATGGTAGGATGATTCCCTTTGGTTCTTCAAGAGATCAACCGAAGAGTGGATTGTTGATAGAGCCAGTGCCGTCACTTGCAAGGGTGATCACTGGATCATCAGTGCATGGAGGAGTGGCATTAGCGGTGCCACTAGAGCTTGCGATATTAGGATCGGTTCAAAACCCGGCAGACCTAAGACCAACCATCCTTGTGAGAATTGAGATTATAACCGAGAGAATGATCTCCCACCGTGGTCGCCAATCTGTAGATGGGGAAAAACGATTTGCTGGTTTTTACGGAATTGAGGACGACCGTGCGGAGGAGATTCCTTGAACCGAACGAAATGTTCAACCTCACACAGATGCACCGCTATGAAGGGGGTGCTTAAGTTCGAGAGACCAATCTGTAGTACTCCGGCCTAAACCAAGACAATGGTCGTTCCAGAGTAAATTCGGTCACAAGAGAGGATGGGTTGATCTGTAGGAGGGAAGCTAAGAAATGTGTGAGATCAATTATGATCTGAGATTGTAGGTGTGTTATGAATTCAGCGTGAAATGCTCTGGATGATTGAATCTTGCCTGATTGAGAGTAATTTCTGCGAGTTCGTGTAGACAAAAGAGCGTATGTATGAACTTTGGTGAGAAATTGCTCGTTCAGAAGATTGTTGGTCGAATGTTTGAAAACTATTCGAATCTTGTTGTTTCAATCAGGATTCAGAGACATTATATAACGCCGGAGTTGAAAACACCATGATCCCATGAAGTGTGACAGTTTGCTGGAATCAAAGAGTGGGAAGGTGGTAAATCGTGTTAAACCAATTAATCATCGTGCGGAGACTTGGTTAATTTTCCACCAACTACTTTGCATCTTTCAAAATGATTGCACGACTTGCTCACATTCTCATCGTGGGTGAACACACGTGTCGTAAACCGCCAGACCAAAACCCTAGTTGATATCCCCCCAAGTGACATGATTGATGTCTCGTGGGTTATTTAGTCAATTGTTGATTTAATGACTTCGTGGGACAATGATTCCACGTATTTGCTGAATTAAACATGATTTTGTGAAATGTTCTGCAACTCATGAATCGAACGTGTCTGCTGATACAGTGTTGGTATCCTCACATTGAGGTGAGCGAGTGTTGCTCGATAATTTGTTGAATATTGATAGTTGAACCAATATTCCTTGATTTGAGTAAATATTGCTCATCTGAGCAAGTGTTGCTTGTCTGATGAATTATTGGTAGCGTGACCAAAAAAAAAAATTAATTAAAGCGTTGGTAGTTGAACCGAGCATAATTAATAAGAATACTGATCATGAGATCGTTGCAAAATTATTAGTGTTTGAATCTGGAATCATGATCCTTGGATTCAGAAACCCTAATTTGATCAATTGATGACCAATTGATGATTTATTTGAAAATTAACCATGGAATTAAGGAGAACCGGCTTCATGGGACCGTGGATCGACCATGAAATTCTCATATACTCACGTGAGCAAAAACCAATACCTTTTTGAAGAGTTGGTGAGCTGTTAAAAGAATGATTAAATGCTGGTTTAAACATTTGTTGAATTACTGCTGGGTTCAACATTAGGTGATAAAACCTAATTAATTATTAAAATATGAGGGACCGACCAAGGGGTTATGAGACCGGCCCTGGGTGGTCACGGGATCAAATGATTCTCGTTCAGTCAAATTCAGAAATTATTTGGACAGTTTTGGACCCAATACGTGCAATTGTGCAAATTGGGTCAAATTGTGAAAACACGTGGGACTGGCTCATTGCGATCCAAAAAGCTAACCCTGGTCGGTCAAGGTAACGTGCTTTCGTCGTTGAGACGTCCGTGTCTCATTCCTGAGAATTTGATATTTTCTGGTGCACGTTTGAGCGACCATTTGAGAAAATATGACAAAATTAAGGTTTTTTTATAAAACCATCAAAACTTCATCGGATGAAGGAAATAATGAAAAAGTGAAGGAATTATAAAGAGGTGAGGGACCGACCAAGGGGTCATGAAACCGGCCCTGGGTGGTCACGGGATCAAATGCTGATCGTTTGAGCAATCCCCAGATTGGTTGAATTCTCATACGGACTCATATTTTGCTGGTCCGCCCCTCCATTCCAAACGGAAAATAATTTCCTATCTCCCAACGCGGGAATATTTAGGTTTTAAGCTGGTTCGGGAAGTGAAAACAGCCCGAGAGTAAAACTCAGGAAAAGTTCAAGGGGCCGGTCCCATAGTATTTTTCCTAATATGATAAAACGAAGGAGTTTTGGCCAAAATTAAAGAGTTTTGTTGAAATCAAGGAGTTTCCCTGAGATGAAGGAATTTTCATGGGATTATGAAAACATGAAAAATATGCTAATAAAAGAGTGGGACGTGTAAGCCATCTAGGGTTTGGCCGACCGACCACACGAGTTTCCCTAATTTTTATTATTTTTCATGGGACCAAGGAAATATCATGAGATTAAGGAGTTTATGAAATTAGGGAAATAATAATAAAATAATGAGGAATCATGAGGTGTGGGCCGGCTGGTCAGGGAAAACAACAAAAATATGATAAAAATATGAAACTGACGTGGGATTGACCACGGCACAGTCGGCCGGTCAGTGGGTCCACGCTCCCTGCGCCTTGGTCAATTTTTATTTATTTGTTATTTTTCATCCTATTTTGCATAGGTTCATCGTTTCATCGTATTTTGAAATACTCGTTCGTGCGGTGGTTATTAATGTATCATTGTTGAATACACTTGCACCATTTGAGACATGGCTTGCTCAAAAGCAGCTCTGATGCCCGTGCGTCCAATATTTATTACTAATCCATGGATTTCTGCTGGGAAGGACCATGGATTGCGTAATGAAATACTTTGCGAAAATATTTGAATATTTTCAGAAATTCTGCGGATGAATCCAAGAATTTAAGTTTGAGACAGGGTTCACTTAGAAGGAAGCTCTGATGCCCGTGCGTCCAATATTTATTACTAATCCATGGATTTCTGCTGGGAAGAACCATGGATTGCGTAATGAAATATCTGCGAAAATATTTGAATATTTTCAGAAATTCTGCGGATGAATCCAAGAATTTAAGTTTGAGACAGGGCTCACTCAGAAGGTAGCTCTGATGCCCGTGCGTCCAATATTTATTACTAATCCTTGGATTTATGCTGGGAAGAACCATGGTTTGCGTAATGAAATATCTGCGAAAATATTTGAATATTTTCTGAAATTCTGCGGATGAATCCAAGAATTTAGAAATAATTAATTTATGACTTTATACTAGCAGAGCAAATTGTCTAGGAGCATTAAATATTCTGATATGAACTTGAAGGAGCTTCATATCTTTTACATAGCCAGGGTAAAATCGTTGTTTGTATCCTGAAAACGTCATCACTCCATACTAGCATTGCAAGTTGTTTGGGAGTTGCCCATCCCGTGATAGAAATAATTCTTGAAGTGCTCAGTAATACTCGTGAGATATGGCATTGTCCAGCTATGAGACTACATATCTATATGCACTCTGAGAGAAAGTATTCTCAATCATAAAATTCGATGAGAGACCCGTGTCTCGATATTCACGTCTGATTGCTGGATCAGAGGTTTGTATAATTATGGGTTTAGGATTTTATCCTTTGTCGAAAATCCACCATCTACAACCTAAAAGAGAAAAAAATACATATATCAAGCTAGATTAACGATGTATTTGTAACATACTAACAAACCATGATAAAACTCTTACATAGAGTTATTTTCTGATTAATATCAGTATTACTACAATCAAAAGGATTCATTAGAGGCTACAACCGATAGGTGAAAATTTGTTTTAGTAGAAAAACATGTTTTTTTTTTCTTTGGGGTTCTGGTTAAAATTCTAGTCTATCTACATACCCATTAACAAAAGAGTTGTAACAAGTTACAATACTAAAAGTGATCCTGGTCTATTTTTTTGAAGATAAGAAAAAGAGAGAAGAATCTTTACTCATGTGCAGTGAGAATCAGTTCTCTAGAAAGTTATCTGGCAAGTAACTCATTATGTACACGTCGCATATTAGAACCTAAAATAGTTAACAAATCCAACAATAAAAAACCATACGCAAAAGTTAGAAGGTTACTTTTTAAAGTGTAATGAAATGATTGAAAGAGAAATAAACTTAGGTTTTACTTACGCTTCCCATTCAGTATTTTCATCTAAGTGTCTCAATATCCACAAATGAACTTGTTCATACTGTAAGTTGGTGAATGAACATGGTTTTCCTTGCGAACCAACTGGGTATGACCTTCATAAGCATCATAGGGCTTCTCTATATTTCCACGACACTTAAAAGACTTTCGTTTCGCATCAGGAAGGATCTCGGCACAATGGCGGGCTCCTTCATTGACCCCATACTTTTTTGTAATAGATCATTTTATATAATTTTTGTTGCGACCAAGAACCTTGTAAACTCTCATCATCCTGTACATATAATTGGTAAACAAGTATTTGTAAGTTTACTAAGTTCATAAAAGAATAAACCAAAAGAATACCAATGACTAAAGGATTGTACCACTCGAAAGGGTACATCCACCTAAATTGAACAAGCCCCAATTGATGTGCCTCTTCTTCCAAGTGTATGACAACATGAGTCATACTAACAAAAAATGCAGGAGGGAAGTACATTTCAAACATGCATAACGACTCCACGACACGATCATGCATTACATGAAGCTTAGCACTATCAATAATCTTAGAGGTGAGGACTTTGAAAAACAACAACAAGTGTCTAACTTCCTCGCGCAAATGCTTATGTTTCTTGAAACAATGCATTAAAAAAATAGGCATTAAACCATGCATAAGGATGTGATAGTCGTGCGACTTTAGACCCTTCAATTGGAAATCTTTCAAGCATGTCTTTTTTTTTTCTCCAATTCCCACTATAACCAATTGGAACTTTAAGTGTGCTAAAAGTTTTACAAATAACTTCCCTTTCTTTCTTAGACATCCAATAAGGTGCATAAGGGAGTATCTCTCTTCCATTCATTTCCGTCAACCACAATGTAGGCTTTAAGTTTAGCATTTTTAAATCTATGCGCGCTGGAGCCCCATCCTTGGACTTATCCTTATGACACATAAAAATTCCAAACAGATTCTCTGCAAAATTCTTTTCTACATGCATGACATCCACATTATGCCGTATTTGTAGAAATTAATAAGATTAAATTAGAAAAGAATAACAAACAACAAAGTATAACAGGTGATGTTAAATTTACCTTCCAATATGGGAGAAGAAAAAAGATGGACCTCTTTGACCAAGGAGAATCAATGGCAGGCCGCTTTACCAACTTCCCGAATTCTTTATCTATAGTTGTTGTCTTGTTGAACAATTAAGCGCCACTCAAACGTCTTGGTGCAACCCTTAAATCCTCTGATCTGTTGAATTGGGATGTTTTCTTTCTATAAGGGTGAAACCGATCTCCTAGAAACCTTCTATGACCCATATACGCAAATTTGGAACCGCATTTTAGCCAAAATTCCTCTATATTTTCTACACACACAGGACAACCATATCTTCCAGAAGTTTACAAACCAGAAACATGGGCATATGAAAGAAAGTCATGTATACACCACAATAGCATTGCTCTCATTGTAAATTCAGTCTTCGTATGTGCATCGTAGGTTACCGATCCGAGTGACCATAACTCATTTAACTCATCGATCTGTGGCTGCAAATAAACATCAATGTTATGGTTGGGACCAAGTGGACTAGGAATTAGTAGGGTTAACATTGTGAAATCCTTTCCCATGCATTCAAATGGTGGAAGTTTGTAACAAACAACTTCAAACACCTACAAAGAAGTAAACAAAATCAGTTAGCTAACAAGTTTGTTTTTTTTTTGAATCGTCATCAAGGACGGAAACAGTACTGGTATGCATCGAATTTTAAGAAGCAAGATTAACATGAAAGCACCTTTATTATTCAATCATGTTTATACCAATACAATTTATGCTGAAAACCTCCACAAACATGATATCAAGCAACTCATAGTTGATATCATTCGAAACAGTACACAGATGTTTTCAACTTTCATGTGTCTTAATATTTCCATAGAGGGTAACTGTCAAATAAACCAAACATGATTTTTAATTTCCAGATTCAATCAATTATGCAACTACCCCAAGCATCATTAGAGAATTAATCTTAACCGAACAAAATTGGTCTTCATGGTTAATCAATAACCATTAAAACGAGACAGATTGTTCATTGAAATTGCTTTGTTGACTCTATTTTAATACTCTTTAGTGTGTTCTATTATGGTATCAAACTTGAATAATCCTATATCCTAATCTGTTAGGAAAGTTGAACAACAACCCAAATTCATGCGCATTGACCTTGGCGACTGCATCTCTGTCCAAATGGGTTTTATCTCTATACTTCTCAGTTTCATTCAACTCCCTTACTTGTGCTTGCAAAGTACATCAGATTGTAAGTGGAAAAAAAATTACAAAGAAAACAAACAAATAAAAATATTAGTCAATTAAAACCAAATAAGAAAGCTGAACTTAAACACATTCTCTGCATTTTACTTCATAAGAGTTAGGGTCCATCAATTCAATATCTTCTTGAGGGATTTATTTGTAAACATGTGTAGCCAAGTATACAACATATCTGATTACACTCCCAGTTGGAGATTCCTTTTCCATAACATGTCGACGATGTGCAATGCCATCCCTTCCAGTAGTATTCAAAGCTTTCACTAGCTTCCTTGATTCCTTCCCTATTTCCCTTAGAATTTGATCAGCTTCTGAATTATACAACTCCACAAATTTCTCCCAATCCTCTCTCTTCACACCATTTGGTCTGTTGTTATTTTTATCAGCAACAGTATAAAATTGATCGCACCATTTCCTTAGTGTAGTCTTTTTGTTCTTCCATGATTTATTTGCCATCCTTAGAGCCTTGCACTTGATGACTTCAGGTACCCTGTACTCATTCTTGGTGGCTCTCCAGATTTCTTCCTTAAGAACCAAAGGAACATCTCTCCAATCTTTGTGATGTGGTGGGACAATACTCATGGCTATCGTTCCAACCCTGGTGGCATATTTCTTAGAACCATCTTCTATTGGTTGTCCCATAGAATTGAACTTGATTTTATTTTATTTTTTGCTTAATAATAATTTTTATTAATAACCAAAAATAAAAGATACAAAAAAGTTTCATAACAACTTAAGCAGAAACAAAATTACATTTTTGTGCTAATATGGACTAACAAAATCTATAGTATGTTGTCAATTCATTTTCCAAGTCCCCAAGGAAAGGTGGTTTATTGTTGTATATTCTTTGTTCACCACTTTGAAGTTTTGCACCCTCTTTTGCCAATCCATCAGCTGAAAAATTTATCTCCCTGTAACTGTGAATGAATTCTCATTCTCTAGCACTATGATAAATTTTCTCCCATCTGGATATTGCAAACCATGGAATTCTTGTTTTTTTAAAAGCTGTTACTGTGTCCATTGAGTCTGATCTGAATAGAAGACTTTTTAACCCATTTTGAATAGCCAATTCACCTGCATACATGATTGTTATAACCTCTGTATAGTAATTTGTTGTGATGCCCAGACGCCCTGCAATGGCTATTAAGCAATCTCCTATATTATTTCTAGCAATAAATTCATACCCTGATATTCCTGGATTCCCCCTTGATGCCCCATCACAACATAGAAGAATCTGGTTATTTTGTGGCAGTTTGAAGAATATTTTTTGAACAGTCAAAATTTTAACCCTTCAGCATTTCATTCCAAAGTGCTTTAAAATTTGGAGATCATAAGCTGTATTCCACATGTAATTCTTCATTCTCGCTTCACACTCTGTAGTGAGTTTCAGTATTCTTGTCTTCATATTATTTACATTGAAAGTTTCTTCATCATACACACACATGTTTCTTTGGAACCACAATTCTATGATAGTGATGAAAGCTGCCACTCTCCATATTTCTTTTACTACTGGGCTTCTTTGCTTTGCAGGGTGGAGTAATTCTTCAAAAGATTTTGGATTTTTAAAACAAAAAACTCCTCCAAGCCAATTCCATATGAGTTCACTATAATTGCAGTTCCATAGAATATGTTCAAGAGAGTCTTCATCTTTTTTACAGAAATAACACCTGGAGGCCAAATGGAATTTTCTAGTTTTCATCTTTTCATTTGTAGAACAAATATCCCTTACTATTTTCCATATGTTGCTTGAAATATTTGGATGGATAGAACTATGCCATACCTGATTAGGCCATTTTAGTTTAGGGTATCTTGTTCTAATGCACTCCACTGCAGAAGTTACTGAGAAATCTCCAGTGTTTGAACCACTCCATATTCTTCTGTCAGCCCCCTGTTCAACACTGGAAATATATTGATTGAAATCATATTCAGAAGTTCATTAGGTATAACCCATTCTCATTTCTCCTTCTAGAATTAAGTTACCAACTTCAAATCTGGGAATTGTTTCATAAAACTATTTTCAGGGTATATCTCACTTAAAGGCTTCTCTTTTATCCAAGTATCTTTCCATACTGAAACTTTTTCACCATCACCCACAATCCATCTTGTGTGCTTTTTAACATCTTTTGAAATCCATTTCAAGCCTAGAAGAATTGAGGAATTGATAGGGTGTAGAATACATCCTATTTATTATCTATTGTTTATGCTTTCTCTGCTATTTGTCTTGTAAATTATGTATTTTACGCGTGTTTTTGAGTTATTAGGAACTTTAGAGTCACGTGGAAAAAAATAAGAAGAAATCATCCAAAATTGAGCAAGAAGGTCAAAACGGTTATTTCACAGGCAAACACTATTGGGAATCGAGCTTATGTTAAGGGGAAACTTTGTTTTGGAGAAATATTAATGACAGCCCATTCACGTTAAGGGATAGCTAGTTTTGTGTTTATAAAGAAATTGCTAGAAGTACCCAAGAAGTTAATCAGGGGACCCATTGGGGTTGCTAATTAGTGGGGCGTGATTATCTAATCTAATTCCTACACCCCGAATCGAAAGAAATCAAATCTCTTAAATCATTTCATCCCTTAAAGTGATGAAGAGATAAACAAAAGCATCCGCCGCACTGATGTCTCAGAGAGATCGAGAAGAACTAAGAGAAGAAATTGGAGCTCTTTGTGATGCCACAAAGAATAAATGGTTGTGGGGTTGATTCACTGGTGGCTGTCGAGAATTGATTCTGTGAAGAGCCATGAGAAGACTGATAGGGATTGAAATGGGTTTGATTGGTGGAATCAGAGTTGAGAAGCTCAGGCAAAGAGATGGGTTTCAGATGAGTTGAGCTGTTGCTGCAATTGATTCAAGAACACAGAAATCAGCAAATCAATTTAGGGGTTTGTTGATGAAGTTTCTGAAAGGAGGAGATCGAAGACGAAATGGAAGATGGGTTTTCTCCTGTGAAGGTGATGAATCTAAATAGAGAAGATCTGTTGAAATCGGCGGTATAGGTGATGGGCAGAGATGATGTTGGAAGAACATGAAGCATTGTGGGATTCTCCGATGGAGACAAGAGAAGAGAGGGGTATGTGTTGCCATGAAGCTGGTCTGAGATTCAGATGCAGGAGATGATTATGCTGCTGTGAGGATGTTAAGGGAAGAGCTGGTGATGATTTGAGGCCTTGAAATTGAATGACAAGAAAGTGTTTCTGTTAACACTAGCAAAAGAATGAATAGATGAATGGTAGGCTTGTTACAGGGAGAATAAAATGGCCTGAAAATGTGGTCGGAGTTGTCCTGAAACAGAGGAAACTCTATCTAAATCTCTCCTCTGATGAGTTGACTCAATAACTCTGTGAGTTGGCCGAGTAAGCCGAATCAGCTCTGAGTTAAGACGACTGACTAAGAAGCTGACTCTCTCTTCCACTTGACTAGTTGACTAGCAGTTGACTCTCTTGACCGTTAACTTTGACGGAATCTCGACGGAATATTCTGTCGGCGACTTTTCTGGGCGGATTCCGATGATTCCAGTAATTTTCCGGCGTACCAAAATAACAGATTTTTGTGTGGATTCTTCTCATGGGTGTGAAGACTTAGATTTGGGAATTGGATGAAAACTTGGAAGATTTTGAGAATTGTACTTAAAATTGGAATTAGGCTCAAATTGGGAAAGTGGTGTTATTATGGAATGAGGATTCTTTTCCTATAAGGATTGGAGAGCATTGAAGCCTATAAATAAAGGATTTCTCTACAACTTTTTACACACTTCTACTTTGGAGAAGGAGTTAAAGTGCACAAGGATTGGAGGAAGGAGCAACCATCATCTTTTCAATAAGTTTTTCTTTCTTCTTTAATTATTATTATTATTGTGTGAACTCCAAACTATGAGTAGCTAATTTTCTTATTGATTGAGGATGAATTCCTAGTTCTTAACATATGATTTAAGTTTTGTTTTCAATTCTATCTTGAAGTTTTTCATATGATTATCATTTGTTTTCACTAATATTAATGTTTATGATTGATTGATAGGTTGTTTAGAGTGCACGCTAAATTGATTTGTTAATTTGATCTAAAGTTAGTGAAAGTTAGGGAATACGTAATAGTTTCTTGACTCTTTACACAAGTAGAAAACACGAGACCTTGCGGAGGGATTCCGTGGAGAAGTTTTGTGTGAAAACAACGCTAGAAAGTGGACCAAGCGAACCGAGTCTAACTACTAGTACTAAACCTAAATTCATAAATCTTAATGCGTTCGGGGAATTACATCTTGTAAGAGAACCTCAAGGTGGTTCTTTTGAATAGAATCTGATAACTAAGCGGACCTGTTACTCAGTGAAATAAGGAATTTTGGGGTTAGCTAAGCGAACTTGCTATCCTACGGTTGGTGATAATCTGTGACTAATAAAAAGTGGAAAAGAACATAACTTGATTCATTGTTTTGCAACGAAGAAGAATTCCTTGATCTAACTTCTCTTATTGATTTCAACTTACACTTTTAATTGCTTTATTTACTTTCTTTTGCTTTTAAAATCTAAAACCAACCCCCCCCCCCCCTTTGTGACAATTTTACAACTAAAAAATCTCTTGCTCCTCGTGGGAACAAACTTGACTACACTATATTACTTGTTAATTATGTGGAAAATATAAATTAATTTGTTGTGGTTACGACACGCATCAGGATTTCTTATAATACTCTATCCATTCTCCATTTTTGTTTAGAAATTTTGCTTGAAAAAAATTAGCCCATTCAGCTGAGCTATTCTGAATTTTCCACCATAGTTTCATCAGAAGAGCCTTATTCATAATTTCTAATCTCCTCAATCCAAGTCCTCCTTCTTCAAAAGGAAAACATACTTTATCCCATTTCAGTGTAATAACTTTTCTTTTTGCTGGTCTCCAGTCCAAAGAAAATTTCTTATAATTTGCTCACATTCTTTCAACACTCTTTTTGGCCACTTATAAACTGACATACTGTATATTGGAATGATGTATAGTACATGCTTAACAAAAATTAATCTTTCTTGAAAAGATAGTAGCTTACCCATCCATCCTGCTAAACTCCTCTGAATTTGCTCCACACAGTTCCAAATATGCTGAGATTTAATGCAGCCTGGTGTTAGCATAACACCTAAATATTTATCAAGGAATGAAGAGAGTGGAATGTTGCATACTGTTGCTATTTGGTGCTTTCTTTGCTCATTTGTACCTCCAACAAAACAATTTCTTTTTGCTAGGCTAATAACTTGGCCTGAAGCATCTTGATATTTTTTAAGAATAGATATGAGCTTGTTAACATTCCTCTTGTCTCCATTGCAGAAAAGAAAAATGTCATCTGCAAAAAATATATATGAGGGGTGTACACCATTCCTTGAAACCATAGGATGTAATTGACTTTTTTGGATCATTCTTGTTAATACTCTGCTCAACAAGTCTTCTGTAATTACAAAAAGTAGAGGAGATATAGGGTCTCCTTGTCTGAGTCCCCTCCCTACTTGAAAGTAACCTACATGACCACCATTCAACAATATAGATATTCTTGCAGAATTTAACAAAGTATGTAGCCATTTTACTCCATTTTCAGAAAACCTAAACTTTCTCATAACTTGAAATAAGAATGACCAACTGAGAGAATCATATGCTTGTGTTATATCAAGTTTTAGTCCTAGATTACCACCTCTTCTTTTAACATCAAGTTCATTCACCAATTCTGAAGCAAGTACAATTTTTTCTTGTATATTTCTACCTTTAATGAAGGCCCCTTGTTGAGGTGATATGATCTTTTGAATAATACTGGCTAGTCTTGTAGAAATGATCTTTGTTATGACCTTAAAACTAAAGTTCATTAGACCAATTGGTCTAAACTGTCCAGCTTTTTTGGCATTTTTCACTTTTGGCAAAAGAAGTAAGAAATTTGCATTGAACCCTTGTGGAATAAAACCTCCCCTCCAGCAATATTGTATGGCTATTGTTAAATCTTTACCTATTATTTCCCAGACATATCTGTAAAACCACCCTGCAAACCCATCAGGGCCAGGAGAACTATCAGGATCAAGGTCAAAAATAGCTTGTTTCACTTCTGCATCTGATGGAATTGCTTCTAACATCATATTTTCTTCAGCAGATACTATATGTGGAATGTCTTGAAAAATATGTGGAATATCTTCTACTTATTGGTATTTAAACTTCTCTTCAAAATGAGATACTAAAATTTCAGCAATTTTTTGTTGGTCTTCCACTATGTTTCAATTTGAATCTTCCAACTCAACAATAGAGTTTTGAGTTTATCTGATTTTCATATTTATGTGGAATAAATTAGAGTTTGAAGCTCCTTCTTTCAGCCACTTAATCCTGGATTTCTGCTGATTTATTGCTTTTTGTTGCTCAGTAAGAACCTCTTGCACACCCCTAGCAGTGATTAAATTGTTTAGCAGTTCTTTATCTTTAGGATTTTTATCTGATAATAAAGATGCTTGTAGTACCTGCTCTTTAGCTTGCTTCAAATTTTTTTGAGACATCTCCAAATATATTCTAATTCCAAAATTGTATGTCTTTCTTTAAGCTCTTTAACTTACTCATAAAAACAAAAATTGGATTGCCTTTTATCACTGAGTTCCATGAGGTCTGAATTATATGTAAAAAGTCAGAATGAGTTTTCCATACCTTTAGAGCCCTGAATGGAATGTTTTTTGGTTTTGGAACATCAACATTTGCCCCATACAGTACAACAACTTTGTATCCCCAGTTAGGATAATATTCTATCCATTTATCATTGAAGAGATCCATATCTAAATTGCAGACTATTCTTTTTTTCCTGATCTGTTATTACACCATGAAAACTCTATACCAGTTTTTGGAGCTTGGATAATACCACAATTATTCAAACAATCTGTAAATTCTTTCATAGATATTCTCAGGGGAGGAAGACCACCTTTTTTCTTCTTATATACTTGTAACAGTGTTGAAGTCTCCAATGGAAAGCCAAGGTTTATTTAAAGAATTTACTCTCTCCATTTCTTGCCAAAGTTTTCTTCTCTTTATTGTGAGAGTGGCAGCATGAACACCAGTAATGACAACATCACCAACTTCCACTGTTATTGCTTGTTTATTACTTGATATAATTTTTGGAGTAGATATTGATGAACTCCATAGTATCCAAATGTTCCCTTTATTGCCATCATATGAATTATGAATGATATTATAATGAATTCCTTGAAGCCTTAATTTTTTAATAAAATCAGAAGAAGCCCAAAATTTTGGTTCAGCTAAAATGACTAATGAAGGACAAATTTTTTTTACTATATTTCTTAACTTTTCCTTGGCATTAGTTCTCCCAAGACCCCTTAAGAGGGTTGAGAAGAATAGGTACTTCTCTTACCTTGTATTTTGCTCACATTTGTAGTTAAACTTGCAGCTTGATTTCTTGTTATTACATTTGGTTTTTTTACTAAATTTAGTCTATAGGAAGAATGGGAAAATCTTCATGTGATTCAAGAGATCCTCTGAAATCCTCAGCCTGATTTTGTAATATATGAAATCTCCCAGATGAAGCTGCACTTTGAATAACAGGAATTATATCATCTATCATTTCGTTATCACTTAAGAGAGGATCCTCAATATGTTCAATAATATGTTCTGGATCTTTCTCACTGTAATTAAAACAAATATCAAATCCTTTAGTAGCTTGGACTGTTTTTTTCTTCCATTGCTTCTTTGGTTTTTCTACCACAGCTTCTTGTATATTTCCAGAGGGTTGATTTTCATTTCTTTTCATTATGCATTCAGCTATTAAGTGGCCTATAATGGAACAGTGAGTACAAAATTTTGGCTTCTTTAATATTTGTACAGCTTGTTCAAACTTGCCATACTTGTGTTCTACTACCACTTTGCTAGGAATGTACTTTGCAAAATCAACTTATACTAACACACTGCATAATAGCCTATTTCCATTTTAAGAGTGATTTCATCAATTTTGATAGCTCTCCCAAATTTTTTACCCATCTGTAATAGTATAATTTCTTTCCAGTATTCTATATTTAATACAGGAAAAGTCACCCATACAAAAGCTGAAGATGTTTTCTGATTATCAGGATTAAAATTTGGCTCCCATGCTCTTAGTTTCAGAGTTTGTGATTCAACTATCCATAGCCCTTTCTAGATTAGATTTCTATCTTATTCATTATCTAATTTTATGATGAAAAATCCTTTTCCCAAAGGTATGAACTGAAGAGAACCTTTTAAAGACCATTGTTGTTTTAGTGACGTCACTGCAACTTCAATTTCACAAAATCAAGTCTACCAATTAAACTAAATTTCCATTCGTTTAAACTTTCTTCTATAACCTCATCAAGAATAAACATAGAGGGAGAATCTTCAGTATTCATTGTAGGAGAACTAAAATTAGAGTTCAAATTTTCTGAATTAGGTCGAAAACCAGATCCACTTGAAACTCGATTTTCATACATAATCAAAGTAAGAAGTAATAAAAGAAGTAAAAATAGTAACACCAATCATCAGATTTAGAGAAACACCTGAATTATGATGTTCTTTGCTCGATTACCAAGGAAAGAATATGAATTTAATGAACGAGTCAGTCACCGATTTTTCCGTTGAGTTGTCGCCGATTCACATAAGTTCTCTCTCAAAGAATATCAAGTAAATTCCAAAACCTGGGCAAGTGATTCCAAAACCTAGGCAAGTGATCTCTCAAAGAACTTGATTTCCAAAAGGTGATCATCTGCTGAAAACAAGCAATAATTAGAAGATAACTTGATAACATTATAAGGACATAAAGTAAACTACAATACAAAGTTGTGTGCTACCATTAATCTCGCTTTCCTCAGTATTTTCATGTTCATTATTTGCTTGATGAAAAGGCTCATGCTATCCATCTGCTTCATCCTGATTCTCATTACCATGGCTTGGATATTGATGGCCATCTGACGAAGACAAACGATGACGACTCCCTTCACTTGAACTTGCAGCGATGTGGCCACCTTCAGTTGATGAGGACCCCTATGAATTGAGCAAATCCCTCAGCTAATTAGCTACACTTGACCACGGAGTAGTACTAGAAGACCTAGTACTTGCAGACCGGGATCAAGTGCTACTACCAACATGAAGTCGCATAGTTGTCTAAAATAAAATCAATTTGAAAAATTACCAACCATGATACAAATCATTCGATTTTGATAACTAACCTATCAACAAACACATAAATCATACTATAAAACCTAGTTACATTCTTGTAGGCTTCTATTATACAACTTCAAAGAGCACATTAGCGATAAACCTTAAGCAGAGAAATATACTCATTAAATGACTTAATCATGTCTGACATACTTGCAAAGGTACGGTATGTTATCTGCTATAAAACATGTGAAATACTTTCCACAAAAGTTGAAACATGCAAAACTTGTACATAAAAATCCTCAACGAGAAATCATTCAAGTCATTCAACAAAAGGAACTAATTAAAATTGTGTTTAGCTCAAAATTGAATAACCTATTAATCCATCAAATAAAACAGAAAGAACTAATTAACAATGCAAACCAAAAGGAACAACAAAGAAAAAACTATACTAATAAGAGCAACAACACTAAAACATGATTCTATTCAAAACAAAATTCTGTTCAACAAGATAAAAAATAATACATGACCCGGAAAAATATAGATTTAACTAATTAATGCCATATGAGAAAAGATTTCAAATTATTATGTCAATATATCAACATGAAATATTACAGGGGACGCTCATAAAAACAACACAGACCCTAATTTCACAGTACTGCTCAATCAGAACCTGGCATGGTCAATAATAAAATCATAAGAACTAATAAAAAAGCTGTAATGTCAATTTTCTAGTCTAATAATTTTCACAAATATTTGTATTTAAATCTTATCTAAGCAATCAAATTTAATGCACTGAAAAAATCATTTCAGAATCTAAAATCAGAACATAATCACCATTAAATCAAAATAAATAAGCTAAATACAAATCAGATCACATGAAATCAGAACTAAGAACATAACTTAAACCAAAAAATTATCACCCAAATCAGATATACCTGATGAAATTTCTGAACTTCAACTTAAGATGTTCAGATCTACCTGAAATCAACCAATACAACAGTTCTGGTTAAACCCCATGAAAAAAACCGACCAGTAAAAGAAAAAGAAGAATCAAAAAATGAATCAAAAACCCTAACTTGCCTGAGGAAGATATGAATTACAATTAAGCTCTTGAGATTACCTTAAATCCACCAATAGAATAATTATTGTTAAACCCCATGAATAAAATCGACCAGTAGAAGAAAAAGAAAAAAAAATTTGAATCCAAAACCCTAACTTGCCTGAGGAAGATATGAACTACAACTACGCTCTTCAGATTTACCTGAAATCCAACAATAGAACAATTATTGTTAAACCCCTCCCTATGAATAAAATCGATCAGTAAAAGAAAAGGAGAAGAAAAAGAAAACTTTAATCAAAAACCATAATTGTATACCTGTAACTGGTGATTTTGAAAATTAAACCTAACTCCTTCTCGATTAAGATATGTAAAAGGTTAATATCAGTGAGGGTTTGTGATTTAAGGGTTTAATTTGTCATAAATAGTTGAGTTCTGAGAGAGGAGAAGAAATTTTGGGTGGTTTTTTTTTACTTTTTTTCTCTATGAATGACTCAGTGCGAACTAATGGGGAGAGAGAGGATACGGAGATATATATCACCGATAATAACGAGGTAGGAAATGGTGGGAAACAAGTTATATTTCCCGCGTAAGAAAAGTACCAATGATTCAGCTGAGTATAGCGGTCGTGGTGGGGGTTATTGAATCAGGGACATGGACGTAATTAAATTTTTTATGGAACGACCGGTTTTAGCACTCTGGAATGTGCTCTGGAAATTTACCAAAACTAGGACAGTTTTTACCAGTCTAAGGCCCGTTAACTGACAATGAGGGTCGGGACTATGGGTCATTTAAGCCCTCTTTTCCACTAGTGTGAGTTTTACTCTTTTTAGACTATTTATAAAGGGGAAAAAAGCAACAAGGATCCGAACACTGTGAATATATCTACACATTTATTCTTGAAACGAATGAGTTCAGGTGTTGTAATTTTGTTACAACTTACATAGTTTAATTTTTTGGTTCCGTTCAATTATTGGAGTATGTGGCGCGATAAACCACATATGTGTAGCTAGGGATAGTATCCCTCATGGAATAAATAGGAATACATGTGGATCTTAATAATCTTGGGCATCATCTACATACATAGAACCGAGGCCTTTTAGTTAAAAACCCCACACCTATTATCTCAATGTAGTCAAGTGGGGTTCTGGGTTACGTGGTTGGTCCATGAGTAGTGTCTGATGGTCTGTGAAGATCCTAACAATTGGTATCAGAGCCCATGGTTAGGGCTACTGTCCGAACGGTGAAGTGGTTATGGATGTCACCCGATTTAGGAAGAAAGTGGATTCAGACTCAAGGTGGATCAAGCAAGGCCCAAAGTTGAACTGTCGCTAAGGTAGAGTTAGTGTCTCACCCGTTAACTCAGGTGGAGCAGGGTTCTAGATCGGCAAGGAAATGCTCAAGGTTGAATTGGCACTCAAGGTGGAGTTAATGTCTCACACATTAACTCTAACGTGGATCAGGGTTGTAGGTGGGGAAGGAAATTCTCAAGGTGGAGTTAGTGTTTGCCTTCTTATTAACTAAAGATGGAGTTTGTTCTTTCCTTCTCATTAACTCAAGATGGAGTAGGATTCCAGGGTGCATAGTGACAATAATCATAATCGATGGGTAGCATATACAAACAGTAATCATATGGTGTAGAGTCTGATTGGACTGGTGAAGTGGTTTAATCTCACCAAGGTGGTGATTGTTGGAGTATGTGGCACGATAAACCACATATGTATATCTAGGGATAGTCTCACATGGAAGAAAGAGGAGTACATGTGGAGCTTAATAAGCTTGGGCATATCCTTACGTAGCATCGAGGCCTTTTAGATTAAAATCGCACACCTCTTATCCCAAGGTGGTCAAGTAGGGACATCATCAGCACTATATGGTTGGGACCATAGTAGGTTCATATGGTCCATGAAGATCCTAACATCATTTAACGAATATGCAGAAAGGTAACACCATTTCAAAGGATCGATAAGATATCTTTGTAAACTAAAAAAACATATCAAATAATTTATTTTTATTTTTATTTTGGGGGGGGGGGGGGGGTACAAAATATGTAAAAATTAATTCCGATATAATTTCATGGCTGGCTCAAGGATACAACTCGAGAAAGGAGAGGATTAGTATGGGAGAATGTCAAGGTGGAAAATGGGAGAAAGGATTTGTGGAGTGAAGAATAAAAATATTTATCGGGTATTCCTTTACTTTTGTAATGATAAGAAGGGTAAACTTGATACTAATGAATATTATATTTAATATTCATATGTCGGAAAATGCACAACTAAATAAAAATTATGCGGAAAACAATAATAATTAAGGAGAGAGAAACAGAGAAACCACAGAGAGAGTGCGATGGAGGGAGAAGGAAGCTCATCCAACTTGATAGAAAGAGTTTTGAGATCACGTTGGAGAGTTTTGGTAACAAGGAGATGGTGAAGATCTTGGAAAGGGGTTGGGGTGGTGCTAGAGCTTGGTTAGCACTGCCAAAGGAGACGGTGTTTTTGGTGATATCGATGCTAAGGGTGATTCATAAAGGGAAGAATATGGAACCGATGTATGAGAACATGGTGGGTGAGCAGATTTTTATCATAAAAGTTCAGTCCAATTATCGGGGTGATTATATCAGGATTTCAAGACATGTTAAGGGTGATGAAGCAAACTTATATAGTATATGCGTACCATGTGGTGACAATAAGAGCTGCTGGTCTATTCTTGCTGAGGTTTTATACCTATATGTGGAGAAGATTGGATGGAAGGAGGTGAGTCAAATTTTTCCTAAATCTGTGGATTTTCCAAAAAATGGCGGATCGATAAAATCCAGATTAAGGAGAACTGGAGTGGTTACCTTGTCAAGAAAGGTAGGGTGGAATCAGGTGGTTGTTTTGATTAAAAAGGTGTTGGGTACTTCAAGGTATCTAGAGATTAAAGGAGTGTCGATGTTGGAGGGACTTTTGGATATGGAGGATGAGGAGTGGAATAAAATATGGAAACCTTTACATTTCTTGTATAAGGGTGTGAAGATATCTTTGGCGATGTGGACTGGAGATTTAGCTAGTAAACCGAAGAAGAGGATGGTGCATACTCATCAAAGGAGGAATGGAATGACATTATTTCCGGTTGGTAAGATCGAGGAATCTGTCCATTGGTTTAAGGTTAGCAACCTTTCATCTAATAAATGGCCATCTGAGGTGATTACAAGATTAGGGAATGAGCATTCCGGTGGAGGATTTTCTATAATTGCAAATGAAACACTAAGGATGGAAGGGAACTGGTTTTTCAGAATTGCATTCACTGGAAGTAGCAGTTCAATTCCGTCGTTGTTGGTGGCGGAGGTGGATGGACATAAAGTGGTGCTAACGGTGGAATGGGATCCTAATTATGAGGAGAAAATCAAATTTGTGGAGAAAGAATATCGTCGGGAGGTTAGCAATTTTGACTTTCTGATTAGGGAGTTATTCACGAATAAATTTCAAAATGTTGTTAACAATAAGTTGTTGGCGCGCAACAAGGCTTTGATTTTGGAAAGTACGGTTAGAAGTGAGTCAGATGGGGGTAAGGAGACAGAAGGAGGAAGGGATTCAGATGTTAAGTCAGTTGGTGGCGGAGGGTTAGCTGCTGATTTGGTTGGTGGATCGGGTAGGAGGGTCGATGCAGGGGTCAAGCCCGAAAACAAATTCTGGTCAAATGGTGATGTTTGGTCGTGATAACACCAATCCAGATAATCGATTTAGGGTTTTAGATAATACCCAAATTGAAAATCAGGGAGTGTAGGACGGAGAAATTAATGAGGGTGTAGGGGATTCGAACTTGGAGTATGGTAAGGTAGTTGAGATGAATATGCTTTCTAACATTGAGAATCAGGTTGTAATGAAGCTTAGTGATTTACAGATATCACATACGGAAAGTATGAAAAGGGTGATGGAAGCAGCTGAATTGATGATGCTCCACTGCTGTACTTATGGGGGTATTTGTGATGGGGATAGGAAAATTTTGAAGGAAGTAGTAATGAAACAAGTAGTGAAGTACAAGGAGAGGTTTAAGAAGGTGAATGCTGAGATGATGGTTTTAGATTCTCAAAGAATAGATGGGGAATGGTCTACAGAGTTGGCTTTGGTAGAAGTTGATAATTCTAGTGAGGTGGAGGTGGTTCCAAATTCTTTAACAGATGTTTATGGATCTTAAGTTAATAAGTTGGAATTTACGAGGGATGAATGCTTATGATAAAATGTTGGCTCTAAAAAATCTGGTGTTTGATCAGAAGTGTGATGTATGTATGGTGCAAGAGACTAAGATGATGAAAATGAACAAGTGGATGGTTAGGCAGATTTGGTATGATACTGAATTTGATTGGGATTATATGCCATCAACTGGTACTTGTGGCAGTAGTGGTGGCCTACTTACTATATGGAATACCAACAAGTTACTGAAAGAAGGTGGAAGAATAGGTAAGAATACTATTTCTACTATTTTTACTCAAAAATTGATGGCTTTAAATGGGTTGTTTGTAATATGTACTCTCCATGCGATTACAATGAGAGGGATTTGTTTTGGTCTAACATAGAGGAGGTTAGGCACTGGTGGAATGGCCCCATTTGTTTTGCAGGAGATGTTAATGCAGTCAGAAGTAATGAGGAGAGGAATAAAGGGGAAGGTGATAGCAGGAACATGGCTTTTCTTAATAATTTCATTAATAGTCAGGAGCTGGTGGATATGCCATTGTTGGGGGGAGATTACACTTGGTCTGATATGCAGGTAAATCCTTTGTTATGTAGGCTAGATATTTTTGCTTAGTGTGGAGATGGATTTGAGGTTTCCAGAAGCTATTCAGGTGGCTTTAGATAGGGTGACTTCTGATCATAAGCCTATAATGTTGGTTACTAAACCAAGTATAGTGTGTAAGCCTTATTTTAAGTTTGAAAATAGTTGGATTTTGCATAACGATTTCTTAAAAAAGATTGATGAATGGTGGGGTATAATGCAGTTTCAAGGAATTCCTAGTTTTGTTTTCTTTAAAAAACTTCACAACTTGAAGTATTTTTTGAAGAACTGGAGTAGGGAGGAATTTGGTGGTGTTAAGAAGGAGAAGGCAGAGTTGACTGAGAAGATTGGTTGTTTGGATCAGATGGAGGAATCATATGCTTTGTCTAAGGATCAGTTTGAAGAGAGATTGAATTACAAGCTGAAGTTGAAGAATATTACAGTTTTGGAGGCAAGGAAGTGGCATTCTAGAGCTAAGCAGAATGAGTTTAGGTGGAGTGACTCCAATACTTCTTATTTTTTTAGAATTGCTAATGCAAGAAAAAAGAAAAATACTATTGCTAAATTGGAGATAGATGGTGATGCGTGCCGTAACCACAACAAATTAATTAAGATATTTCCCACTAATTAACTGGTAATATAGCGGTAGTAAGAGATCGTTCCCACGAAGAGCAGTATAATTGATATGTTATTTAGTTCAGCAAAATAATTAAACAAAAGGGGGTATTGGTTTATGAAATATAAATAAAAAGAATAACAAATAAAAGAAAGATGATCAAGGAATCCTTCGCTGTTACCAAGCGATAACTGGATTAGTATACTTATCTATCTTCATTAGAACCATTCATCACCAACCGTAGAATAGCAGCTAGCTCAGTGCTATCCCCAAAACTCCTTTTACCACGGATACGGAAGCTCTCCAATATCAGATTCCATCCAACCGAACCACCAAGTAGTAGCTCACTCAAGGTGTAATCCAACTGAATGCTTTAGGCTTTGTGAATTAGGTTGATCCCATTAAACTCTTAGCTCAAGGTCCACTTGCTGGTGTTATCTTCACTCGCAATTGCTCCACAGAATCCCTCTGCAAGGTCTCGTGATTTCCACTTGTGTATGAATTATTAGACGATTACTTATCTCATAACCCAATACTAGCAATAGAAAAATTAATAGATCAATCCAGCGTGCACTCCAAATCAATCCAATAACCACTCATAAAGATCAAATATGGTAAAGACAAACGATAAGATGATTAAAACTCCGAACAACTTGTATAATAATAGAGCTTCACGCTAGAACATTGAATTCATCCTCAATCAATGAAATTAGTTACAAATAGATTTACTAAAACCCATGAAAATTATGTGTGAGAAGAAGAAGAAAATAGCTTGGTTACCTCTTAAAGGTAAACCCTAAAATAAAAAATAAAAACCTTTCTTCTCTCCTTTTTTTCTTATTTCTCTCTCTGTAAAGTTATATTTTTGTGTGTCGGGTATTTGGCCTTATATAGGCTTCAAAGTGCGACAAATCCTACCTTGATAAGGATGCATAGTCGGTTCACAGAGTTTCAAAATCTTGGGAACATATTTCTTTGATTCGGCGATTCCCGAAGTACTCTAACAAAATGGCTACTACTTCCGGTTGGATAATACTCTAGTGGGACCCTGCCGTGAACGGGTGCGCGGCTTCTTGTAATGCTAACTATACATCCAATTTAATATTCCCCGTTGTACCAAACTCCCACGTTTCGAATCTTTCTACTGCTTAAAAATCTTATTCGCATCTATCCTCAACAGCAAATCTTCCCAACTCTCGATTAACAAGATACCTGAGTTATCCCATATCCAAGTTCATTCCTTATGAAACTCGAGTTCCCTCTTTATCTTAACTCCCGTAAATAACTCAGTTGTTTTCTCGGCCAAATTTGAGAGTCCAAAATCTTTTCAATCTCCTCCGTTCATCCAATAAACCATCAATCTCCACCAGACAACAACAACAGCAACACAGACTCGAGCCATCTCCTCTTCAGTACCATGCTTGACCATCTTCTTTGTTTTGTAACTCGAGTTTACAGCCATGACAGACTTGAGAACATCAATATCGACAGTATCATCACTGCCAACTTCATCATCTCCCATTCTCATCTCGAACATCTCTTCGACCTGATTTTGCTCAAAACCCAATCTCGATTCTCAACAGTGACCCACGACCACAGCTTGGCTTCATCACTGCCATTTAAGATCGACAACATCCATTGAGACTTCATACTTCTTCTCCACCCTCACTAACTACTCGTGTTCTCTGCCAATACCTTGTTTTGCAGAAACTCTTCTCCATCCATTACTGATGTTGATCGTCAGCAGCAACCCATACCTCATCATCAACGTTATGATCATCACTGCCATTGAGTTTTCGAGTTCAACTCCATTAATGGCAGCAACAATCTTCTTTGTGGCTGCTCTATATTCTCCATTTCGTTAACCACCATAGCCATACGTTCTTCACGATCATCTTCAGTTTCCGGTAATGGCAGTAAGCCAAACCTTCCTCGTTCGAACTCCATGACTACCATCTCGTTAACTTCTCTGTACAACCCAAGCTCCATCATCACAATAAACTCGAGTCCTTAGATTTTCATCATCGACATCACAGACTTCTCCAACTGCAACTCAATCACCACTGCCGGCAATAATGGCAGCGTATCTCCTCTTTCCGGTTCTTTCCATGTTCTTGAGAACTCCATCTCGACTATGGATCACATCTTCTGACAATATTAACGACCCAATTAGCTCTGTTCGAGCCTTAACAAATTCTGCAAAACAACCACGGAAGTTGCTGTCATGAAGAAATAACCTGAACCTGTCGACGCCGAAAGGGGTTGAAGATGGTGGTGCCCCTAGAGAGACTGTTGGTGCCTTTAGTAATATTTGAATTATGGCTTCCCCCTAAGTAGAAGACCTGACTGCCTTTAACAGTTCCTTTGAAAATGGCAGCCCCTTAACAGAACGACTACCCCTTAACGTACAAGAAGGTTCCCATAGCACTTTGGCATATGAAATGACCATTTTGCCCTTTTATCCTTCTAAGTTCTTGTTTTGCTCATAATTTCTTCATACGAACTCAGAATGACTCCGTTCTTTCGCCACTAACTTCGTCTTCTTGTCGTCTACAAAATGATGACTAGAAATCGTCCATTTGAACGAGTTCCACTGGTCTTTGGCCCTTCTCCACATGTAAACTTCATATTTGTAGCTATTTCCACTTCTTTTGGATGATTCATCTAATAAAACACAAATAAGAGAAAACAAGCATAATATACAATAATCTGCAAGAAAACCAACAAATACTAGCATGGAACTGACTCTAAATATATGTGAAATATGCACTTATCAAATTCCCCCACACTTGCCTTTTGCTAGTCCTCGAGCAAACTAAACTAAACTACAACAACTCCATTTCGCCGAGGATACGGTTGCACTTAGCATGTGCAACAGGCCTTTAAACCCCTAGGTGTCCCTAGTGGACGAGTTATAGTCTCGTGAGGGCTTACGAGAGATATACCCACAAAACCTACTCCAACTTCAAAGCGTTACAGCGTTCCAAACATCCAAATAGCTATGAGGACATAGAGTTTATGCATGCTAGTAATAAGAAGTTAGAAACACCAAAGAACATATTCATTCTTAAATCTTGAGTGAGAAATAACCACACCATAATGAGAGAATGCGTGTTTGAGAGCGATCAATAAGCATTTCGCCTCGACTTCTGCCTCACTTAAAAGGATTTTATGATAATTGCACTCAATAAGACGGCTTTTTTATAGGTCACACATGTGTGCAGGTAGGAATGAAGAGATAATCCTACACACGTTGAATGGTGGGAAGGAAACCTTCCGAATTATTTCTGGAGACTCCACAAAATCGTGGAAAATAAAGATATTTTTCTGATGATCTCTAAGAAAGGAAATCAACCACTATAGCAAGGATGGGAGTACTTACCAACTTCACATCTGATTGCAATGATGAAAGCACCACTCTCATAGCATCCAATAGAAACGTCTTCATTCAGCTCGTCTTCTTCATCTTCTTTTGTCTCCGGTCTTCAACTGTTGATGATAAACTCTTGAATTTCGTAGAACTCTAACAATTTATAACTCTTTTCCTCAATTTCCTTGTTGCTTGAAACTTCTTTATATATTTTTCTTTCCCATGGCCTTATTAAATAAATAACAACCTAAATGCAAATCTTTTTGTATTTTTGTTTTTTTTATGTATTTTTTTTTTTTATAAAAAGATTGCAACTACAAAAATAATAATAACGAAATTAAAATTCACATGGCCATGAAAGAAGTACTTTACCACTTTAATCTTCACAACTTGTATTGTCTTCGTATCATAAAATTCAATAATTCTCATCTTTTGATTTTCTTCACTCTTGTAAATAAGTCTTCATACTTTGATATAAAATTCCGCTCCCTATATGTAAGTCTTCAACATGTATATAAAAATATGCTCATTATATGTTGTTTTACTTGGATATGAAATTTTGCTCTTCTATATTGTTGCTTGTAAACCTCAAACGTATTCAACTTTCCTTGTAGATTTTGATGTCGCTCCATTGTTGATGATGATGGTGTTTCTATGGATCTGTTGTTGGAAAGAGAGAGAATGGTGCTAACTGCAAATTAAACTACAAGAAGGTTGTTTTCGTCTATAGACGTCACCCTCATGATTGACAAAATTAGCACTCAAGAGATCAAAAATAGTGCTGAAAATGGTGTGAAGTTGGGTAGCTCACCATTCTACCCGGAATTAACGTACGGTGACACACACTCAAAAGAAAGCTCTTTAGTCAGCTACTAATAAAATTTGGTCTGGTGCCTCGGTTGATATGAAAATAGGTAGTCTCCACTAATGATTGATCAGCAACTCTAATAATGCATTTCTCTCTTCTCCTAATTTGCATCACCGGCATGATTAAATCCATTATTTAACACTCCAATTCGTAATAAATCCGAATGTAGTTCCCTAACACTTCCAAATTCAGTTATGTCGGTCAGAATCTCTATGTAAACATACCTAAAAGTATGCTAATGACTCTAAAATATCTACAAGTTGGAGGTTTTATTCAAATATATACAAATAAATTGAAATTTTTGACTCAAAAAAAGCTAAAAACTCTATATGCAAAAGACTCCCCCACACTTAAACTTCACATTGTCCTCAATGTGTAAAACCGAAAATTCTGAATTCTGACGTAACAGCAGATAAAACGCAAAAACTGTGCAAATTGGTAAGGGATTTGGAAAAACTCCATTTCATAAAAGTTGTTCATCTACGTGTTTTCTACAGAGTGTCAAACGCTAACAGTGTTTTGATAAATGGTATGACAGTTATGGTCTCTGGACTGAACTATGCGCAGTCTGAATTTTTCTGACGAAAAGGTATTCGTCATAATTCTCTTCTAAGATAGATTACGGACTCAATGAAATTAAACATGGGGATGCAAATATGATATGAAAACAGTAAAAACAAAAAATAAAAGGGTTTAAGATACAAAACCTATGGGTTGCCTCCCATTTAGCGCTTGGTTTAAAGTCGTCAGCCCGACTCTTTTGTTATCGTCCATATACCAACAATCTGAAAATCTGGTAGTCTGCCCAGAAAACAATTTGTAATTCTAATAACAACTTCATAAAAATATTAGCACAAGATATAAATATAGAAGCTATCACTTTATTGATGTTTCCCCCACACTTAGTCTTTTCTACACTCGAAAGTGGATAGAGAACATAGAATTCGGGAACTTCAAAAGGTTCCTCAGCTTGGTGAACCTGCATAATTCTAGAATCAAACATATCAAGTGGTGGATACTTAGAAGCAAAATAATTCGTTAAAACTTTAGAAGCATAAATACTCAATCCTAAGTGATGTGAATCAAAAGATTTAGAAATATGCAAAGGATTCGACAAACCTTCCACAATCTCTTTTATTATAGGATCCTCATCATCCTTAAAGAATTGCAATGAATTATTTACCTAGTTTGTATTGTGGTCCTCTATCAAACTATTTATCCATTCTTCGTCTGCTTCAACCAAAATCTTAGCATCATTATAATCCTTGGCAAGCTCAATTGGGTCTTCCACGACTTTAACCAATTTGGTTTCATTCTCAATCTCTATCTCTTCAACAACCTCGTCATCGGAATCATCTCCTAAAAAGTCTAGTTCATTGGTGCAAATCCTAAAATCATTGTTTGAGTACGTTACACCATTTATAACAACGGTTATGTCATATCCATTCTCCTCCTTTTGAATATGCGAGTGATCGTTATTATGATCTGGAGTTGAAATAACTTTACCATTATTGCAAGGATTTTTCAAAGGTTGCTTATCTTCAAGATATTCATGAATCGTATATCCATTATTGATCATGGGAACGTCGGAATTGATTTGATTTTGAGGCCAAACTTCTTCCTCTGTTATTTCCTTCTTCATTTGATCCATCTCTTGAAGTTCTTGAAATGTATCTTCAGTATTTTTGTTGTACTCATCCATTGTTTGACGATACTCTTTCATCTGTTGGTTATCTCGATCCAAATTATTCATAAATTGTTGCATCAGATCTGCAAGACTAGAAGAATTATCATTAGAAGCATAACTATCCTCCCATCCTTGTGTTTTCTCACTTACATACCCGTCATAAGGTTGTTGATATGTATGAGAATATCCATAAGGCTCTGTGGGATATTGATTATAGCCAAAAGATTGGTTTTGATTATACCCATAGGATGGTTGGTAGTTGTTATATGAATGAGATTGAAAACCATATTGTTCACCACTATTGTATGATTGATCTTGTGCCCCGTACATGTTATTTCCGTAAGGAAACATGACGACTCACAAGAAATAGAAAATCAAAACAAAAAAAAACAAGCTAAACAAATAACAAATCAATTGACAACTGCTCCCCGGAAGCGGCGCCAAAATTAAGATATTTCCAACTAATTAACTGGTAATATAGCGGTAGTAAAAGATCGTTCCCACGAAGAGCAGTGTAATTGATATGTTATTTAGTTCAGCAAAATACTAAAACAAAAGGGGGGATTGGTTTATGAAATATAAATAAAAAGAATAACAAATAAAAGAAAGATGATCAAGGAATCCTTCGCCGTTACCAAGCGATAACTGGATTAGTATACTTATTTATATTTGTTAGAACCATTCATCACCAACCGTAGAATAGCAGCTAGCTCAGTGCTATCCCCAAAACTCCTTTTACCATGGATACGGAAGCTCTCCAATATCAGATTCTATCCAACCGAACCACCAAGTAGTAGCTCACTCAAGGTGTAATCCAACTGAATGCTTTAGGCTTTGTGAATTAGGTTGATCCCAGTAGTTAAACTCTTAGCTCAAGGTCCAATTGCTAGTGTTATATTCACTCGCAATTGCTCCACAGAATCCCTCTGCAAAGTCTCGCGATTTCTACTTGTGTATGAATTATTCGACGATTACTTATCTCATAACCCAATACTAGCAATAGAAAATTTAATAGATCAATCTAGCGTGTACTCCAAATCAATCCAATAATCACTCATAAAGATCAAATATGGTAAAGACAAACGATACGCTGATTAAAACTCCGAACAACTTGTATAATAATAGAGCTTCACGCTAGAATATTGAATTCACCCTCAATCAATGAAATTAGTTACACATAGATTTACTAAAACCCATGAAAATTATGTGTGAGAAGAAGAAGAAAATAGCTTGGTTACCCCTTAAAGGGGTAAACCCTAAAATATAAAATAAAAACATTTCTTCTCTTCTTTTTTCTTATTTCTCTCTCTGTAAAGTTATATTTTTGTGTCTCGGGTATTTGGCCTTATATAGGCTTCAAAGTGCGACAAATCCTAATTTGATAAGGATGCATAGTCGGTTCACAGAGTTTCAAAATCTTGGGAACATATTTCTTTGATTCGGCGACTCCCGAAGTACTCTAACAAAATGGCTACGACTTCTGGTTGGATAATACTATAGTGGGACCCTTCCGTGAACGGGTGCGGCTTCTTGTAATGCTAACTATACATCCAATTCAATATTCCCCGTTGTACCAAACTCCCACGTTTCGAATCTTTCTACTTCTTGGAAATCTTATTCGCATATATATCCTCAACAGCAAATCTTCCCAACTCTCGATTAACAAGATACCTGAGTTATCCCATATCCAAGTTCATTCCTTATCAAACTCGAGTTCCCTCTTTATCTTAACTCCCGTAAATAACTCAATTGTTTTCTCGGCCATATTTGAGAGTCCAAAATCTTTTCAATCTCCTCCGTTCATCCAATAAACCATCAATCTTCACCAGACAACAACAACAGCAACACAGACTCGAGCCATCTCCTCTTCAGTACCATGCTTGACCATCTTCTTTGTTTTGTAACTCGAGTTTACAGCCATGACAGACTTGAGAACATCAATATCGACAGTATCATCACTGCCAACTTTATCATCTCTCATTCTCATCTCGAACATCTCTTCGACCTGATTTTGCTCAAAACCCAATCTCGATTCTCAACAGTGACCCACGACCACAGCTTGGCTTTATCACTGCCATTTAAGATCGACAACATCCATTTAGACTTCATACTTCTTCTCCACCCTCACTAACTACTCGTGTTCTCTGCCAATACCTTGTTTTTCTGAAACTCTTCTCCATCCATTACTGATGTTGATCGTCAGCAGCAACCCATACCTCATCATCAACGTTATGATCATCACTGTCATTGAGTTTTCGAGTTCAACTCCATTAATGGCAGCAACAATCTTCTTTATGACTGCTCTATATTCTCCATCTCATTAACCACCATAGCCATACGTTCTTCACGATCATCTTCAGTTTCTGGTAATGGCAGTAAGCTAAACCTTCCTCGTTCTAACTCCATGACTGCCATCTCGTTCACTTCTCTGTACAACCCAAGCTCCATTATCACAACAAACTCGAGTCCTTAGCTTTTCGTCATCGATATCACAGACTTCTCCAACTGCAACTCAATCACCACTGCCGGCAATAATGGCAGCGTATCTCCTCTTTCTGGTTCTTTCCATGTTCTTGAGAACTCCATCTCGACTATGGCTCACATCTTCTGACAATATTAACGACCCAATGAGCTCTGTTCGAGCCTTAACAAATTCTGCAAAACAACCACGGAAGTTGCTGTCATGAAGAAATAACCTGAACCTGTGGACGCCGAAAGGGGGTGAAGATGGTGGTGCCCCTAGAGAGACTGCTGGTGCCTTTATTAATATTTGAATTATGGCTTCCCCCTAAGTAGAAGACCTGACTTCCTTTAACAGTTCCTTTGAAAATGGCTGCCCCTTAACATAACGACTACCCCTTAACGTACAAGAAGGTGCCCATATCACTTTGTCATATGAAATGACCATTTTGCCCTTTTATCCTTCCAAGTTCTTGTTTTGCTCATAATTTCTTCATACGAACTCAGAATGACTCCGTTCTTTCGCCATTGACTTCGTCTTCTTGTCGTCTACAAAATGATGACTAGAAATCGTCCATTTGAACGAGTTCAACTGGTCTTTGGCCCTTCTCCACATGTAAACTTCATTTTTGTAGCTATTTCCACTTCTTTTGGATGATTCATCTAATAAAACACAAATAAGAGAAAACAAGCATAATATACAATAATTTGCAAGAAAACCAATAAATACTAGCATGGAACTGACACTAAATATATGTGAAATATGCACTTATCAGATGGTGAAGATTGTTTTGATCAACAAAGAATTAGGATGGAAATGAGAAGTTATTATTAGAATTTGTTTAAGGAACAAAATGATGTTTCTTTTACTCTTGATAATTTGAATTTTCCAAGATTGGAGGAAGGTGAGAAGGTGGAGATGGAAAAGGAGTTTATAGAGGAAGAGGTGTTTGCTGTTATTAAGCATTTTGGGGCTAATAAATCTCCAGGACCAGATGGGTTCTCTATGGAGTTTTACAAAACTTGTTGGCATATTATTAAGAGTGATTTTATGAAGGTGATGGGGGAGTTTTATTGTAAAGGTACATGGGACTAGAGGTTGAACTGCTCTTTTGTCTCTTTAATTCCAAAGCAGGAGGACTCTAGTACTTCTAAGGATTTCAGGTCTTTTAGTCTTCTAGGTAGTGCTTATAAGGTGTTACCTAAGGTGCTGGCTAATAGGCTGAAGTTGGTAATGCATAATTTGGTGTTTGATTATCAGGGGGATTTTGTAAAGGAGAGACAAATTCTGGATGGTGTTCTAATTGCTGGAGAATGTATTGATAGTAGATTGAAGGAGAAGAAGCCTGGAGTTTTGTGTAAAATTGACATGGAGAAAGCATTTGATAATGTGAAGTGGAAGACTTTGTTGAGAATTCTAGAGAAGCATGGTTTTGGTTGTAAGTAGATTTCATGGATAATATGGTGCATTTCTTCACCCATATTTCTGTCCTGGTTAATGGGAGTTCAACTGAGAAGATTAATCCATCTAAAGGGCTGAGACAGGGAGATTCCTTGTCTCCATTCTTATTTCTTTTGGTGGTGGAGATATTATCTAAGTTGGTGTTGGATGCAGTTGTTAGAGGACAGATTCATGGTTTTCAGGTTAAGGAGAATGGATGTATAATTTCACATCTGCAGTTTGCAGATGATACATTATTGTTTATGGATGCTAATGGGGAGGAGATTAGAAAACTTTATCTCATTTTAAATTCTTTTGAGATGTTGACAGGGTTAAAGCTGAATCTGGAAAAGAGCTCATTGATTAGTGTTGGTGCTGACATTGATATTTCTTCTTTAGCTTTGGAGCTTAGTTGCAAGGTGGAGAAACTGCCAATTAAGTACTTAGGACTGCCTATAGGAGCTACTTCAAGATGTGCATTTGTTTGGGATGAAGTAATTCAGAGAATGGAGGTTAAACTTGCAACCAGGAAGAAGAAATTCTTGAATAAGGTAGGAAAATTGGTGTTGATTAAGAGATGTTTAGCTAGTTTGCCTATTTATTTGTTGTCTTTGATTCACATGCCTGTTGATGCGTGTCGTATGCGTCAAAAATAATTTCACTTCCTCACTCAACTAATATAAATATAGTATTCGATAAGAAAGAGTTCGTATCCACAGAGAGGCGATTGTTGTTATGCAATTTTCAGATTCTTATGTAACCAAATAACCCAAGGTGTGTTTTGTTTTTATCTAAGTAATAAAATTAAATAAAGCAAAGTAAATAGTTCGAATAATCAATAAGGAGAAGATATTGGTTAAGGGATAGTATCATTCATAAACATGTATTTTTCATCTATGATTATAATTGGTATTTAATCTCTCAATTATCAAAAGCCCTAAGATATCTTGATCGCAAGAATATCTCGTTTATTTCCTGATTTTATCACAAACAACATTGAAAGATGCTATCGTGAAATCTTCTTAAAAATCAACCTAAAGTGTAAAAGCACAATTATATTTAACTCCCTAAGAGCAATAAGTTCTATGAAATAAGACTAAGCGATGCAAACAAACGTGTAAAAGCACTAATTCGTTTTAACAAAGGTTATGATTCATATGCGATTAAAAAGATGTATCACTACAAGTATTAACCACAAGATGCTACTAAAAATCAGAGATAACAACTTTTACGTATTGAAAACCCTAATATAGCTTTAGAGATGAAAACAAATCCAATTGATTCCGGACTCAACCAAACTAGCATTCAAATCCGATGATAATATAAACGATGAATCATAAACGATAAAATTGAGACAAAACTAATTCATAGAATCGAATAACATGCTTTAAGAAATCAACTTTTTATCCCATAACCAATTATTGTATTTAGCTAATCATATTCATGGAGTTCATCATCATAATATTCAAAGGAAGACAATGAAACATAGAAGAGAGCAAACCCTAGAAAACAGTTTTCAAAACCCTAAGGAGAATAATAATTGTGTAAAAAATGTGTAGAAAACTTCCTTTTTATAGCTTTTTCTCCTTCCAAAAATAGGTTTTGTCTTCAAAGTCCGTTAGTTGGAAATTCACCCGGCCGACGAGCAAGAGAAACCCATGTAGAAAATCTGTCCCAAAAGTGGTCAACGGAAAACTGGGGTTTTGGCGGAAAAAATTGACGCCGCGATCACCTAAAATTCTATCCGTCGAGGAATATTCGAAGGAAAGACTCATGTGCACTATGCATTCACCATTAGTCACAATCCCTTGTAATCTTAACTCAATCCCGACCATCTTGGTAGCCTTAAACCACCATTGCATCTCTAATTTGAGCTTCAACTCATCCCTTGTAATCTTAACTTCTATCCTTAAACCACTTTGAGCTTCATTCTTTCATCATTCTTTCACTTCATAGGCCATTCTCCATTTCAGTCACAACTGCAATTTATCAAACATAGCAACACACATTACCCTGTGAACTCTATTCTCAAGCACCACCTCTATGTCACAGCCATACTTAGTTACATTTCAGCTTCTCCAGCTGAAGTCACAACCACCTACAAGCCATAACTTCCACCTGCAATACCAAGTTGTAGCATCTCAGTCACTACCAACACTTACTCTGGCCATGCCAAAGTATCTTCCACCATATTGTAACTGCAACAATCCTTGGAAGCATCATATATGTTGCACAGTACCAGCAGCATCAACTACCCTCATCAATATCAATTCCACCACCAATGCCAGCTACCCTTTGAGCCACTTCCTTTCCCTGCAAGCTCACCACACAAGCACCTCACCAGAGCCACTTGCATCTGATAACTCGTACTCCAAAAACTGTTCAATCCCATTCACCTGCAATGCTCATGTACCTTCAGTTCATGACCACCAAGCCAAGGCAGCAACAACATCACACAAACCCATGTCAAATTCACCTTCACTGTGACCTCAACAACAGAAAACACAATACCAATAACCTCCCTGTAACCTAAGCATACATCTAGGCATAATCAACATCTTCACTCCCTGTATTTCAAGCAGCAACACTTCAGCATTCACTCAGGTCCACATCATCTAGCTCTCCCATTATCAATCTCCAAAAGCTAAACTGCGAACATTTTTTTCCTTGCAGTTTCACACTCCATCAGTACCTGAAATGCAACTCTGCTCCATCTCCATTACACAACAAACTTTAACAGATCCCACCACCACTGCTCCATTTCCACCGAGCAACACCACCATGTTCATCTTAACTGAAATATAAGTTCACTTCCTTGAACCCCTCTACAACACCAACTCCAACTGCAACAGCTGCATAACATTCACAACTTACATATTAACAAGCTTTTGCCATTCCATTCTTTCATTTTGCTTGAATCCATCCTACAGCAGCATTAACTCTAATTCATTACCATGAACAAACTAATTCTCTCCCTGAGTTCATTAGAGACCCAATTTAACTTTCTTCTTCAATTACACAACTGCATAATGACTTCACCCATTGATCTTGGCACAAATTCTTCAACACCCCTTCAGATTCCATCTTTGTTCATCACAGAGACCCTTTTCTTCCCTGTAATTTCACTACCAACTGACGAGTACCCATCTTCTTAACCTGATTCTGAGCAACAGATCCCTAATCCAAAACCCTTATCTGTAAATCAAAAACACCATCAGACCTCTGAGCTTCACCACCAACATTGAAATCGTTGAATATTCATCTCTCTGTAATAGCTTCATGAGTTCTCCCTTTTTTCTGAGTTTCACTGCTGACATAGCTCTTTTCTTTCAACCACAGTTATACCAGCGCCTCCATATTTGCTGAGTTCAAAACACAAAGCCGAAATAATTGAGAGAAAATGATTTCTCTGAAATTTAGGTCTTCTGTTAGAAATAGGATTAGATATAGCCACCCTAAGTGACAAGATAAGGGGTACTCAAATACTTTGGGTTGCCGTTTCTAGATGATTGACAACCCACTCGCTTCTTGATCAACTGTCAGTTATGGCAAACTGACGGTTCATCTTCACCTCCTCCTTGCGCACCTTAGCCATGTTCAAGTATAGATCGCATGTGAATTGACCACTTTGCCCTTACGCTCCAAATGAAAGCTTTCTCACCAGCTGCAGCCGCCTCTTGCATCTCAAATTCACTTCTTCCCTTCAATGTCTTTTCATCACTAAAGTTGTCATGTTTTTCAGACATAATTTGCATCACTAAAGCCGACATACTTTTCAGATAGCTAGAGATGAAGAAATAAAAGCAAATAATGAGAAATAGGTTGTCTCTAATAGCCATTGCACATGAGATGAGACTTCCGCGCTGTTTATTCCTCTTTTGTTCCAAATGATTCCAAAGTACCTAAATACTTAAAAACAAAACATAAGATACATAATTTACAAGAAAACTAGAAGATAAAGAATAAACAATAGATAAATAATATGGTGTTTTAGACACCTATCAAATTCCCCCACACTTAGACTTTGCTAGTCCTCGAGCAAATCAAACAAAACAAAACTAAAACAAATACATACAACTCCGTCTCGTCGAGGCTACGGTCACTTTAAGCATAAATAACAAGACTTTGAACCCCTAGGTGTCCCTAGTGGACGAGTTTTAGTCTCGTGAAGGTTTACAAGAGGTCTGCCTACAAAACCTATATTTCAAACTCCGTCTATTTGTGACAAATCAATGAACGAATCCAAAATAACTACAGGAGGAGGTACCTTGCACAAATTCAATTCATATATTAGTAAAGCTTTAATTAGATAGTCGAACAAGCCACAATACTCGGAAACTAACAAACCACAATCACAATGAAAAGTTAAGAAGATGGAAATAGATGTAGATGTTGGCGAATATTCACAAGTGATCGATGTTTCCCATATCTGTCTGAAGGTCACTGCTAAGATGAACCTATGCCTATTGGATTGAGCTACTTGGTATGAATTCTACATCAACTCACTAGCATATACAAGGGAACCAGGAGTGACTTTATTCAACCAAAATAATACTTTTTTTTCTTTTTTTTTTTTCTTTTTTTTTTTTTCTTATTTTTTTTTTCACTTTTTTTTTAGACAACATGATTGGATCAAACTGGATCCAAGCGCATGATTCTTGTCAGCAAGTACATGATAGTTTCCTTGGATCCTGCATTCCACGCTTGTTTAGGTGACGGAGATAGGGACTACGTTTCACACATACTACTATTCCCAAGTGTCATTTTATTCCGTTTTGGTCTAATTAGTCGGTCTCTTTTTTTTTTCTTTTCATATATTTTTTCATTTTTTTTTCTTTTTCTAGTAACTCAATCACTCTATTTCATCCTAGCAGCAATAACACGTCGATGTTGAGTGACCCACCAAAGCACTTAGAGAAAAATAGATAAATATGGAAAAATAAAAATAGAATGCGATATGGTGAAATTCCGAGATATGGTAACAACTATCATGGTATTTATGATTTATGAGCTATGTTCGTCCCGTTTAGTTAATCGGTTCCTCAACTCCTGCATTCAAAATGGTTCCATCCACTAATGGTGTCATCCTAAAGGCACAAGTTTCTAGATTTCGGAGTTCAAAAAGCACAAATTTTTTTCTTGGTTTTTTCTATTTTTCTGATTTTTTTTTTGTTTTTAAAACACACTAAATCAAACTATACAAACATATAAATGCTCCCCCACACTTAAACTTTACATTGTCCTCAATGTAAAATTGAATCATCCAAAGAAAGTTCAAGGTGGGAAATTCCGCAAATGATATGCAAAAACAAAGAAAATAAAAATAAAAGCAAATGCATAAAAATAAAAAGATAAGGGTAAAGATACAAAACCGGTGGGTTGCCTCCCACTTAGCGCTTGGTTTAAATTCGTCAGTCCGACGTACTCCTTGTTCACTAAGACTCCTCCAGCGAGAATGCCTCCACAAAGTTCACACCTTCCACAACTTCGGAAGTAAAGTTCTCATAATATGGTTTCAACCGGTGTCCATTCACTTTAAACTCCTTTCCTATAGCTATGCTACGAATTTCTACTGCACCATGAGAAAACACATTAGTAACAATAAAAGGTCCGATCCAACGTGACCTCAATTTACCCGGAAATAATTGCAAGCGAGAATTAAACAAAAGCACTTTCTGCCCAACACAAAATTGTTTTCTAGAAATCATAGAATCATGAAATGCCTTAGTTTTCTCCTTGTAAATGCGCGAGCTTTCAAATGCATCATTGCGTAGCTCCTCTAGCTCTTGGAGTTGTAACTTCCTTTGATTTCCAGCCCCATCCATCTCCATATTGCATTGCTTAATAGCCCAAAATGCCTTATGTTCAATCTCAACGGGTAAGTGACAAGGCTTACCGTACACAAGCCTAAAGGGAGACATCCCAATATGTGTTTTGTATGCGGTTCTATAAGCCCAAAACGCATAATTAAGTCTCATGCTCCAATCTTTCCTTGTTGGATTCACCGTCTTCTCTAGTATGGATTTCACCTCTCGGTTCAACACCTCGGCTTGTCCATTGGTTTGGGGATGATAAGGTGTTGCAATCTTGTGCGACACATTATACTTCTTCAACAATCCTTGTAAGAACTTGTTTTTGAAGTGAGAACCCCCATCGCTAATTATGGCTCTTGGAATTCCAAACCTTGCAAAAATGTTAACTTGCACAAAATCTGAAACCACTTTAGAATCATTAGTTGGGGTGGCTTTAGCTTCCACCCATTTCGAGACATAATCAACAGCAAGTAAGATATAAAAATTTCCATGAGAGTTGACAAAAGGACCCATAAAATCAATACCCCATACATAAAAAACTTCAATAAATTGAATAAAAGTTTGTGGCATTTGATTTCGGGCACCTAGATTGCATGTCCTTTGGCACCTATCACAAGTTGTGCAAAATATATATGCATCCTTAAATAAGGTTGGCCAATAAAAACCGCTTTCAAGTACCTTGTGAGCTGTTCTTTTACTCCCAAAATGTACTCCGCAAGCATAGGAGTGACAAAAAGACAAGATAGAGTTAAATTCAGATTCGGGAACGCACCTTCGTATGACTTGGTCGCTGCCATGTTTCCACAAGTATGGATCATCCCATATATATTGGTTCCCTAACCTCTTAAGTTTGTCCCTCTCAGCACGAGACAAGTTCTTTGGGATTTGTTTAGTTACCAAGTAGTTCACAATATCCGCATACCATGGTTCTCCAAATGCAATTGAGAATAGTTGCTCATCCGGGAAACTTTCACGCAACGGGATAGCTTCCTTGTCTACAGCAAGACGGCTCAAATGATCCGCAACGGTGTTCTCAATTCCTTTCTTGTCCTTGATTTCTATATCAAACTCTTGCAAGAGTAAAATCCATCGTATGAGCCTCGGTTTCGCCTCTTTCTTTGTAAGCAAGTACCTAAGTGTTGCATGATCTGAAAAGACAACAACTTTTGTACCAATTAGATAAGAGCGAAACTTTTCCAAAGCAAAAACAATAGCTAATAACTCTTTTTCAGTGGTAGTGTAGTTTTGTTGGGCTTCATTTAACGTTCTAAAAGCATAATAAATTGCATGAGGTATCTTCCCCACACGCTGCCCAAGCATCGCACCAACCGCATAATCACTTGCATCACACATGAGCTCAAAAGGCTTTCTCCAATCCGGTGGTTTAATGATAGGGGCTGAAATCAAAAGTTCTTTCAAACGATTGAATGCCGCCATACACTTCTCATCAAAGTTAAAAACCACATCTTTTTGCAATAAAGTGCAAAGTGGTGATGCTATCTTGGAAAAATCCTTGATGAATCTACGATAAAAACCTGCATGACCAAGAAAAGAGCGTATCTCCCTCACCGTAGTGGGAGGGGTTAGAGCATGAATAAGGTCTATCTTAGATTTATCAACTTCCAAGCCTTTAGAAGATACTATATGGCCTAAAACTATGCCATGAGTTACCATAAAATGGCACTTCTCCCAATTAAGCACAAGATTTGTTTCAACACATCGTTCAAGGATTAGTGACAAATTGTTCAAACAAAGGTCAAATGAATCACCAAAGACACTAAAGTCGTCCATGAACACTTCGATTAGGTTTTCAACATATTCTGAAAATATACTTACCATACACCTTTGAAAAGTAGCTGGAGCATTGCACAAGCCAAAAGGCATCCTTCGATAAGCAAAAGTACCAAAAGGACAAGTGAAAGTGGTTTTCTCTTGATCCTCCGGTGCTATGACAATCTGATTATAACCTGAATAGCCATCAAGAAAGCAATAATAAGAGTGTCCAGCTAAACGTTCAAGCATTTGATCAATAAAAGGTAATGGAAAGTGATCTTTTCTAGTAGTGGCATTCAATTTCCTATAATCAATACAAAACCTCCAACCGGTTTGCACACGAGTTGGGACAAGTTCATTCTCATCATTCTCCACCACGGTCACACCTGATTTCTTTGGTACAACTTGTACCGGGCTCACCCACTTGCTATCGGATATGGGGTAGATAACACCCACTTCCAAAAGCTTGAGTATCTCCTTTTTCACAACTTCCATCATTGGGGGTTCAAACGACGTTGCGCTTCCCTTGTAGGCTTTGCATCGTCCTCCAAACGAATTTTGTGCATGCAAACGGCAGGGCTTATACCATTGATATCGGCAATTATCCATCCTATGGCCGTCTTGTGCTTCCTTAGCACCCTTAGAAGTTTTTTCTCCTGTAATTCACTAAGCTCGTTAGAAACAATCACATGTAACTCTTCATTGTCACCCAAGTACAAGTACTTTAAGTGACTAGGAAGAGGTTTCAATTCTAACTTTGGAGATTTAACAATAGAAGGTAAAAGTTTTTCATCACTGCATGGTAAAGAAATAAAAGAGATATTATGAGTTTCCGGGCATCCTTGTAGTGAGTTGAGATCACCAAGGGCTTCTTTGACCTCATTACCACACTCTACACCATTATCAATGGATGTAGTTAGAACGGTTTCCAAAGCATCATCACCATTCAATTCAAACATTTGTTGTGCCAAAGTATCCATCACATCAACGGAGAAGCAAGATTGGACATCACTAGGATATCTCATCGTCTCAAAAATGTTGAAACGTATTACTTCCCCATCAAACTCCATAGTTAGCGTTCCCTTATCCACATTAATAATGGTCTTCGCCGTTTTCATGAAGGGACGCCCAAGTAGCAATGGAAGAGACGAGTCCGGTGAACCTTCATCTATCTCTAAAACACAAAAATCTGCTGGAAATACTAGTTGATTAACCTGCACAAGAACATCCTCAACAATACCCATAGGGTAGACATTAGAGCGATCGGCTAATTGCAACACAATTTCAGCCTTTTTGAGAGGACCTAAATCAAGCGACTTATACATAGATGCAGGCATAACATTAACGGATGCACCTAAGTCTAACATTGCTTTGTTAAATGTAGTGGTACCAATTGTGACGGGATGTCAAAGCTTCCGGGTCTTTGCATTTCGAGTGGGAGTTTGTGTTGTAAGATTGCCAAGCATTCTCCCCCACACTAAGCACTTCATTACCTTTGAGCCTTTGCTTATTGGTACACAAGTCCTTCAACACTTTGCATACTTTGGAACTTGCTTAATAGCATCAATGAGTGGTATGTTCACATGAATCTTCTTAAGAACGTCTAAAATCTCCTTTTCTAGTGCCTCCTTCTTAGAATTTGCAAATCTGCGAGGAAAAGGTAAAGGAGGAACATAAGTAGGAATAGGAGTTTTAGAATTAGGAATAGGTACCTCAGAAGTTTGGGGAGAATCCTCATTCTTCTCCTCCAAAACAGGTTCCTTTGGTGTTTCCACCTTGCCCGAATCAGCAACTTCGGGTGGCACAAGTTGTGTACCACTTCTCAATGTAATTGCATTCACACCCTCTTTTGGGTTAATAGGTTGAGAAGGGAGTTTCCCACTATTTTGTGCCTTCATTTGGTTCATCTCAAGAGCCATAGAACCAACTTGGGTTTGCAACTCTTTCATTGTGCTCTCCGTTCTTTGCATAAAAGATTTCATCAACTCCTCCATACTTGACCCCTGATTTTGAGGTTGTTGTTGTTGAAATTGAGATTGTTGAAATTGTTGACGCGGCTGGAATTGTTGTTGTTGAGGTTGAAATCCACCCGAATTGTTGAAAGTAGGTTGTTGAACCGCTCCTTGCTTATTCGCATAGCTAAAATTGGGGTGATCTCTCCATCCCGGATTGTAAGTATTGGAATAAGGATCATACCGTCTTGGCTGATTTGGAAAAACCGCATTAGCTTGCTCATTGACGTCTTCATACCCATGAGAATTTGGTATCACCGCGGCTGAAACTTGTTGTAGCATTGTTGTGATGTTTCCAATTTGTTAACGAAGTTCCTCCACCTCGCTTACTTCATTGACTCGCCGAAGAAGCACATCCGAACCACGACTCAAGAATTGTTGAGAGTTTGCTGCCATGTTTTCAATCAACTCTCTAGCTTGTGCCACCGTCTTGCTCACTAGTGCACCACCACCCGCTGTGTCGATAACATTCCTATCACTTGATTGGAGTCCTTCATAGAAGTATTGGATTATCATAGCGTCACTAAATTGGTGATGAGGACAGCTGGCCACCAACCTCTTGTATCGTTCCCAACAATCATATAACGATTCTCCGACATTTTGCTTCATTCCGCAAATCTCCTTGCGAATTTGATTAGCCTTATATGCAGGAAAATATATCTCTAGAAAGAGTTTCTTGAGCCCATTCCAAGTTGTAACTCTCCCGGAAGGCAAGTAGTATAACCAATCCTTAGCATTACCTTCCAATGAGAATCGAAAAACCTTCAACATAGCACCATCCGCCTCCATATTTGCTGGGAGCATATCCATGACAATGGTGTGGAAATCCATAAGATGCTTGTTTGGATATTCATTCACCAAGCCATGGAACTTTGGTAATTCTCTAAGAAGTCCCGACTTGATTTCAAAAGTGGAGTCGGTTTGAATGCAACCTTGCTATATATCCAGCTTGTGAGAAGCTAAGTCTTTAAGTGAACGATTTGCAGCGTCACCCATTGCTTCTTCTCCTTCTCCTTCTTCTTCAAAAGGAATATCGTGTTCTACTTCCTCTCCTTCTTGCCGAAGAGCTTCGTGTTCTACTTCCAAGTTGTGTTCTTCCGTTGTGCCTTGCCTTGGTTGGAGTATTGTTCCTTTTCGAGTAGCTATCCCGCACCTTGGATAATTCCAATCTTTAGAAGCCAGATATTAGGTACCTGAAAAACAATTCTCGCAAACAAGTGAGAAACAAGACAAGAAACGAAACACAAGTATGTAAGCAGAAAAATAAAAAGAAACTAAAAACTAGATAACAAGTCGAATGCCTCCCCGGCAACGGCGCCAAAATTTGATGCGTGTCGTATGCATCAAAAATAATTTCACTTCCTCACTCAACTAATATAAATATAGTATTCGATAAGAAAGAGTTCGTATCCACAGAGAGGCGATTGTTGTTATGCAATTTTCAGATTCTTATGTAACCAAATAACCCAAGGTGTGTTTTGTTTTTATCTAAGTAATAAAATTAAATAAAGCAAAGTAAATAGTTCGAATAATCAATAAGGAGAAGATATTGGTTAAGGGATAGTATCATTCATAAAAATTGTATTTTTCATCTATGATTAGAATTGGTATTTAATCTCTCAATTATCAAAAGCCCTAAGATATCTTGATCGCAAGAGTATCTCGTTTATTTCCTGATTTTATCACAAACAACATTGAAAGATGCTATCGTGAAATCTTCTTAAAAAGCAACCTAAAGTGTAAAAGCACAATTAGATTTAACTCCCTAAGAGAAATAAGTTCTATGAAATAAGACTAATCGATGCAAACAAACGTGTAAAAGCACTAATTCGTTTTAACAAAGGTTATGATTCATATGCGATTAAAAAGATATATCACTACAAGTATTAACCACAAGATGCTACTAAAAATCAGAGATAACAACTTTTACGTATTAAAAACCCTAATATAGCTTTAGAGATGAAAACAAATCCAATTGATTCCGGACTCAACCAAACTAGCATTCAAATCATATGATAATATAAACGATGAATCATAAACGATAAAATTGAGACAAAACTAATTCATAGAATCGAATAACATGCTTTAAGAAATTAAATTTTTGTCCCATAACCAATTATTGTATTTAGCTACTCATATTCATGGAGTTCATCATCATAATATTCAAAGGAAGACTATGAACCATAGAAGAGAGCAAACCCTAGAAAACAGTTTTCAAAACCCTAAGGAGAATAATAATTGTGTAAAAATTGTGTAGAAAACTTCCTTTTTATAGCTTTTTCTCCTTCCAAAAATAGGTTTTGTCTTCAAAGTCCGTTAGTTGGAAATTCACCCGGCCCACGAGCAAGAGAAACCCATGTAGAAAATCTGTCCCAAAAGTGGTCGACGGAAAACTGGGGTTTTAGCCGGAATCCGGCACCGGAAAGACGCCGCCGATCACCTGAAAATTCTATCCGTCAGAGGAATATTCGACGGAATACTCCGTCAGTCCACCGTTAGAGATAACCGTTGACCTAACGGTCAAACATTAGTCAGTCGGGTCAAATCTGAGTCACGGCGAGTCAGCTGGCTAACTCGGCTCACTGACTGAGTTGCCAGGCCAGAAGTTATTTGCACTGGCCAAACTCAATCCCAGCCATCTTGGCTGTGTGTTCCACTGCCACTTCAATCCCTTCTTAGTCCATTTTAACTTCCACCATTGCATCTCTACCAACTCATGTGCACTATGCATTCACCATTAGTCACAATCCCTTGTAATCTTAACTTCTAGCCTTAAACCACCTGAAATTTGAGCTTCAACTATCAACAGCGCCACTGCATCATTCTTTCACTGCATAGGCCATTCTCCATTTCAGTCACAACTGTAATTTATCAAACATAGCAACACACAATACCCTGCGAACTTCATTCTCAAGCACCACCTCTATGTCACATCCATACTCAGTTACATTTCAGCTTCTCCAGCTGAAGTCACAACCACCTACAAGCCATCACTTCCACCTGCAATACCAAGTTGTAGCATCTCAGTCACTACCAACACTTACTCTGGCCATGCCAAAGTATCTTCCACCATCTTGTAACTGTAACAATCCTTGGCATCATCATATCTGTTGCACAGCACCAGCAGCATCAACTACCCTCATCAGTATCAATTCCACCACCAATGCCATCTACCCTTTGAGCCACTTCCTTGCCCTGCAAGCTCACCATACAGGCACCTCACCAGAGCCACTTGCATCTGATAACTCGTACTCCAAAAACTGTTCAATCCCATTCACCTGCAATGCTCATGTACCTTCAGTTCATGACCACCAAGCCAAGGAAGCAACAACATAACACAAACCCATGTCAAATTCACCTTCACTGTGACCTCAACAACAGAAAACACAGTACCAATAACCTCCCTGTAACCTAAGCATACATCTAGGAATAATAAACATCTTCACTCCCTGTATTTCAAGCAGCAACACTTCAGAATTCACTCAGGTCCACATCATCTAGCTCTCCCATTATCAATCTCCAAAAGCTAAACTGCAGAACATTTTTTTCCTTGCAGTTTCACACTCCATCAGTACCTGAAATGAAACTCTGCTCCATCTCCATTACACAACAACTTTAACAGATCCCACCACCACTGCTCCATTTCCACTGAGCAACACCACCATGTTTATCTTAACTGCAATATAAGTTCACTTCCTTGAACCCCTCTACAACACCAACTCCAACTGCAAAAGCTGCATAACATTCACAACTTACATATTAACAAGCTTCTGCCATTCCATTCTTTCATTTTGCTTGAATACATCCTACAGCAGCATTAACTCTAATTCATTACCATGAACAAACTAATTCTCTCCCTGAGTTCATTAGAGACCCAATTTAACTTTCTTCTTCAATTACACAACTGCAGAATGACTTCACCCATTGATCTTGGCACAAATTCTTCAACACCCCTTCAGATTCCATCTTTGTTCATCACAGAGACCCTTTTCTTCCCTGTAATTTCACTACCAACTGACGAGTACCCATCTTCTTAACCTGATTCTGAGCAACAAATCCCTAATCCAAAACCCTTATCTGTAAATCAAAAACACCATCAGACCTCTGAGCTTCACCACCAACATTGAAATCGTTGAATATTCATCTCTCTGTAATAGCTTCATGAGTTCTCCCTTTTTTCTGAGTTTCACTGCTGCCATAGCTCTTTTCTTTTAACCACAGTTATACCAGCGCCTCCATATTTGCTGAGTTCAAAACACAGAGCCGAAATAATTGAGAGAAAATGATTTCTCTGAAATTTAGGTCTTCTGTTAGAAATAGGATTAGATATAGCCACCCTAAGTGACAAGATAAGGGGTACTCAAATACT